>VWZI01000332.1:148811-168738 GCA_013396835.1 Psilopogon haemacephalus | reverse complement strand
ATGGACATGAGGAACCATTTGTTCCCCTTGAGAGCTGTCCAGCCCTGGCCCAGGCTGCCCAGGGCAATGGTGGAGTCCCCATCCCTGGAGGGGTTTCCATAGGCAGGGATGGACATGAGGAACCATTTGTTCCCCTTGAGAGCTGTCCAGCCCTGGCCCAGGCTGCCCAGGGCAATGGTGGAGCTCCCATCCCTGGAGGGGTTTCCATAGGCAGGGATGGACATGAGGAACCATTTGTTCCCCTTGAGAGCTGTCCAGCCCTGGCCCAGGCTGCCCAGGGCAATGGTGGAGTCCCCATCCCTGGAGGGGTTTCCATAGGCAGGGATGCCTTACACCAGATAAGGCTGCTCTAGGCTTCATCCAACCTGACCATGAACACCTTTAGGGAGGGAGCATCAATAACCAACCTGGGAAACCTGTGCCAGAATCTCACCTGCCTCTCACCACCTTCATTTGGCTGCCCCAAAATTAGGGAGCTGAGGATGCCAACAGGGCGCAGAGACTGGGGTAAAAGTAACGATCACCCCTGGCACAGTGTGCCAAGAGCAGGGCAGGTGGAGGAGGGAGGTCAGAGCAGTCCTGCCACCGAGCAGCAGCCCCTGGTAGGAGGGAGGAAGCTTTACTGTGCTCAGCAGGAGCTTCTCTCTGGCTCTGAACACCACCAGCTGACCCTCACGAAGGTGGACAGCCTTCCAAAGGCTGCATCCAACACCTGGCAGCACACTATGGGCTTACAGCCACAGGACCACCCCACCACCTAAATCATCATCCCCACACACTGCAGCCAAGAGGAGTGGGGCCAGAAGTGCTACTCACAGGGGTTGGGGCAGCTGCCAGGGATAGCCACGGCCTCGTTCCACTGGTCTGCACTGGAGACAGAGTAGGAGCGCTGGTGCATGCCGTCCGGCTTGGAGCTGAAGCCCACCAGGTTGATGCCGCTGATGGAGCGCTCTGAGTGCAGGGAGGTGCTGCTGGTCGAGTGAGGAGCACCTGCAAAAAGAGACACCAACCTGGCATGGACCAACTCCTGCTCCAAAGCATAGTATAGGGAGGAAAAGCTGTCCTGGTCTTGATGCAACATGCCCCCAGCTGGCTCTGCGTGAGAACAGGCCCTTACCCTCCCAAGGTGCTGTGAAGAGACCCCTGCCCACCACATGGGTGTCTTGGGGGGACACCCAGCTGGATGGATTTCAGTGCAGCACCCTGGCACACAGAGCAGAGCCTGGCACACAGCTTCCCCTGCGGATGGATTTTGCAGCTGGAGTTCATGGTCTGCTCACAGTTTTCACTGTAGCCTTAGGCACCTGGAGAAGCACAAACTCATCCCACAGCCAGCAGGTCCATCCTCAGTCCTGAACTTCACCCCCTGTGTGCCCCTCACAAGAAATACAACCATGCTGGAGGCACCAGGAGCGGATGGAAAACCACAGGGAGGATGCCCAAGGGACAAGCAGGGAACCAGACATTTGCAAGGTGGGACCATGGGAGGAATTTCCTCTTCCCGCTAGCTGGAAATCTCTGGAGCTGAGCCCAGGAGCTTGAATTCCCAAGAAAGGAGTGTTTTGGGGACTAGAGGCTGTCACAGAAGACAAGATCACTCAGTGACTTGGTCAAGTGGTCAAGTGTTTCTGGATTACAGGAACAGCCAACATTCCCAGAGCAGGGAAGAGTGCAGCTCCTCACCCAGCACAGATCTGCCTGCTGAAGGCTGCAGGCAATCTGCTGAGGAGTCAACGCTGCTCCCCAGGGGTTCCCCTACACCTGTCCACCACAACCCTTTCCTCTGCTTTCCCTCAGGGCACTTGGCTCCAGCCTTCGAAGAAAAGTGTTCTGGGAGCCTGGAGGCAAACAAAAGATCCCTTCTGCTCCCTTCCATGCCTGGAAGCAGAGATGCTGAGCTGGGGACTCCCACACCAGCCCTTCTGGCCACGGAGGAAGGCAGGGCTCCAGCCACAACATCCTGACTGATGAAACCCTCACCCACAGCCTCGCTCACCTGCTTGCTCCAGCCTCACCAGAGTGACCACCCCACAGCCACACAAGGGTCTGGGATAAGGGAGACCAAGTGCCTTGTTTCAGGGGGCTGGCCTGCATGTGGGTCCTTTCACAGAAGGCTGGAGAGCAGAAGGACACTTGCAGGGACAGGTCCCCAGCTGGATCTGCTGCAGCCAGGACTGCTCACCCAACTGAGTCTCCTCTGCACAGATCCAGCCTTGCTCTGCCTTCAGAGAACCCCAGCAAGGCTGGAGGTCATCCTGCCCAGCCTCTGCTCATGCAGGGCCACCAGAGCCAGCTTCCCTCAACTGTGCCTGGGTGGTCTTTGAGTATCTCCAAGGAGAGAGCCTGTTCAGCCTTGCTGGGCAACCTACTGCAGTGCTCAGCCACTCTGAGAGCAGAGTCCTGCACAATCCCATGTGGAGCCCTAGGTTTGTCCATAAGGCTGTTCCTGTCCCTAAGGAACAGGATTTGGATGCCACCAGTGTCAGAGTGCTGCCAGAGATGGCAGAGTGCCCAAAACAGCTCGAGAAACCCAAATGGTCCTCTGCAGAAGGCAGCCCCAAGGTATGTGCTGAACAGGGTGGGGGTGACACAGGGCACAAAGGGGTGATGTGGGCCATGGTGGGGAGGATGTGGAGCACCGAGGGGTGATGTGAGGCACAGAGTGGGGGTGGTGTGGGGCATCACCCCCGCTCCAGGCACGCCTGCCATCCATGAGCACCTGTCCTTCAGGGCCAGCATGGCCAGTGCCTCTCACCTGCCTTCCACAGGCCCACCCAGAGCTGAAGTCCTGCTCCCCATGCCCTGCCACGGCCTCTCCATGCACCCTGCCTGCAGCTCCTGCCCACCCTGGCAGCACCAGTACCAGGCTCGCAGGACCCAGCGCCCATCAACCACAGGTGCCAGGGCCACGGTGCCCGTGAGGCAGGAGCAGCAGAGCTGGCAGCTCCTCTGCCTCCAGCCTGGCTACTGCTGGCTCCCCCCCTCCCTTGCTCAGCGCCACAGACACGTGTAAAGCCCTGACACTGACTCTGCCTCTAATTAGCCCTTAATTTACAAGACACACTCGGAAGGGTAATTAGCTGGCGCTCCGCTCCTGACTGCCGCATCCATCTCCTCTGCCTGTTCCTGGGAGGGAGCTGCTGCCACTGGAGCAGGGACAACACCACCCTCCCAGGGCTGGGAAGAGCTGCTGGGGTGGGATGGGATGAGCTAGGCTGGGGTGTCCCTAGAATTCAGATGGTGGCTGCAGGCCCCAAGCCAGGCTGTGCTTGGAGGAGAGGAGGGCCAAGTGCTGGCACCCAAGTGCCCCAGCCCTGAGAAGCTGCTGTGGCCTCAACTTGCTCCCAGGGATGGAGCTCCTTGGCTTTGTGGCATGGTGTGCTGGGTGAGGCCAGGCAGCAGCAGTAAGTGCTGGTAGCAGGGGAGGAAGGCTGCTGAGGTCAGACTTGTGGGGCTTGGACCCTTCTCCCCAGGAACAAGTGACAGGACAAGAGGAAATGGCTTCAATTTGTCCCAGAGCAGGTTGAGGTTGGCCATGAGGACCAATTTCTTCCCCTTACGGCTTGTCCAGGCCTGGCCCAGGCTGCCCAGAGCAGTGGTGGAGTCCCCATCCCTGGAGGGGTTTCCAAGCCATGGAGATGTGGTGCTGAGAGCCATGGTTCAGTGGTGCCCTAGCAGTGCTGGGTTCATGGTTGGACTCCATGAGTTTAAAGCTCTCTTCTACCCAAACATTTCTGCAACTCCATGACTTGCAGAGCAGCAGGCCCAGGCACCACAAGAGCCTGCCCTCAGTCCTGCTCAGTCTACTCTGGCAGCACCATGCTGCCAAGGCTCCAGGACTCTGCTGGTCTCTGCAGCTGGAGCATGTCCCAGAGCCACAGCTGCTCTGGACCCCAGCATCCTGCTCCAGGCTGTGTGGAGTGGGTGGATGGGAACCCACCTCCAGCTGGTGGGAAATTCCTCAGCCTTGAGAACCAACTGGTTCTGGAGAGGAGGCTGCTGGAGCTGCCTGCCTGCACCATCCCTGCTGGCACAGCCACCACTCACCTCTCATGTCACCAGGCACCCAGCTGCCATCTGGCAGGAACGCAGCTGCCCAGCACTGCCTGTGGCTGTGTTCCCAGAGCTGCCCCTGCCCTCGAGCAGGTCTGGAGCCAGGAGGGTCCCAGGCAGGTTGGTTTTCAGAGCAAAGCTCTGCATGATGTTTGCTGGACTCACTCAGGTTCTCCCTCCCAATCCATTCCTACCAGCAGGGAGGCCAAAGCAGGCCCACAGCCTCTGCCAGCCTGGCTACAAACACCTCCAGGGATCTGGCCCCAAACACCTCCCTGCAGGGGCAACCCATTCCAGGCTCTCACCACTCTCATGGTGCAGAACTTCCTCCTCACATCCACTCTGAATCTCCCCATCTCCAGCTTTGCTCCATTCCCCCTAGTCCTGCCACTCCCTGAGAGCCTAAAAAGTCCCTCCCCAGCTTTTTTGCAGCCCACTTCAGATCCTGGAAGGCCACAATAAGGTCACCTGGGAGCCTCCTCTTCTCCAAACTGCACAGCTCCAGCTCTTTTCAGTCTCTTCTCATAGGCTCCAGCCCTCTGAGCATCCTTGTGGCCCTTCTCTGAGCTCCTTCCATCTTCATTCATTCTCACACCGTGGACACACGACACCCATCAACTTCAGCCCTCCAGAAGTGCTCTCTGTCCCAGAACTGACAGCCACCACCACCACCACCTCAGAAAGGCCTTGACCACATCCTCCAGGATTCCTGGATTAAATAATTCAGGCGTGCTGATTCAAACATGTCTCCATCTCCTACCTGCTGTTTAATATGCTTCCTAATTACAGCTGGAATATGAAGAATTCATCACTCTGATAAGATACATCAGCCTGCCTCTTCCCAGATACACCACACACAAGTGTTCACTGAAAACTGGCCTCTTTTTATTCCCCCCTCCCTTCATTAACCATTTGACTGTTTCCATACAGTAATGAATGGGTCTTAGGGATCATTACTAATAAACTTGAAAAAAAAAACCAACAAAAAATCCCAACCTTTTCCCTATCTTTTCTGGTTACTTTTTCTGTACCCCCTTCTAAAAGCACCCCAATGGAAGCTCCTGAAAGCAGCCAAGGGGGACAAGGTGAGCTGGGAGATGAGCTTCAGGTACTAAAGCCACTGCTTTTCTCTCTTGTGTTTTGTGGAGACTCTGGAACATGGAAAAGCTGAAGATGAGGAGCTTGGTAATATCCACAACCAGTGACTGACAGGCAGAGCACCCTCACAGGGTGATCAGAGGCTGGGGACAAGGCAGTGGCCTAAGCAAAGCTCTCCAAGTACATGAGAGCAGTGTAATGTCAGGGCATGGTGGGGTGGTGAAGGAGACCCCAGTGCACCACTGAGACCAGAGCAGGGACAACCAACAGGTAGGACACAGGAGCTGCTCTGAGCTCTGCACCTGGATCCGTGGTGGAGAAGGCACCGAGACCCAAGATGTGTCCCTTTGTCAGGTAAAGCAGCTACAAGAGAGGAGGAAAGAGGAGGAAGGCAGCAGAGATGGCAGACTCAGGCAGAAGGCTGCAAACAAGGATGCTCTTGGTTGTGGCTGGCAGGGTTGAGTCTTCTCCTCAGCTGAGCACTGATGTCCCTATGCAGTCCCTACTGTGTTCAGTTTTGGGCTCCCCAGTTTAAGAGGGACAGGGATCTGCTGGAGAAGGTACAAGGATGATGAGAGGAGTGGAGCACTCCCTGACGAGGAGAGGCTGAGGGACCTGGGGCTGCTTAGCCTGGAGAAGAGAAGACTGAGAGGAGATTTAATCAATATTTATCAATATCTGAGGGCTGGGGGTCAGGAGTGGGGGGACAGGCTCTGCTCACTTGCTCCCTGGGGTAGGACAAGGAGCAATGGATGGAAGCTGCAGCACAGGAGGTTCCACCTCAACACAAGAGGCAACTTCACGACTGGAAGGGTCCCAGAGCACTGGCACAGACTGCCCAGAGAGGTTGTGGAGTCTCCTTCTCTGAAGCCTTTCAAGACCTGTCTGGATGTGTTGCTATGTGACCTGAGCTAGATTGCCTGGTCCTGCTGTGGCAGGGGGGGTTGGACTCGATGATGTCTTTGGGTCCCCTCCAAGCCCTGATGTCCTGTGAGCCTGTGAAAGGTGGTGGGCAGCTGTACCCACCAGCTGTGCTGTGCTGCTATTCCACCCCCTGGGTGACAGCAGCAGAATTTGCTGGATTCTGTAAGCTCTCCCCTCAATCTGCCTGGCTCCAAGCGTGGTGGTGGGAAGCTGAGCAGGCACAAGGGGCGCTGAACGCAGAGGAAGGGCAGCACAGCCTCTTTGTGCAGCTGTAAGGTTTGGGCAGCAGCTGGAATGCTGCCTGGGAAGGCAGGAGGGTGGCTGCCAGGGCTGCTCACCATTAATCACTGGCGGCGGATGCTGGTCCGCAGAGCCTGGCAAAGGGCTGCGCAGGGCAGCGAGAGCCTGCACCCGTGGTGCCAGCTGGCCCTGCAGGACCTCACTGGTGTTAGCAACCCCCTCCTTGCTGGAGCTTGCAGCTTCTGCTCACTAATTCAGCACGATGCTGTTATCTCAGTTGTTCTTTCTGCACAGGCAGGCAGGCAGATGTAGCCAGCTCAGCCCAGCTCGCTGCCCTCTGCCTCCTTTTGTCCCTGGGCATTCCTCACTACCTGGACAGAGGGGGAGCAGTTTCTGTTTCCTCTTAACCCAGATTAATGCATTTAAGCAGTGCAACCTTCTTTCTGATGTTAACTTTCTGGTATCCACTAAAACGTTCTTTAAGAACTCCTAATTATGTCTCACCTTTTTTTTTTTTTTCCTTTCTCCCTGTTTTAAGTTCTTTTTCCCCAATGATCTGCCTCATAATTGCTTTCAGCCTGGTGAAATTGGCTGGGATACCCATTTTGGTGTGTGTCTGTCTGTGCTTAATACTCTATTTTCTCATCTGACTTTTCCTCTGCCTGAACTCCAGCACAACAAAGTCAAGGTTACCCTTACCTAAGCCACCAGGAAATGTCAGCTCTGCTCCTGCTCTTCTCGTTGGCTCAGATGCTGCAAGGAATGCTCTGTATGGGGGCTGTGGTACTGCTGGAAAGCAGCAGGATTCAGCCTGCAGAAGTTTTGGTGTCACTTGGCCAGGCTCTTCAGTGACTGTCACCACAACATCACCGTTCACACTCCAACACCTTACAACCTGCTTCTGAGATGCATGAACCGAAGTGCTGGGAGCAAGCAGTGGGGAGCAGAGGAAGGAAGAAAGGTCCTGCTCTGGGATCTCCCTCTTGGGCTGGTAACATCACCAGAGGTGTCACTTACAGTCTCTGTAGAAGCCTGGAGCATAAGGCAGGAGGCAGAATGCAGCTGAGAATGGCAGGAGAGATGCCCAGCCCAGGAGCCCAGCGCAGGATGGAGGCACGTGGAGGCTGCAGCACACCAGCCAACATCTGCATTTCTGGGCTTGGAGCTGGGTCTGAGCTAAAGCTGCAGCAAGGCAGGAAGTGGGCCCAGAACCTTCTGGGTTTGCTGAACAAGTGTGGACCTGGACAAGTACTGCAGTGAAGGATGAAGAAGCAGCTGCTGCACACAGCTCACCAACGCTGGCAGCAGCAAAGGCTGCTCAGCTTACACCAGGATTGTTCTGTTCTTACACAACTTCTGTTTCTGCACCTCCCTGCTCAGAACCTGCTCTCTGCAGCCCAACTTGCCCTGCCCAAGGCTCAATGGCCACAGCAGCACCCCACTGCTCTGCACAACCCCCAGGACAGCCTGTGGCCAGCTGGACCCTGGGCACAAGCCCCTGCGAGAGGACAGAGCAAACCCTGCTCTCCCAGGAGCAAGCCTGTGGCAGAAGGGCTCCAGCCCTGCTCTGCTGGCAGTGGTTCTCCACCTTCCTCTGGGCACCTCGAAGATCCCAAACTGACCCCATGTGCCCGCAGAATAGAGCAGCAGGAGAAAGTACCCAAGGCAGGATGAGCAGGATGACCCTTCTGTACCCAAGCAGGGACAAGCTGAGTGGTGGCAGCAGGAAGGGCACCAGCTTCTGCCTGTAACAAGCTGCTCTGTGCCCTTCTCCCTCTGGCAGCACACTCATGGTCCTCAGCACCCCCCAAGAGAACACCAGCCACCACATCATGGTCCTCAGCCCCCATATCATGGTCCTCAGTCCCCCCAGAGAACCCCACCAGCCACCATAACATCCCAGGCTTCTCTGGCAACATGGGGCAAGTTCTTCACAGAGGGATTTTCACAGGTGGCTCCAAATCATACCCTCTTCCTTCTTCCAGGTGCCCTGGAACATCCAGAGCCAGATGTTCAGCGATGCAGAATGCTCACAGCTCTGACTCCAGCCAGCAGGTCTGGCTCACTGCCCCGTGCCACAGAGCCATGTGTCCATCTGGCCTCCCTTGGCACTTCCACTGTCCCTGGGCTCAGATCTTCACAGCCTCCTGCCTGCCTCGTTTTGCTCTCCTCCCTGTTCTTTTCCTCACTTTCTCCAAGGCCTTTTTCCCTGTTCAGCCCTGCCATGCACAGCTCCTTTAGTGTTCTAGCAAGTAATAAGTGCATCAAGTCCCAGTAATTATCTCTAATTAGGGTTAGTGATTATACTGTTGGGTTGGAGAAAATCAATCTCTGGTTTCCCATCAGGGAGGGCAGAGAGAGCTGGGTGAGGAGGGGGAAGAGCTGGCAGCTCCCTCCTGTGCTCCCATCCCTCCCACAGCTTCTCCCTGCCTGGCTGCTCCCAAGGACCAGGGACTCTGGGTGGGGAGATGGCTCTGGATGGCACCTGGGCACAGCCTGCCTGCTTCACTGCTCTGGACAAGGAGGAGGGAAGCCCATCCTGGGGACACGGAGCAAAGCCAGGGCTGTGAGAGCATCTGGATGCTTTCACAGCACGAGTGGCCACTGCCACAGAGCAGAGCTGCAGCTGCAGGTCCTTCTCACGGGCAGAGCCCAGCAGCTCGGTGTGAAGCTCTGCTGGACAACCCCCGGAGCAGCAGCTGCAGCTGGTGTGCCAAAGCAGGCTCAGCTCAGCCCCACAGGTCTGGTGTGCACCTCTGGCACTGCAGGTGGACCTCCAGCACCTCCCTGCACCTGCTCTCTGCGCGGCCACTCCTGTGCTGCAGATGGACAACCTGAGGGGCCGTGAGCAGCAGCCTGACAGCCACCCCACATTGCCCAACCATGCCAGAGACAACCTGAGTCTGCCACCTGCCACAGCCCTGCCCGAGGCTGCAGCCTGTGGTGCCACAGCTGGCCAGGGCCACGCTCCTGCCTCTGGTGTCCAGCAGCACAACCAGAGAGTCCCTGGCTCTCACCAGAGCTTTCACCAAGAGCTGAGGGTGAGCTGAAGTCCATGGATTTGGGAAAACAGACAGAAAATGAACATTTGGAAGGTGTATCCACCACAGATGGCACAGGAAACTGAGACCCACTGAGCAGGGAAGCGGGGAGGGGACCCTCACCCATTTCCCACTCAGAGGTTGTGCAGAATGGGCAGCAGTGACTAACCCACACCCAGAGGGCAACCTCTCCAACCCACAGCTCCACACCAACCTCACCTCACTGGGGTGCTCACAGCACAGGACAGTGGTCCCAATCCACAGCTCCACCTCACAGAGGTGCTCACAGCACAGGACAGTGATGCCAACCCACAGCTCCACCTCACAGAGGTGCTCACAGCACAGGACAGTGATGCCAACCCACAGCTCCACACCAGCTCCAACTTACAGAGGTGGTCACTTACAGGCAGATTTCTGACAGGATCAAGGTGCCCAACCACACTGAAAGCAGCAGGGAAAGCAGGAGCAGCCCAGGGCTGTCCTTTTGGGACATGGGAGCTGATCCCTACCACCACCACCACTGCAGCACTCTCAGAACTATGTCCAAGTCACTTACACCAACACTTGTCACCAGCAGCCCCTACTCCCATGCCCCTCCTGCTCCAAGGGCCCAGCTGGAGGCTCTAAGGACTGACAAAGCAGAGCTCCCTGCTCATAGCTACACTTCAAAGACTGAAAAAGGCAAAGTTCTTGGGAAAGAAAAAGCAATTCTTAGGCTTGTGAGAAGTTTGGCTTCATCTCTGCCTCAGTTTTCCTTCTCCAGAAGGACAGAAGCAAAAGCATCTGAGACAGCAGAGCTACAGTGCCTGGCAACATGAAACTCACCCTGACTCTGGCACAGACTGGGTGAGGAGAGCCTCAAGCTGGCCCAGCAGCTCTTGGTCCTTCAGGTTTCTGGGCACTGAGGTTTGCTGCAGCTCTTCTACCTCCCCTCATCCCTCGAAGCTCCCAATGCAACCCTCCTCTCCCCCGTGAAGCCCTAACCACTTCCACCTCCTCCTCAGAGCAAATCCTTGAAGTCTTGAATTCAACAGCTCCAACCTCACATTTGGATTCATCCTCCTGCTCCAGGCAGCCAGATAAACATTCCTACGATGTCACCATGTGAATAGGAGAGGGAATTTAGAGTATTTAGAATATCCATGTGAATTTGCAGTGTTTTATACATGATTCATGATGCAAGATATTAATTACAGATAACTTTCACTAAGTCTCTCATCTTCATCTTCAGACTACAAACAACCTTTTAATGTCTTATTGGGAAGGAGCCAGGTCCCACACCACAAACATCACAGAGCCTCAGCCTCTTCCTTTCTGCTTTGGCCTCCTCACCTCCCAAGTCCCTGCCCCCAGGAAGTGCCAACGCTGCAGCAGGGAAAGGACCTGGCTGGAAGTGAATCTCTTGGCCTGGGCACACACCTCAGCAGCTTCTGGAGGCTGCTGCCCTTGCCCATGGAGCTGCTTGCCACCAGTGCAGCTCTGGCAGCCAGGAAAACCAGGCTGGGAACCTCTGTGTTTCAATCAACCACATAGACTAGACTAGTCTAGACTAGACTAGACTAGACTAGAATAGAATAGAATAGAACAGAATAGAATCAGCCAGGTTGGAAGAGACCTCCAAGATCATTCAGTCCAACCTATCCCCCAGCCCTATCCAGTGGCACTAAGTGCTCCATCCAGTCCTTTCTTGAACACCTCCAGGGATGGTGACTCCACCACCTCCCTGGGCAGCCCATTCCAATGCCAATCACTCTCTCTAGGAAGAAGCATGAGCTAGCAGCCAGCTGCAGCATCTCAGACAAGGGTGACAACAGAAAACTGAGGGTCCCCAGCCACTGAAATAACCCAGGACAAGGTGCCAGGGCAGGCCTATCTACACCTGCAGACTGAACAAAGTGGCAAGGACCACCAAAATAGTAAGCAGAAGCTTTTCCCCAGACAGGGAGACTCTGCAGTGGCACATTTGAAGGAAATGAAGGAGAGCAGCCACAGCTGGTACCAAAAGGGATCTCACCTCTGCCCTGGTCCTCAGTGGAGCCACTGGCTGAGGGCAGCACTGGGCAGGCTGCTCTGGCATCCTTGCTGATAAGTAAGATCATGAGCACCAAAGCCAAGAGAGGAGTGCTGCAGGAAGCACAGAGATGATGAGAGGGAGCCATGGAGGCAGCCATGGACTTCAAGAGCAGGTCCCATGGAAAGCTGTGCTGGTTTGAGGGGTAATTGGAATATTTTAATAGGAGAAATTAGATTATAGGTTGAAAAAGGAAAACATTGGTGATGTCTCCTTCACTCATAGGTTTGCTGACTGACACAAAATTAAGGACCCAAACACAGATAAGGCAGAGCCACTCAGGTCTGAGCTCTGGCTGCTGATCTCTCTCTTCCTGCCTTCCAGCTCGATCTGTGTAACCCAACTAATCAATTCCTGCTTCTAACCCCCCTGGCCAATCTTCCCTATTCACCTGGCACATAAGACAAATTCTGGGGTAAGATTGGGTGGTGAGGTGAAGGCAGAAGGGTGGTTGGGAACCCTTCTTGGGGACTCTGCTCTCTGGGAGGGCTGTGATGTTTCTGGATCATCTTTTTACTGTTCATAGCTGTAAATATTTGTAACCTATTGTCAATATCTGCCTGTGTATATTGCTGGGCTGTAAACATAAAGCTTCATTCTTTAACTGCCAGCTGGCTGAGTCTAGTCTGGGTGATTCCAGGAGTGTTTGAGGGGTGGATAACTCCCAAAGCACCACAGCAGTGCAGGGAGCAGAGCAGCCACAGGGTAGCAGGTAAGCCATGGGAGCAGCGGGCTCCTCTTAAGGGCTCCACGGGGTGGATAACTCCCAAACCACCACAGCAGTGCAGGGAGCAGAGCAGCCACAGGGTAGCAGGTAAGCCATGGGAGCAGCGGGCTCCTCTTAAGGGCTCCACGGGGTGGATAACTCCCAAACCACCACAGCAGTGCAGGGAGCAGAGCAGCCACAGGGTAGCAGGTAAGCCATGGGAGCAGCGGGCTCCTCTTAAGGGCTCCACGGGGTGGATAACTCCCAAACCACCACAGCAGTGCAGGGAGCAGAGCAGCCACAGGGTAGCAGGTAAGCCATGGGAGCAGCAGGCTCCTCCTAAGGGCACCACAGCATGGGCAGCCAGCAGAGCAGGTGAGCACACCTGGACGCTGGGCACGGCTGCTCCTGGTGGGGGAGGCAGGGTGAGATGTGCTGGCCCTGCACCTACAGGCTGTTCAGGGGGCAGGGCAGGCAGCTTTGCTCCAGGGATGGGAGCTGAGCTCTCTCACCTTCCTTTGTAGGGGGTTAATGACCCTGCTCGGACCTGAGAGAACAGGACTGAGCAGCCACGACCAGGGGAAAGGCAGGAGCCGATCCCAGCAGCCTCCTGCCTGCTGTGACCTGCGCCGCTCCGCTCTCTGCTGCCTCCTCTTCCTCAATGTCACTGTCCCCCACGGCGAGCAGCGGTGTGCCAGGGAAACAGGTTTTCCCTTTTCTTTGTTAATTCTTCCCTCATTACATTTGAAATTCCACAATCAGTGTGCACTGTAATTGTCGAATTTGATGCTAATGATTAATGAATTAAACATGGATCCATCAATTAGTCCTCGGAGAATAATTCTGCATAAAGCAGCGGATAATGTAATTACAGTAACAAAGATAATGAGATGTTAACATCGACGGAGCCCGACGTGACATGATCACAGCAGGCTCAGCAACCCCGGCCTGGGGGAGCCCATCCCTCACTCTGCAGAGGCAGAGCATCGGGGGGCAGAGCCTGGCACCGGGGCTGGCAGGGTGCCCTGCTGCCGCCCTGCTCCCCAGCACCACTGCCCGGCTGCAGCGCGCTGCTCTCTGCCTTGTGCCACCCTGCTCCACCACGGAGAGGTCAGCACAGACCCAGCCCAGGTCCTGCTGCTGTCTGGACACCCACAACCACCTCCAACCTGGGGCTGGCAGGGTGCCCTGCTGCCGCCCTGCTCCCCAGCACCACTGCCCGGCTGCAGCGCGCTGCTCTCTGCCTTGTGCCACCCTGCTCCACCACGGAGAGGTCAGCACAGACCCAGCCCAGGTCCTGCTGCTGTCTGGACACCCACAACCACCTCCAGCCCAGGCCAAGTTTGCTGGTGACTCCCCACCACCTGCTGGGCACCATGGCCAAGGCCATGCTGTGCCCAAGGGACTGGCCAGCTGGCTGTGAGTGAAGGCAGGGGACAGTGGAGTCCTTGTCCCCTCAGAGCATCAGCCAAGACACTGCACCCCAAGCAGGAGCCACCACCACCACCCCTGCCACCCTCAGGGCACTGCTCTCCCGTGGCCACAGCATAGAAGGGGAAAGAGGAGGGAGGAGGCAGAAGGCTCACACACAGCTTGCCCTGCTGCATGCCAGACCATGCAGACTGTTCCTCAGGGTGAAGGTGACCAAGTGACACCAGCTCCTTCCAGCTCTGCCCCACGTATGCCTCGTGCTGCAGCTCACATCCCCGGGCTGGGACCAAGTGGGCTCATTCTGCTTGGCCTCCTCCACTGCAGACACTGCTGCAATCTTTGCTCTCCCACACAGCCTGGCAGCAGAGCCCTCGGGGGCTGTTGGTCCTCAGAGAGCTGCAGAGCCCCACACCACCACCACAGAGCCAGGCAGAGCTGCCTCCTTTCACCTTCTTCCCTTAACGCCAGACTCTGTCTCCCCCACACTTCACCTGCCCCAGTCCCATCTCCAAGCTCCAGCCTGACTGGGCACTGCTGGCCAGGAGTCCTCCCTGGGATGCCCACACTGGCTCAACACTCCTGGCTGAGGAGGAGCATCTGCCCTGCTCCTGCTGCTGGGTCTGGCAGCCTGCTGCTGCCAGCAGCCCTGCCTCGTGTTGCTGAATGCAGTCACAACCACTGCTGGATCTCTGCTCCAACCTCCTCCCCTAGGGCAGGTTTCCCAGCAGGCAGGGCAGCTCCTTGCCCTCCTTTCCCTCTGCTTGCTGCAGTGGGCACAGGCTCATGTGCTCTGTGCCCTGCACGCACCACGGCCACAGGCTGTGTGCTTCATGCTCCATCCCCTGTGTTGGCTGCTGTGGTCCCCACCAAGCTCTGCAAAGCAACAACCTGAGGCTGCAGCCGTGCTGGGCCCAGTCCCCTGCTCAGTGACGTTATCCCACTCTCTTTCTGGCACCATCTGTCCTTCCCCACTAAAAATTCCTTCTCATCTCCCCATGTACTTTTGAGTCAGAGCTGCTGTGTTCCCCAGCGACACAGAAGGGGTGATGCAGTGGTGAGCTTGCTGAACTGCAGCACAGGGGCACCCCAGGCTTCCAGGAGAGAGCAAGAGAAGAGAGATTCCAGCAGGCAGAGGAGCTGCAGGGATCTGAGCCACCTGAAGCAGCAGGAGCTGTGGATCCACGGCGCAGGCTCCACGCTCACAGCCCACTCACACCTGGAACACAGCATCCTTCAGCCCTGGCAACAGCATCTCCATATCCTGCCCTCTCCAACCCAAACACCACTGAGGTTTGCCTGGCCCAGGAGCTCCTGCCAGGTGCCCAGGCCACCTGATGATGCTGGGGCACTGCTGGGCACCTTCTGCTCCAGCTGTGGTCGACAGAAGCATGGCCCAGGACTACCCAAACCCCAGAGTACCAGGGGTGTTTCCACTACTGGATCATGGCCAGCACCATCTAACCCAACCAGGGAGTTAAAAAGCCAAGCAGAAGCTGCCAAGAAGCCTTTCTCAGCTGTCTCCAGAGGCCAGCACCCAACTTGCTCTTGTGTGAACTTGCTGAGGAGACAAAGAGCAGAAGGCCTGCCCTTCAGGACAGCATGGGGCTCTTAAGATGTATTCCAAAGATGTATTCAAGGGAGAAAGTTTCATCATAGAAAGCATCATAAAGTTAAGGTGGAAAAAGCTGGAAAGTGACTTGATAGGAGTCCATCAGGACACTTCTAGCATGAACCATGTGGGTCCCCTGGAGACAGGCACACTACCAGCACCAGCCCCTGGTCCCCAGGCCCTGTGGCACATCTCAGATTTAGCCTACACAAAAGGTGTGCCCAGCCTGTGTGTCAGCCTGTACTGCTGCCTCGGGCCACATTCAGGAGGGTCCTTGCATGAGCCAGAGCCCTGTAAGAAGCACCCTCAGCAGCCAGCACAGCTCAGGGCAATGGTGGAGTCCCCATCCACGGAGGGGTTTCAAAGGCATGGAGACCTGGTGCTGAGGGACACAGTTTGGTGATGACCTGGCAGGACTGGACTAAGGGTTGGACTTGAGCTTAAAGGTCTCTTCCAACCAAAACTGTTCTGGAATTCTGGATGTCAGAGGATCAAGTGGCTCAGCAGTAGTCAAAAGACCCCAAACACAAGAATTTGGAGACACAAGACTCCATCTTCTGCTTCTAGACAGTGTCTGCACCAAATTTCTAGAGACACAATTTTCATCCTGAGAAGCCAAATAGAGAATCCAGCACAGCTGAGGCTGGCAGGGAGTCTGGAGGTTGTCCTCCCCAAACCCTGCTCAAACAGAACCCCCTCAGAGCCAGAAGCCCTGGACCATGTCTGGATGGGTTTGAAGGAGGCAGATGACACAACCTCCCTGGGCACACACAGCAGCACATCTGCAGAAGTGAACCTTAGGTGGACACGAGGCAGCCACAGAGCCTGGCAATGTCCTGTGCCTCCCCAGACAGGTTTGACCAGGGCAGCTCCTGCAGCTTCAGCCAAGCCCCACTCTGACTGCAGGGGAAGCCCAAGGGACAGAGTGCAGGCAACCCTGAGCTCCAAGCCCCAGGGGTTTCACAGATGGAAACTCCTGCCCTATTCCTCCTTTACCTAGCCCCAGGTGGTGCTGTACTTTGGAGGCTCCTTGGAATCCCCACCACAAGCTGCACACACTTTGCTCATCCACAGGCAAGGTGGTGTCAGCAATCTGAACTCTTGTCCTCCTCCCCTTTACCTACTATTTCTTCCCTTGCTCCCATGTGAGGATTGTGCATGTGGTGGAGGTTAATTAGCACACTCACTTACCTTGGCAGAGCTCAGGCCACCAAGAGCCCATGGATCCCCTGCTTTCAGCTGTAGACACAGGCTGCTTGGTTTTACCCAGGCACTCCTGGTGTCAGACAGCAAATCATTCGGGTGTCCAAAGCTCATGTCCTCTGAAGATGAACTTGTGCCACTGGCAGAGAGCTGCTGGTTTTAAGGTGCTCCCTCTCCAGCTGCCTGAAGCATGGATCAGGTGAGAAATGCCCAGGGAACCCCAGGAACAGCCCCAAAGGCAGCAGAGCTGATCTGAGGCAAGGCAGATTCTTTATTGATCCCCAGCCAGGACTCTGCATTCCAGCAGGATGTGAGCAAGTGACGCCAGGGGATCGTCACTGCATCACTGCACTTACCCTGGCAACTGCATCCTCGGCTGCAACTACTCTTGGGGGCATCAGAAGGAGGCGAAAACATTCCTCAGCAAAGCCTTTCCCATTTGTGCAGCAGAAGATAAACCCTTCCTGACCCATGGAGATCACCACCCACAGCCTCTACACGCAAAGCCCGGGCAAGCTGCTGCCCTGCTGCTGCACCCCGAGCTGATGCAGCAGCTGTGGGGAGCAGCACAGCACTCAGGGGCCCAGAGGGACGACAGCAACCAAAGGATCTCTCGAGGTCACAGGTTTCTAAGCTGGGAAAGCCTCATTTGAGCCCCTGCACCCCTGCAGGCAGTGCCACGTGCATGAGCTGGAAGGAAGCAGCTCCTGGGCAGAGATGACCAATCTCATTTCAAAGGCTTCCCGTGGTGCCAAGCCCACCAGCCTCTCCCTGCCAGCAAACTGCAGCTCCTCTCCACTTTAAGTTGCTCTGGCTGCAGCCCACACACACTGCAGCTCCTCAGGCTTTGCTGACCAGGCCAGAAGGGCTCCTGCCAGTGCTGCCTCCTTGGTGCTCTCCCCAAGCAGCAGCAACCTGGGACCAAGCCACATCCGAAGCAGCTCTTGGGAGCCCACCAGGCCTGAGGTGATTGCTGAAGGCAGGATCTGGGGGTTAGGGGAGTGGCTGGTTTGACATCAGCCTCTCTGTGGCCTCTCTTTGCATTCTCCCTACAGCTCCCATGACATTCTCCAAGCTGCAGCCTGGACAAAGCACCCTGGCAGCACACTGAGCAGTGCCACTGCACCATGGCAGGATGGTGCCCATGCTTGGCCATGCCAAAGGTGTACAGGGGAGGGTGATGAAACTAAGGTGAGTAGGAGAGAGCTGTGGCAGAACACAGCAGAGCTGCACACCTCTGGCCAACAAAGACAGCAGCAGCCCCTTCACTGGTGGTTGATTTCTCTGCAGCCACAGCAGGGTTTGCTGCTGCACCTTTGGCACTGCATGCACACAGCAATGCCAGTATGCCCCATCCCCATCTTGTGTGTGACACTCAGGCCCCCAGCCAGCTCCTGGCACCCCCTCCAGCTGCACCCATCTCGGCAGGCCTCAGCTCCAGGGAGCTGTGGTGCTCAGTGCTGACTCTGCCCTAACGAGAGGACCCACAGTGCAGAGATGAGGACGTGGTCACCCAAACCCACCAGCAGTGGCAGAGAGTGCAGCACCAGATGGTGAAGGATCTCAGTGATCAGCAGCACTATCAGCACTCCTGCAGTGATCCTGAAGAGTGGAGAGGACCCAGACTCTGCTACGCCAGGCTGCTGCCAACAGCTGGTTGGGAAGAACACGTGTGGAAGCATCCACTCTGGCCAAGGATGGCAGCCCCAGGACAAAGCAAAAGCCTGGCAGTGCCCTGGGAAACGTGGGCCAGAAAGCTGCAAGTTTAATGTCTCCCCTGGGCAAGTGAGATACCTCCTGCAGTAGATGTGGTAAGTGGAGTGGCATGAAGTCCACAAGAAAGCAGAGAGCCTCCCAACCTCCCCTTCCCACTCCCTGTGGTAGCTGCACACAGAATTACCTACCCAAGCTCCTCACATCACTTTCTCCAGGGGAAAGTGAGGAGGAAAAAGGAGGCCACAAGAAAGGAAAGCACCAGAAGAGAACCTGCCAGGGATCAGAAGATGTCCCTGATGAGCTTTCCATCATTTTGGGGAGCAAGATCTTCCCACACACAGCAACTCAACGGATTCAAGTGTTCCCAGGGAGTTCACACCACTGCTTAAAGCCCTTCTGCTCTTTCTTCTGTCCCGGACACCAAGCACCATGAAATCCCACCAGGAGCTTACCTGACACCCATGCAGAAGTGCCCCCACGCACCGAGGGAGCTCCCCAAGAAACTCCAGCACAGCTTTCGTGTGTGGCTGGGCAAAGCCAGGCACCAGGGAGGCACCCAGGCAAGGGTGGCACGGCTCAGGGGCACCCACACCAGCTCTTACCTGTGCCCCCACTCAGCTGAGTGCTGCTCCTCTCCTTGGCCAGCCCATTGGCTTTGGGGCTGGCGCTGGGCGCCGCTGCCGTGGTGGCCCTGGGGAGCCGCTTGCCTGGCACCTTCACCGTGGTTCTCAGCAGGTCGATCTCCTTCCCGTGGACGTTCTGCATGTAGTCCTGGGGCAGAGAGGCAGCACGAGTCACGACCAGCCCTGCCTGGCACTGCCCACAGCTCCCCTCCCATCCAAAACTCAGCCTGGGTCCCTCCCTGGCAACTGCTCCGCAGCCAGCGAGCTGCAGGCGATGTGGGAGCTCACCACAGGCTCCTCTCTCCTGCACTATGCTGGAGTCTCAAGTCACAGAATGGTTTGGGTTCCAAAGAACCTTAAAGATCAATGAATCACAGAATCACAGAATCAGCCAGGCTGGAAGAGCCCTCCAAGATCATCCGGCTCAACCTATCACCCAGCCCTACCCAATCAACTAGAGCATCTATCTCCAACCCTCCCACCAGCCCAGGTTGCCCAAGACCTCATCCAACCTGGCCTTCAACACCTGCAGGGAGGGGGCATCCACAGCCTCCCTGGCCAACCTGTGCCAGTGTCTCACCAACCTCACTGTAAAGAATCTCTTCCCAAAATCCAGTCTAATCTGCCCTCCTCAAGCTTCAAGGAAGCAGAGCTGGAGGTGGAAGACCTTACAACTTCTCCAGTGTCCACAGTGACCGTGGCCACAAAGCCTTGGCTCCGAACTGCCTTCCTGCCACGATTAGCTGGCACCTTGGAACTGGCCCCAGGGAAGTGCCAGGGCTCACTTTCAGTGCCCAGAACCCATCAATTCTGATACAAACAAGGTCAGGGTGTTGCTGCAGGCAGTCAGATGCCACGGCAGGCCCATTTGTGAAAGCCTGGCTGGGGATCAGAGATTAGCTGGAGCAGAAAAGCACCCAGGTGGCAGACAGCTCCTCCTCCCTTCTCCTCACCCCTTGGATTCTCCATCACAGCACCCAGGTAAAACACCTAATACCAGATCAGGCCAGAGCAGAGCACTCAGCATAAGGAACAGGATACCTGGAAGTTCCCTCTCAGGTTAAACAGGCAGGATAAACCCAAGCCCAACCCAACCCAGCTCAGGGTAGCTCCTTCATATGCTCACCTGCACAGCTTTGTATTATTCCAACCTTGGTGTTGCCTCCATCTCTCCTGGGCACCTCTCCATCCACTCCTAAGGTCATTCTACCC
>VWZI01000332.1:113811-146311 GCA_013396835.1 Psilopogon haemacephalus | reverse complement strand
TGGCACTGCTTCCTGTCCCAGAGTGGAGGTGGCATCTCACAACAGAGCACACAGCTCTGCAGGACCCAAGCATAGGTCAAAGCTTCCACCAAGGAGTCACAGAACACTTGCTTCTGGGGGGCACTCAGCTCAGTGGAGCTCTCTGTGACTGCAGCCCACAGTTTAAGCCTGACTCTCAGCAATGAAACTTCAAAGTGGGGCTGGAGACACCAAGATATGGACCCAGAAACAGGTTAAGTGACAAACACCAAGAAGTAGATGAGCAGCCCTGCCAGGAAGCTTTTGATTGGTAACATCCTAAGTATGACCCAGCCAGTGCCAGAAGGAACCAAGGGGGCACAGGCACATTGTGGGCAGACAGATCTGCTGATCCCTGGGGTACCTACACCCACTTCAAGAGGGACAGGCAGACATCATCATGGAGATGCCAGATGAGAGCAGTCTGGGTTTGAACTGCCCTGAATCATGCTAAGAAGAAGCTGCTGGGAACACAGAAGCAGCACAGAGATACTCTGGGGCTTGAACAGGGGCTGAGAAAAGCTCTCTTCCTTGGGGACCCCTCTGCTGCACCCTGAGGTCTGCTGTCCCCCAGCACAGGCTCACCTGGAGCCAATCTGGACTGGAGCTGGACTTCAGCTCTCGAAGAAGGAATTTCAGGGTGTCCACTGGCTCCTTGACTGAGGAGCTACTTTCCTTTCCTGGCCAGCAGTTCACCCTCACCTCACACTCCTGCTGGCCTGAGAGCTGCTGCCACAGATGAAGGGACAAAGAAGCAGGTGTCCTTCCTCAGGAGCACAGGCTTGGTTACTGAGCCAGGCTCAGACTGTTCCTTTGTGGTGGGCCATGGCAACCTGCTTCAGGCCACAGGAGACAACCCCAGTGCCAAATGCACTGCAGCACCTCCTGATGCACTCTAGAAGGCAGGGAGGAGAGGGTATCATGGAACCACTTCTGAGCCACCTCTTCCTCCAGGCTTCTCCCCTGCATGTGTGCCCTTCCAGCAGGCTGCAGAGCAGACACCCAGTGGAAAGGGAAGTCAGAGGGGCCTTTGCTGATCAGAAGAGCACCCCAAAGCCCACCAAAGGCCTTGTCAGCATGGCAAAACAAACCCCAACCTGCTGGTGGGTGCTGTGACTCTCTCCCTGGCTCTCAGGGAGACAATGCCCAATGGGAGTACACAGACCTTTCCCCCCAGCCCCAACCTCTGCTGAAGTCACAGCAAGGACACAAACAGCTCCATGTCCTGTGGCCCACACTTCCTTAGTCCTTGCTCTGGGTAAACTCCTGGGCTGATACCACACCTGTCCTGGCTGCCAGGTTCTAAGCTCTGGTGAAACTCAGGGCAGCAGAGGCCCATCCTGCACCTTTCTTAGCAGCAGGCTGTGGATCACCAGCAGCAGCAGGCAGAGCAAAGGAGGTTTTTGCTTAGGGCCAGGCAGTAATGAACTGAAATGCTGCACAAGTGCAGCGAGGGAAGAAAGCAACACCAATTGAGATTGCCCCCTGGGGAAGGAATGGTGGAAAAAGAAGGCAGACCTGGCATGTAGCAGCAACAGCAGCATATGAGGGTGGTTAAACAACACCCCCAGCCTCCATGGCTGATGGCAAAGCAGCCTCTGATGTCTGCCAGGGAAAGGTAAGGAACCCACACACATGTGAGCGACCAGCACAGCAGCCCCCAGCCCCAGTTTGGGTCTATGAAGACCCATTAAAAAAAGAAAGGTTTTGAAGTTAGGGACCCAGCAGCATCCCCCTGCCCCAGTCTGGGTCTATGAAGACCCATACGAAAAGGGAGTTTTGAAGTAGGGATCCAGCAGCATCCCCCTGCCCCAGTCTGGGTCTATGAAGACCCATACGAAAAGGGAGTTTTGAAGTAGGGATCCAGCAGCATCCCCCTGCCCCAGGCTGGGTCTATGAAGACCCATACGAAAAGGGGGTTTTGAAGTTAGGGACCACAGGGATCAAAGACTACAATTTAAAAAAACCAACCCAACTGTTCAGAAAGGTGCCAGAAATGAAGGAGGGGAGATGCAGAGCCTGGCTTCCCAGCATGGCAATGGGAGAGGGTCAAAGGGCTCAGCAGCCAGGAGCTGGACCACTGCAAGCCCAGGAGGTGGAGCCACAGGATGAGAAAGGCACTGCCAACTCCTGTGGAGACCGGGGACAAAAGGAGAGCTTGGGAGCACGCAGGAGCTGCCCCCTCCTGCTCTTCTTCTTCCTCCAGCCCTACAGAGCAGCCCTGTGCCCCGCAGCCAGGCTGTGCCCAGCACCGCCTGCCCGTCCTGATGCGGCACGGCCTCGGCGCGGGCGCCGTGCCCCTGTGGCACAGGTGTGCCCATCCCTGGCTCGCTGTCTCGGCAGCAAACTGTGCTCAAGAGGGAGCAGAAGAAGCCATTAGCCCCGCAGCGGGGAGGCGACAGAGATGGATGGGGAGGCAGCTGCGCCCCAGCCGAGCGGCGAGGAGGAGTGGAGCTGCAGGGCGGCAGCAGCGCCGGGCCCGCCGCTGCCACCTCCTCCCCATTACCCAACACCTAGCAGCCGGGAAAATGATTGCACGTCCAAAGGGCACCCCCAGCCGCGGCTGCCGGCTCTGCCCTGCTCCGCACCGGCCCCGCTCCCAGCCTGAGCCAGGAGAAGGGGAAGCAGCAGCACTTGCCCTGTGCCATCCACAGGCTCGCAGGATGTCAGGGCTTGGGAGGGACCCGAAGAGCTCATCGAGTCCAAGCCCCCTGCCACAGCAGGAACACACAATCTAGCTCAGCTCACACAGGAACACATCCAGACAGGCCTTGGAAGGCTCCAAAGAAGGAGACTCCACAACTTCTCTGGGCAGCCTGTGCCAGTGTTCTGGGACCCTTCCAGTCAAGAAGTTGCCTCTTGTGTTGAGCTGGAACCTCCTGTGCTGCAGACCCAGAGCAGAGCATGCCCTGCTCACCTGTCACACCTGCCTGGCACTGCAGTCAGCACCAGAGGTCTCCTCCAGATCCTGGTGCAAACCAGCTCTGCTGAGCACCCTCAGCCCTGCAAGCACTGGAGCTGACCCTCTGCTGCAGGCCGAGGCTGGGGCTTCCTCCTGCTGCCAAGCCCTCCCCAGGCCACCCTGCACCAGCTGTGGCAGCAGGACACTGCCCTGCCCACCCTGCTCCTCCACCCACCCAGGCTGCTACTCACGTGCAGGCTGGGGTGGTAGGTGAGGACTCCGTTGTCACACAGCGTCACATACTTCTTCTTCCACTCCTTGTTGAGAGATTTGCCACTGCGTTTCAGGAGAATGCCCTAGGAGAGAAGTGTCAGGAGCCTCAGACCTCCTTTGGCCCAGGCACTTCCCCCTCAGCCCCAGCACCGCCCCTTGCACACAGGTTCTGGAAGAGGCACGAAGATGACTCAAGGAAACATCTGGTTTGGCCTTCCCAGCAGCGTTTTCCCTAGGACTGGTCAGAAAAAGGGCTTCACCCTCTCCTCACCAACCCCACTGTGTGCCCCTGCTCCCCACTATCAGACATAAGGGTCTCCACATGCCACTACTGGTGCCCAGACCCTCTGAGAGACTTGTCACCCACTCTGCTATGCCAAGTCACTCCCTCTGGGCAACTCTTCTTGTGCTGAAGAGCAGTGCCAAAACAAGGCAGAGGCCAACCTCATCACCAGCTAACACTGTTCACTCTGTTGCCACAGTGCTCCCAGACCTTTCCCCACAGTCATAGAGATGGACAAGGCAAAGGCAACCTGGGGAAGGCAGGAGCCAGTCCATGGAACCCTCCAAGACAGAGGTCTCAACAAGGTGTGCACAACCTGGGACAGGCAGAAGCCAGTCCATAGAACCCTCCAAGATGCAGGACTCACAAGGCATGCACATTCTCTTTTGTGCTCACAATTGTTTCCTAGAGATGTCCAACAAAGGAAACCAGGGACAAGTTTCAGGAGGTGGAGCAAGTCCTGGCCATTCAAGGGTCAGTTCACTCCTTTTTCCCATCAGGATTTCACGAGACCCATACTGTGGTCTGCAGGCACAGCACAGTCCTAGGGCCTGAAAACCATCGTGCTGACATGCCCTGCTCTTCCCACTAGCCCAGCTTCTACTGACCTGAACCAAGGCTCAGAGCTGGGACCCTCCTAGCCCTCCCCACAACCACTTCTGCATCCCCAGGAAATCTGCTTCCAGCAGCAACTCATCAGGCACCAGGTAAGGCCACAGATGGAGAAGGAAGTGAGATCAAGAGGCTCTGGAGCAGGAGTCAGGAAAAGAACATCAAGCACTGCAGGCAGGGAGGAGAGGACAGGGCAAGGGAGCAAGAGCAGCAATGAGTAAAAGAGCCTGGGAAAGAGCTGGATCCACCAACCGTGGGGCCAGACCCTTGGAGAGCTGTGTCTGAACCCAGCCTGGCTGCTCCCAGCTGGGCACCGATCTGGGCCCCAGGCCAGCTCCTCCTCACAGCCCTGCACACAAAGTCTCTGTCCCGCATATTTGGGGGCCCCTGTCCCTCTGCCTGGAGACAGTGGCTGCTGCCCCCTCCCCCGAGGCCAACACAACAGCAAGCTGCAGGGGCTGGCACTCGCTGGGTGCCCTCGCTGCCAGACGTGACCGTGAAATCAGCAATAGATGGTGCAGAGGAGGACCAGTGCCCAGGGCTGCTGTGGGAAGGGAACACCTCCTGCTCCTGCATGGCACAGAGGGCAGAGGGGAGCTGGGCAGGGGCACTGGCAGGGCCCAATCCTTCCCCTTCAGGAGCCCCAAGAGGATCAACAGCACCGGGCAGTGGTGGCAAGGTGCTGGGTGCCCTCGGAAGGTGGCAGCAGCCTGAGGGCTGTGGCTGTGCCAGGACCTGTGGAGGGAGCAGAGCTCACCTGGTGGCTACATCCAGACACCTCCACTAGGCACTGGGAAAAGGCCACCGTGAGGAGCAACCAGCCATGAAGGGAGGAGAGCAGCATAACTAATGCCAGCTGGTGCAGGTCAGCAGGGCAGCTGAGCCTTGCTCTTGGTGAGATGGCAGCATCTGACAGCAGGAACTGTGCTGACACAGCACTTCTGCTTCTCTGTCAGCATCTCAGCTGAGCAGGACACACCACCACCACCCAGGGGCACACAATCTAACATGTGGAGTGACACTGGTCAAGAGAAAGGTCTCCAATGAGACCAAGTGTCATGATGGCTGGCAAGCCATGACCAGCAGAAGCACCTGCACTGAGCTCTGCCCAACCTGTGTTTGAGTCACTCTATTTAAATCAATGTCTTCCCCAAATGAGCTCAAACAAAACACAAACTCAGGAAGTGTGAAGGTACCACAGGAACTGCACAGTGTCAACCACTGCATGACCACGGGAGGATTGGCTTGGACATGAGGAACAATTTCTGCCCTTTGAAAGTTGTCAAGGCCTGACCCAGGCTGCCCAGAGCAATGGTGGAGTCCCCATCCCTGAGGGATTTCAAAGCTGTGGAGATGTGTGGTGCTGAGGGCCATGGTTTGGTGTGACCTGGCAGTGTTCATGGTTGGACTCCATGACCTTAAAGGTCTCTTCTCACAAGAAGGACTCTGTGACTGGTCATGAACATGAATTGCCTTATGTCATTCAGCACACCAGGTCCCTGCTCTCCTCAATGCATCTTCACCTGAGCCCTGCACACCACATCCTTCAATGCTCCTGAGCTGCTCTGTCTCCCATGCAGTTCAGCTGCAGAGCAGCAGCTTCCCAAACTGAAACACAAAGCACAGCTGGAAGCAGAGGACCCAGCTCTGGCAGCCTCCTGCTGTAAGCCAAAAGGCAGAAAAGTCCAAAACTAGGAGCAGCTCCAAAGGTGAACATCTAGGAGAGGTCTGACAGAGCTCAGACTTCCTGCTTGCTGCTGCACTGGAGGCTAAGAGGCAGTGGACAGAAGCCAAGAGGGTTCCAGGTTCCAATGGTGATGCTCTGCTGGCTGCATGGAGGTCACAGCTTTGCAGCCTAACAACTTCTCTTCTGGTGCCAGAATGTGGAGGTCTGGCCCAGCAATATGCAGACAACTCCAGGCTTGCTGGAGGGAATCCTTCAGCAGCTCAGGGAGAAGTAAGAAAGGGCAGAGAGGACAGAGCAGGGTGAAGCCCAGGAGATCCCAGGGCTGACCTCATCTCCTCACACATGTCCTGGGCCCAGGCTGGCTCCTGGCTGGACTCCTCAGTTCTGCCAGGACCCTGCAGCAGCATCCGGAGCTGCACCTCCAGCTGCCTCTGCTTCTCCTGGAAGACTGGCAAGAAATAGCTCTTGCCAAGCCTCCTGCTGAGCATGGAAGCCACACGGAGAGGGGCAGCAGCTGCCCGGGGCCAGAGGCCAGAGATCCCAACTGCCTGCTCTCTCCTGCCTCTGCCTTCTCTCCTGGCATCCCACCGGCAGCAGCGCGGCGGTGCCGGGGCCGGATCCTGGCAGGGCAGAGGAACAGCAGCAGCAGCAATATGCAGAGTAATGAAGCAGGGAGCAACGATGGCCCCCAAAGGACTCGTTTGCTCCACAAATCTCCCTTCCACTCACTTTTTGCTAAGAATTTTAACACCAAACTTAATTGTGAAGTCGCGTATTGATTGGAAAATGCAAATGGCAATTTAAATGTAATCTAAGCTCCCAGCGTGAGCCCAGCTCCCGAGGAGGAGGAGCTGCCCTCCTTAGGCCCAGCTGGAGAGCACGGCCCAAACCCAGCCAGGCCAGGGACCTGTGGCCCCCAGGGCTGCAGTGCCACCCCGGAAAGGCTGTGGCACTTTCACAGCATCACAGGACCTTAGAGGTCAGAAGGGACCTCCAGAGATCATCCCTACCAAGCAGGATCACCCAGGGTAGTCTGCACAGGAATGCATCCAGGTGGGTTTGGAAAGTCTCCAGAGAAGGAGACTCCACAACCCCTTTGGGCAGCCTGTGCCAGGGCTCTGTCACCTTCACTGTAAAGAAGTTTCTCCTCACATTGAGGTGAAACCTTCTATGTTCCAGTTTGCAGCTGCTGCTCCTTGTCTTACTGCTGCACACCACCAAAAACAGATTGGCCCCAGCCACTTGACACCCACCCCTCAGATACTTGTGCAGGTAGGAGCCCATTCCCAGTGAGCAACAGCCAGGGAAGCTGGCCAAATAACCTCCTTCTCAAGAGGCAAGTGTCCAGCTGGGAACAAGCTCTTCTGACCCTGCAGGGACTATCTGACCCACACAGACAGGATGCTGCAACAAAAGGGTCCTGAGTCACCAGCACAGAGCCCCAGCCAAGGAGGAGGAGAAGCTGTCTGAGGTGTAGAGGGGTCCCAACATGCACAATCCCACCTGGCCCAGTGAGAATTTCCATCCTTTCCAGTTGTACCTGGGGCTACGGGGGACAGAGCAGGGCAGCCAGAGCCTTTGGTCTGGGTTGAGGAGCTGGAGGAGGTGGTGCCAAGTGACAGGCAGCCACTATACCTGTGTGGCAGCACATGTCCTCCTCAGCCAAGCAAAGCCTCCACCCAGTGTTGGTGTCTTGGTCCTTTCTGCAGACTCCTACTCCAGCAGACTCCCACTCCATGGTCACCCTTTGGGCCCTCAGATGTGGCTATGGTTAGAAACCCAAAGCACCCAGTGCCAAACCAGCCTGCTGGTGGTCCCCAGGGCTCACCACCTCCTGAAGAGTCCAGGAGAGGTTGTGCACTGGCCAGTGACCATGCCTACAGGTACCATGGCATAGCCCTGCTGCTGCCCCACACCAACAGACACATTTCAGCTATCTCTAGGGATTTGAAGCTTCCACTGATATTGCTCTTCCAAGCAGAGGAACCAAAGTGTTCCCAGGGTGACCTACCAGTGGCCACAACACCTGTACACAGTGCTTGCTGCCATCAGCCAGCAGTGCATTGGTTAAGCACTGAACAAAGAAGCCTGAACCTGGCCAAATGCCCAGGCAGAAGATCCTGACCCTCCACTAACTTCATTGCCTCCTCTGGACCTGCTCCAGCACCTCAACGTCTCTCTTATGCTGCAGCACCCAAAACTGAACACCTCTTGGTGTGGCCTCACCAGTGCCCAGTACACAGGGACAATCACCTCTCTGCTCCTGCTGGTCACACCAATGCTAATCCAGGCCAGGATGCTGTTGGCCTTGGCCACCTGAGCACACAATGGCTCATCTTCAGCCAGCTGTCAACCAGCACCCCAAGGGCCTTTTCTCCTGGACTGTTTCCAGCCATTCTGCCCTGAGCCTGGAACATTCATGGCATTGATGTGATGCAAGTGCCCATACAGTTTGCCTCAGCCCACGGAGCCAGCTTGGACAGGTCCCTCCGAAGCATCTTCCTTGCCTCCAGCAGATCAACACTCCCACCTAACTTCATGTTGCCTGCAAACTGACTGAGGGTGCCTCAGTCCCCTTGTGCAGATCATTAATGATGATGTTAAACAGGAATGGCCCCAGCACTGAGCCCTGGGGAACACCACTGGGGACCAGCTGCCAGCTGGAGTTAACTCCATCCCCACCACTCTCTGGCCCAGCCATTAGCCAGGGTTTGACCCAGCATAATGTGTGCTTGCCCAGGCTGGGTGCAGCCCAAGGGCAGAGATCTCCTTCCTCAGGGACCACTCAGCACAGAGCAGCACCAGGGAGGCTCTGCCCTCCCATCACCTCAGACTCCTATGTGCAGCAGCTCAGCTCTGGCAGTGTGAAGGCAGATTCACAATGAGGGCACAAGGGGCAAGGCAGAAGCACAGCCAGGAACTGCAGAGCAGGATATGGATGAGCCTGACCAGCAGTGCAAGGACGTGCTGGTGGGAACTGCATCCAGCCAAGGCACATGGCTTGGCTCGCTCAGACATCACCCACTGCTGCTCTCCTGATGGGCACAGGACAGGCACTGCTCAGGTGCCTCCAGGCAGGTGGAGCTTCCCTGGACACCTTGAGGCAGGAGTGAAGGCACCACTGCCTCCATCGACCCACAATGGCTCAGGGCATGGGCACAACCAGCACTGTGCTCGCTGCTGTTTGTCACTGCCTACAAGGAGAACCTTTGGGACCTGCCAGTGGGCAGCCACGCTGACATGGAGCAGGAGCAGAAGCAAAGGCAGGAGCAGAGCAGTACAGGAGAGGGAAGACAGAGAAGAGGGGCTGCAGTGGGAGCGGGCACGGGGCACAGATGCCCTCTGCTGGAACCATCCCCTGGCTGGAGAACTCTGCTCCATACCAACCACCTTCACCTGCCGTGGGAGCCATGCCAGCACCCTTGGCTCAGCAGCCCTGCAGGCCTGGGCAGGTGGGCAGCCCTGCAGGGTGTCTGGGCAGCTGGACCACAGGGCACCCAGCTCCTTCACACCTTCTGCTAGACGAAGTCTCCCTGGTTCCCACAGAAAAGCCTGGTGGCAGCCCACCCTGTGGAGCTGCCCTGGTTTGGGGTGTGTGGGGGGTCTAACCTGTTTCATGGGGATGGCTCTCCCGCTGCCGATGCTGTCCGCCTTGCACTCCGCTGCCTTCTTCTCCCTCTCCGGGTCTGCACCCTTGCGAGACTGCAAGAGAAGAAGCACAGGTCCGTTAGAGACGGGGGCACGGGGAGGGGCACAGCCCCCGTGCCCAGCGGGCTGCCAGCCCAGGCCAGCCAGCGCTCGCTCCCCCAGTCCCAGGCTCCCAGCGCACGGAGCAGCCTGTGCCTCACCCGTCCCTGCCTGCTCCAGCCCCGCATCCCCGCCCCGCGTCCCCTGGAATCTGTCCTCTCCCCCGAGGAGTGCAGGCAGAGCTGTCCTAGCAGAGCAGGGCTACCTCTGACCCCCCCCTCCCGCGGGGCACACAGGACATGGCGACAGACAAGAGATGGCATGGGATGCGGGTGGAGCATGGGTGGGAGCGGGAGAGGCCGAGGCAGTGAAGGACTCACACCTCTACTAATCCAACGGATTTATTCTGTAACACACTTGCACCATACAAAGTAGCACAGGTTCACCGGGCAGAGATACCAGCCCCTTACAAAAGAGCATGGACAATAAATATCTACCACACGTCTAAGAGTCGAGAGCAGAGCCCAGNCGGCCGCGGGGAGAGCAAACTCCAATAAATACAATAGGAACTATACAGTCTGTTGAGCAGAACTCATTCAAAGTGCTTAGGACAGAGAGGGAATACCAAGTCATACACGGCATGGAGCACAATCAATACATTCAGAATCACAACAATGGCAGGAGGGCAGCGGCAGCGTCCCTGCGGAGCCTCCCTACACACCCCCCGGGGGTCCGGCAGCTCCCCGGCTGCTTCCGATCCGGACGGGACACCGGCCCCACGCGCCTGCCACACCGATTCCACGGCTTTGGGGCCCAGAACCGAACAAAGAGATCGAAAGAGAAGGAAAACTAAAGAGACACAGGTGGCTGCTCTGCTGCGAGGAGGAAGAGGAGGAGGAGGAGGAGGAGCAGGAGTCCATGCAGGCTGCAGGAGGTGCAGGAGGGAGGAAGGAGCTGGGTGCTAGCGGCAGGCGCCAACAGCAGCTCCCGCAGGCAGCAGCAAAGCGTCTTTGGGCCCGTCCAGCTCCACTCGCTGCTGTCGCCCGGTCCCGGCGGCTCTGCAGGTCTTGCCGTCCCAGCGGGGTCGTCCGCCTGGCATCCCCGAGCACGGAAAGTGCCGAGACAGCATCCAGCAGGCCCAGAACTGTCCCAGCTTAAAGTGCAGGCGCAGGCCGTCTCACGCTTGCTAGACTTTACATTGGGGGGATTTAAAAGGCTCCTGCGTGTCTCCGAGGGGGGGACCCATGCTGGCTGGAGGGCGGGCGAGCCTCTAATCTTAGATCAATCCCAGTGCCCATCCCTTATCCGGCCCTGGAGAGGCAATGAAAAGTGAGAGAATTTGTACAGAGGTGCCGTGTGTAACCACCTGGATCTTCTAATTTGGAAGGAGTTGGAAAGGCCTTTTTGTTGATGAAAAGTTGGAAACAGTGGCACATATCTGCAAATATCGAAAGAATAAAGAGTTTGGCAAGTTATACTCAGAACACGGACACGAGCCCGCCGGCGACAGGGCAGGCAGAGGCCGGGGAGGGCGGCAGCAGCAGTCGGGCTCCAGGCTCCGGCGAGCGGGGCCGGAGTGGGCGCCTCAGGCAGGGGCTGCCCCGGGCTGCGCGGATCCGGCACCGGAGCCCTGCTCTGCGGCACCGGGGGGCGATCCGGCGTGGGGAGCGAGGGGAGCAGGAGGGAGCAAGAGCAGGAGAGGAGGAAGGAGAGGAGGAGGAGGAGGAAGGAGGAGAGGACAGGATTGGCCCTGAAGGACCCAGGCGCAGCTCAGGACTGCGGCTGCTCCCAGAGCTGAGTGGAGCATGGCCCTGCCCAGCGCCAGAGGTCGGAGAGGCCTGGGCCCATCTGGGGAACGCTGCGAGAATGGGAGCTGCTGGCTGCACCTACACTGCCTGCCTGGGCGAAGCTAAGGGCAAGAGACAGCCTCCCCTTCCCTCCCCTGCCCTGCCCTGCTCTCCCTGCCCCTGGCCCTGTCCCACTGCGGGAGGAGGTGTCAGGAGCTGCTGCTGCTGCCACGACCAAATGGGGTGAAGACATCAACGTGAGCCATGGATGTGCACCAGCAGGAGAGCAAGCAAGTGAGCGTGAGCTCGGCAGCACGGGTGAGCCCCGATGAGCACAAGTGAGCCCCAATGAGCACAGGTGAGCACAGGTGAGCCCCGCAGTGCAGAGAGCCAGCGCCAGCCTGGGTGAGCGCGGCTGAGCCCCACAGCAAGCTTGAGCCTGGGATGAGTGAGCAGCGAGAGCCTGGCACAGATGGTGACGTCCACAGCAGGTGAGCGTGAGCCCCACGACAAGCCCATCTCCACCACGAGTGTGGGCCCACGCCGAGCGAGCTGGGCACGGGGCTCCGTGGGCAGTGAGTGTGAGCATGAGCTGACGGCGAGTCCAGAGCCCGTCGGCGCGCGGGTGAGCAGAGGATGGGTGGCAGCACGCAGGTGCCCGTGTGCCGGTGCACAGCAGCAAGCATGAGCACGAGAAAACGGCGGGGAGGGAGGAGAAGCATCCACCAGCACTGAGGTGCAACAGCCGAGTGTGACAATCGACAACAGGAGACCCACAGGGCACTGCTGAGGCAGCAGAGGGGAGGGCTAAGTGAGGGACAACCATGCACAGGGAGCAGCAGGTCTGCTGCCAGCCAAAGGCAGTGTGTGGCAAGAGGAGAAGGCTGGAGAAAGGCAGGGTGAGGAGCAGGGCGAGCATGTGCGCTGCAGCGGGGCTGGGGATGTGCAGGCAGAGAGCTGGGGGTGCAGGAGGTGCGGCGGTGGGGAGCGCACGCAGCATTCAGGTGCTTCGGGACGTCAGGAGCTGGGGGAGACAGCTCCGTGCCCGGCACGAGGAGTCGGGGGGCACACTCAGAGTGCTGTGAGAGGAACAGGGCATGGGGCAGGGCAAGGCTCTGTGGGTCTGGAGCAATGGCAGCTGTTCACACAGGGCACACGGTGCAACACGGACACGGACTTGGTGTGGCCAGCGCCACGGACAGCAGACACAGGTGACCGAGCAATGGTGGCTGGAAGCACGTTCAGATGGGGAGGAGGAGAGAGGCCTGCGTCCAGCGTGCTCCCGGGGGAGCCCCTTTCCATGGGAACAGGCTGCCTATGCTACAGACAGGCACGACGAGCATGGGAGCTCTTGGCAAGGGGGCGCCGGGGGTGAGCGTGGGCAGGGCCGTGCAGCGGCGTGGGCAGCGTGTGCGTGACGTGGGAGTGTGCCGAGAGCCACCCAGGGCCTGGCTGGCTCCCTGCACTGCCTCCCTCTTTCCGTGCCCCGCAGCAGCTCCCAGGCTCCAGTCACACGGACGCGGGGCTTGGGTACTGGAGCGAGTGGGATCCGGTGCCAGGTGCGGGGCTGGTCCCAGCGCCACCTGGCACAGCGCAGGGGAACACGGTGCCGAGGAGCCGCCGGTGCTGTGCCCGCACCAAGTCCAGCTCTGCCCAGGCACACACACCGCGCACACCCTGCGTGTGCCAGCAGCGCACACAGGCGCTCACCAGCAGCAGCCCTCAGCACCACGGGCCCCATGCAGGCAGAAGGTCCCTTCCTGCCCTCCCTCCCTGCGCACACTCCTGCACCAACACCCCCTTGCCCCTGCTCCTTGTTCCTGGCCACCCCTCCCTCCCTGCTCAGCACAGGGAGGTTCACCTAGAGACTGGAGCACGAAAGCCTGGGGGGCGAGACTGCTGCAGACCTGCTCCCATCCCCCCCCCCCACCAGGGCCCCCACAAAGCCCCCCAGAAAGCCCAGCCCAGAGCTGCTCCAGCCCAGCCTTCGTACCGTGAAGATGTTGGAGCGCCGCTTGGACTGCTTGCGGATGGGGGTGGGCGTGTTGGAGGCAGCGATGGTCTCGATCCGCAGCTCCCGCTGGCTGATGCTGGGTGTGGAGGGCACGGAGGAGGAGTAGTCACTGAAGGCTCCTCCACCGTTGGTGGCCTAGGGCAGAAGGAGATGGGATGGTCAGACAGAGATGGGCAGCTGCCCAGGGAACAACCCTGGGAACACCTCCCACCCACCCAGAGTCTTGCGGCAGGGGCAAGGAAGTGCCACACGGGACCAGGAGACACCCTCCAGCATGCACTGCTCCTGCCTCACTGCTCCTGCCCCTCTCCCTGCTCCAGCTCTCCACTGGTGGCACACTGAGGTTCTGCAAGCAGCCGTGGAGAGCAGTGAAAGGACAAGGATGGCCACAGGCTGCTGGCCACCAGTCCTGGAAGTCCTTCCAAAGGTCTGCATGGAGGTGGCAATGACCCACACAGCCCCAAGCAGCTGGCTCTCTACTCAGAGGACACCGTGAGGGACACCTCAAGTGTGTTCCCTCTCCACAGTACAGGACCAGTGTGGCCTTCCCTTGGACACTCTGCTGGGGAGAACTCTCTCAGCTGAGCCCACTGGGACTGTGAGGCAGCCCAGAGCCTGCCTGGCTCCAAGTCCCGCTCAGTCCTTTCCCTGTCTCTGCAATGCCAACAGGAACATGCGACCCATGGCTCCAGCCTGCACTTCTCCAGTGCCCTGAAGCACAAAGTGCCACAAGCCAAGCTCCTGCTCTGTGTCAAAGCCTTCTCTGCTGCTGGACTCCAAGGGGGGCTCTTGGGCTCGTGGATCACCCTGGCCTTGGCTGCAGTGGCTCTCATCTGGGAACACATAGGACAACATCCTGAGTCCTCCCTAGGGAGAGGGAAAAACTGAACTGTGCAGGCTGTGGGTCCACCTCAGCCATGCCTTTCCTGCAGACAAGTAGCTGCTCGCCCCCGTTCTGCTCACAGAAGCCCTGTGGGCAGTGACCTGGAAATGAGTTTACGAGAGGTGCCAAGGAGCAGCACCTGCACAGAGGCATCCCAGAGCTGCAGCCCGGGAGCTCCGGGTGCAGCTCCCTGCAAAGCAGGCTGAAGCAGCTGCCCCTAGAAGGCCAGGAGAGCTCCAGCAGCCGCCGCCTCCCAGCCCGCATGCTCCAGAGCCGCATCCACAGCCCTGGGACTGGCTCCACTCCCACCTACTGCTGAGAGTGGAAAGTGCAGGCTGCAGGCAGCGCCGGCATGAGGAACCTGCCGCAACTCCTCCGTGGGACACCAGTGCCGGCTGGCATCTGAGCCTTGCTCTGAGCCTTGCTCCCAATGGTGGAAGCACGGAAGAGGTTGTGCAGGGAAAAGAAGCAGCCACGACCCACAGCTCCGAGGGAGCTGCAGCTTTCACTCAGGCCATGGCTCCTCTGGGAAGAGAAACAGGACAAGATGCACAAAGAACTTCTCTGAAGGGAGAGGAAAGAGCCAGCTGGGAATCAGCCCAACTTTCTTCCTCCCAGAGGCAGAGCAAGGAGGCTCCTGAGTGAGGGCAGTGAGGTGTGCCTCAGGGACACCCTGCTCTGGAAAGGATTCCAGGAGAATGGATCCTTCCCAGCCGCTTTTGGGCAGCAACAGTGTCCCTGCTTGCCAGGGCCACCCCAGGCTTCACAGCAGCCCCACCGTGGCCTGCCTGAAGCTGGACTCAAACAGCCTTCCACAGCAGGGAGGTGATGCCTATGGGCCCAGACAAAGTGTCCTTGGAGGGCATCACCTCAGGCTACGAGGCTGGGCTGGGCGTGGGGTGCCTGCACTACCTCCCACCAGCTGCTGGGGACCTTCCACCTCCACCCCACAGCAAACAGGCAAATGTGACCCATCCCACAGCCTGGGGAGCTCCCAAGGGCACCTGAGTCCCCGCAGGGAGGCAGAGCAAAGGGAGCAGCAGCGAGGAACACGAGCAGAACTTCTGCAAGCACTCACTGGCCCGAGAAGCTCCCACCCACACCCTGCAGGCAAGGGACAGGAGCTGCTCCAAGCAGCAGTGTGAGGAACAGAGCTCCCAACCCATCCAACCAGCTCGGCCAGTGGCAGGTGCGGGCAGGACACGGCAGAGCAGAGCCCAAAGCAGCAGGTGGGCACAGCTTTCCCTGGGGGCTGCAGGTCTCTGTGATGGTCTGAGGGACAGTGTCAGGAGCTGCCTCGCTGCTGCAGCTCCCTTCCTCTCAGCCTGAGTGGGATCAGTGTCCTCTGAGGCAGCAGGTACCTCTGGAGAACGATGGCCAAAAGCCCCCCAGCTCCCAAAGGCAGCGATGAAAGCAGAGCCTTGGGCTGGGCCAAGAGCCATTGTGCAAGGCCAGCAGCACATCTCACCCAGCATCACTGCCACAAAGCCCTGCCAGGATGGGAACCTGGCACAGGCACCGAGGCCTGGGGCTCAGCTACCATCTCACATCAGAAGGAAGTCCCCCCGAGAGACAGGTGACAATCACCACCACCCTCTGGGGTCTCTCCTAGCCCAGTAACTGCAGTGGACAGACTGTCAGAAGACCAGCCAAGCACTGGTCAGCTGCAAGTAAGCCAGTTTGGCTCCACCAGCATCACCAAAATGCTGCCAGAAAAGATGTTCCCAGGTCTAGGACCAGAAGGTCCTGCCATAGGCCACCATTTGTGGGCTCACTCACTCCTGCTTCCAGAAGACAAGTGTCTTCCTCACTGGCAGCTCCAGCCAGAGCTGTCCCTGCCTGCACGGGCCAGGAGACCAAGCACAGAGCAGAACATCCTCTTCACCTCGGAGATGGTCCCACCCCTCTGGGCACAAAGCTGGGAAGGGAAGCAGACCATGACCAGGTGGAAGCAGAGAGGAAATGCTGCTGCTGCCAGCCCTGGGAAAGGCAGCAGAGGAATGGAGAGCTGCCTAAGATGCCATCACTGCTGGGAAGGGACAGAGCATGTGGTGCCACCACCACCACACAGGGCCAGCAGCTGAGAGCAACACCTCCTGACCCAAACTCAAACCCCATAAGGACTCAGGGAGCTTCTCCTGGCCAAGCACTCAGGACACAAGCATCAGTCCTGCTGCTCCCACAGGTGATTCTGAGGAGACCCTTCTGTCCCAGTGCAGGCCCTGGCTGTGCTGCAAGGCCAACAAAAGGCTCCTCATTGTGTTGTCTGGCATCCTTCCACCTCATCTCCACCTCAAATCCCATGTTCCCAAACCCTTCCTCAAGATCCTTCTCCCTGTGCCAGTTCCTGCTCTCTTCCTTGCAAAGGCAAGTGAGAAATCTTGGTGAAAGCCTCATACCCTCAGGCAGAGGAAGACAGAAGACAGTACTGCTCTGCAAAGACCTTGCCACTCTCCATTCCTGACCACCCACAGCCCAGCCACATCCTTCCAGAGCTGTCCCACTGAGCACCTCAGTGGCAGAGCAGAGGACATCTCCCAGGAGGGAGGCTTCCATCACCCAGCCCCATGTCAATGCTGAAGCCCAGACCTGAGAGCAGGGCCCAGCAGAACTTGGGAACTGCCAGGAGACTGTGTCATGGAGAGCTGCTCCAGCTTGTGCTGGAGACCATCCCTTTGGTGTGCTACCACCATCAGTGTGCTCTTCTGGGCTCTTCTGCATCCCTACTGCAGAACTGCCAGGCCACTCTGCTCACTGTTGGACATGTGCCCTCCTGTATGCACCAACCATGTGGGCTGCTCTGCCCAGGTCCACGCTGGAGACATCAGCCCTCAGTGAACTTGTGTCTCAAAGCCAGTTGGGTTTTGTGTGAGGAAGCAGTCCCAGAACCTCATTCCTGAGCCCACATGAGGAGAGGGAAATTCCTCACAGTGTTTTACCACCACTCAGCAGTTCCATGACCTCATGCTCTATTTTTAGGAGAGTGCCTCTTGTCATGGAAGAGAGATGTGTAAACACCACAGCCAGCAGCACGAGGAGCCCAAGGGGTTGTGGCTGAGCTACAGAGGATGCAGGGAGCAGACACAAGCTGTGCCCCTGGCTGTGGTGTCCAGTTCTGCTGAGCACAGGCATGGGACAGGCACAGAGCAGGGACAGGGCAGGAGGACAGAGGCAGAAAGCTCCAGAAGGACAAGGCCCATCATCACTACTGACACTGCTGCAGCCCAGGTGATCAGTGAATGAGGAGAGACTGAAAAGAGCTGGGGCTGTGCAGCCTGGAGAAGAGGAGGCTCTCAGGTGACCTTATTGTGGCCTTCCAGGATCTGAAGTGGGCTACAAAACAGCTGGGAAGGGACTTTTTAGGCTACCAGGGAGTGACAGGACTAGGGGGAATGGAGCAAAGCTGAAGGTGGGGAGATTCAGACTGGATGTGAGGAGGAAGTTCTTCAGCATGAGAGTGGTGAGAGCCTGGAATGGGTTGCCCCTGCAGGGAGGTGTTTGGGGCCACATCCCTGGAGGTGTTTTTGGCCAGGCTGGCAGAGGCTGTGGGCAGCCTGATCTAGGGTAGGGTGACCCTGGGCATGGCAGGGGGGTTGGAACTGGCTGATCCTTGTGGTCCCTTCCAACCCTGACTGATTCTGTGATTCTATGATTCAGAAAGGCCTTGCAATTAGCTGTGATCTCCTGGTTCCTCCCCTTTACCAACTCTGGTTCGCACCACAACTCCTTAAGTGGCTCCAGTGAAGCCCCAGGAGCACAGCAGGGTACTGAGCAAAGGGCCTACCTCAAGAGCCAGGGTCCCAGTGGTCACCTCGACACAGAGGTCACCTACAAACCAGGCTGCAAGGTGCTCTGCAGGAAAGCAGGCAGGAGGCTTCTGAGCAAAAACCTCCACCAACGCCCATGACCCACAGAAGCCTCTTCAGCACCCAAATGCTGCTTCCCCACCCCTAGCCTTCATCCACCTCTCCTTCCTCAGCCTGCTGCACTTAGACCTGAGCCCTCCTGGGTCAGTTCTGCTCCTCCAAAGGCACAGGACATCTCCAGCTTCATCACCCTCCCACCTGGAGAGCTCAGAAGGCCCTGCCAAGCTAACACTGTGCCAGAGAACAGAAAGAGGGGAGGAGAACCTCCTTCTCCTCTGTGCTGCTCAATCCGCCACTGCCTTTGCCCCTCCACAGATCCATGCCCTAAGAAGCTCACCTGCAGGTGCACAGAAGATCACCAGCTTCCTGCATCCAGGAGGAGCAGGACCATGGGATGCTCAGACCAAAGCCCCTCACACAGACTTTTATGGCTCTGCCACCAGTTTTTGAAGACCATAAGCTAGGCCAAACAGTTCAGCAATGAAGCTTGACCTCAGGTTAAGCACTGCACTGGCCTGGCCTGGGACAGCAGCACCAGAGTGAGCATCGCCCTGCTCCTTCCAAAAGCCCCTGCAGGGCTGTGGAGTGAGCCTAAGGCTGGGTGTGGAGTGACCTGGGGGTGTGGAGGAGCAGCTGGGGCCCCTGGCTCACCCTGCTCTCGTTTCCCACCTGGTTGATGTGGACAGAAGGGATGGAGGCTGCGGAGACAGACGAATGGCTGGGGGAGTTGGGCAGGGACTTGCAGGGGCCGATGGAGAGCTGCTGCTTCTTCCGGAGAGCCACCACCTTCTGAGCCACTGCAAGGAAGAGAAGGGGACAGGGTCAGAGTCCAGAAAGCAACCCTCTCCACCCTGGACTTATAGAGAGCCAAATCCTTCCTGTGCCTGATGCCAGTGTCTGGGACTCAAACTGCACCTCCCTGTGTTCGCCGAGAGGGTTTCTGCAGAACACCAACCCCACGACCCCCCACGGCCTGCCAGTGCCACCAACCAGCTGCCAGGGACAGCATTTGCCCAGGGCAGGCTTCCCATGCTGAGTGCCTTGGGTACCACACAGAGCAGTGACTTTGTGTGGGCCACAAGGGCTGCTGCAGGAGAGTCCCCAGCTCACTTCTCCATCACCCCCCTGACAGCAGCTACAGCAGCCACTTACTGACCAGCCTGGATCCTTGTGATCCTCCTGGCCTCCAGATGATAGCAAAACTAACGTGAGAAGCAGTCTCCCAGTTCCTGCCTGGTGCCACCAGCCCAGAGCTGCAATTCACCCATGCCAGCCTCCCACCTCTTCTGCAAATAACCACCCTGAGCAAAGGACAGCAACCAAGCCGGGCTGGGGAGGACCTCAGGAGAACACAGCCCCATTCCTCATTCCCTCTGGCATGCTGGCCAGGTGCCCTCACCACCAGAGAAGGAGAAACCTTTCAAACAAATGCCCCCTGAAGGCAGTGGAGATGCCACACGTCCAGCCCAGCAGGGCTCAGGCTGGGAACCCTTGCAGTGAAGGAGCTGCTGCACTGCCTTCCCAGAGGGGCAGAAGATCTCCACCACACACCTGATGCAACTGAACCCGGCTGGAAACATCAGGCACTGACAGCAACTGCAAAACCACTTCAGAGCCACAGGGCTCAGCTCACAGCTGCAGTGCTGTGGCCATACAGGGACAGATGAACACCTACTGGGCCACCTCTGCTACCTGCTTGTCTGATCCACCTGGGAGCCTGTCCAGACTCCCAAGCTAAGCGTTGGTCCCACAGCCAGCAGGAACTCACCAGACCAACCAGAGGAACCTGCTGGTTCTCCTCCTCTCCTGCCCTCCATCCTCTCCTCTGGCCAGCTCCATCCACTGCTGCCTGTGTGAACTACCTCCCTCAGTCCCTGCCCAGGCACATGATGGGGACCAGGAGAGAGCCAGAAAAATTCAGCAGCTGCTGGCCTGAGCTCTGCACGGTCACCCAGCCTGGGCCATTAGTGGTACTGATGGGATTCATCATGAAGCCAGCAGGACCTCACTGATGGAGACAAAATCTCCCTGATCCTTAACTGAGGCATCTTGAGGAGGCCTTCATGTTTCTGCTGGCTCTGCTGTGAGCAAAGAGACCACAGGGACCCACCCCTCAGGGCAGGCTCACTCCTGGTGACCTCCAGCTGGTGTCTGCCAGGTGCTGGACATTTAGGAGAGAGCCCAGCCTGGGTCACTCCTGCTCCAGCCAGGTCATCTGCCCAAGCCACAAGCAGACTGTCCCACCTTCTCACAGAAGCAGTGACTGTGACAACATCTGGTGCTGCAAGCAACTTGGAAAGGATGGGAGAAGTTCAGCTCCCACACAGCCAACAGCTTCTCCAGTGGGGGCTCTTGCCAGGCCATGCATGAGAAATCAGCAAGGACAAAAGCTCTCCCACACAGTTCCCACGAGGAACAACTGTCCCATCTGGCCCTTCAGCTGCTGCTCCTCCTCCTCAAACACCCAAAGGTTCTGCTCTGCATCCTCCACCAGAACCCCTCTGTGCAGCCCCACAACTGCTCTGCAGGCTCCTACGGACTGCTGAGCTGCACAGAGCCATCACAGGGACGTCACCATTCCCTGGAGGCTCTCTGGTACAAGTGGCTACCAGCAGACAGCTGTGCAGGGATGGCAGGAGAAAGGTGCTGCCTGACCCTGCCCTGTGGTCCCTCCTGCCCACCCTCACACAGAGGAACCCTCCCACACACAGAGCAGATCCTCTCCTCGGCCCACATCTGCAAAGCCACAGCACCGCTCGAGCATGCCCTGAGCCCTAACTTCACGGCCTGGGCACTGCCAACCCTCTGCTTGCCCTGCCCCGGTCCAGGCCCCTTGCCCTGGCTGCAGTTACCGTCCTGGAAGACTCTCTCCACGTTCAGCCCGTAGGTGGCACAGGTCTCATAGTAGGTGCAGCGCTTCAGGTCGTTGGAGAGCTTCCGAGCCCGGGAGTCGTCAATGACCCGCGGGTTGGTGGCGCTGATGGCATCTGCAGAGGCAGGGGAGAGCAGCTTAGAGAGCAGCTGCCTGTGCCCCACCTAGCCAGGGCTGCCAGGGCTCCCTCCCTCCACACACTGCCAGCCCCTGACCCACCAACGCCAGGGGCACAGAGTCCCACCTTCCCGGCACAATGGGTTCATTAAATGACCATTTGCAACCAACTGCTCTGCAAAGGAACCCTCCCAGCTCTCCTCAGCACCCCCACAAGGGCTCCCGAGGGCAGAGAGAGAGCTGAGGGGGGTGGCAATGCAGGAGGTGATGCAGCCCCACGAGCTGGGGGGGTTGGCAATGCAGGAGGTGATGCAGCCCCACGAGCTGGGGGCGTTGACAATGCAGGAGGTGATGCAGCCCCACGAGCTGGGGGGGTTGACGATGCAGGAGGTGATGCAGCCCCATGAGCTGGGGTTGGGGGGTGGCAATGCAGGAGGTGATGCAGCCCCGTGTGGGGTGCAGGGACCTGCCAGCCCCAGGCCTCACAGCTGTACCCCACATGCTCCAGAACACAGAGGAAGGATCCCTGCTCACTCTGCTAGGATATGGACAGCACTCAAGATAGGTTTAATTTGTATCCCAGACGCTGCTCAGGGCTGTGCTTGGGAAAAGCTGCCTTCCCAAGAGGAACCCAAATCCCTGAGGACATGCCAGGGACAAGAGGGGCTGGGAATGAGCCCTCTCAGGAGGAGCCAAAGGCCTACTGGGACTCATGATCTGAGAAATCCTCCTTGAACTCCCTAGGGGGTTGTTTAGTGTGACCTGACCAAGGCTGGGACCTCACCTAGCTCCAAGGCTGGGACAACAGCCCCCGAGCTGCCCTAGCCGTGCCCCAGCAATTCTCTAAATACCCAAAGTTGCACCACTCATCTCCACTCTCAGTCTGGGGTCCAGAGTAGACACCCTCAAGACTCCCTTCTGCTATCATCTCCTGTCCCCTACCCTCAGGAACAGTTCACGCTGCTCAGGAACCAGGTGCTGCCAAGGTGGTTTTGCCTCACCTGCTCTGCTCTCTGCTGTCATCCTTGCAGCCAAATTCTGCAGCCTGAGGTCCCTCCTGCCTGCACTCAACCATCCTTGGGCAGGACAGACACTCATTTTGGAAGAGCAGAGCTCTGACACCCAAAGCCATAGCATCCTGTGCCCATGGCACCTGCAGCGTGGCACCAGGAGCACGCAGGAACTGCTCTTGAGGGCTGCCCTCTCTCCTGGCAGCCTCTCTCCCTCTCCAATCTGAATTTCCCTCTTGCAATTCAAACCATCACCCCTTGTCCTGTCACAATAGGACCTGCTCTAAAGTCTGTCCCCAACTTTCTAGTCAGGCCCTAGAAGCACTGACGGGCCACCAGAAAGTCTCCCTGGAGCCTTCTCTTCTCCAGGTTGAAGAACCCCAGCTCTCAGCCTGGCCTCACAGGAGAGGGCTTCCAGCCCTTCCATCATAGCTGTGGCCTCTTTTGAACCTGCTCCAGCAGATCCACGTCCTCACATCAGGATCCTTGGCCCTCATGGACCTGTCACTCCTCTTTCTCTGACCAGCATGGACAGGTCACCAGCACTCCTGATTGTGGCAGGAGGGACAGAGGGAGCAGCCCAGCTGCCCATGCTCACCCTGTGTGCCCACCAGCACCATGGGCACCTCGGCAGTGTTGCGGTAGCTGCAGAGCCTCAGGTAGTAGTTGTAGACTGTCTGGAAGCTGATCTCATCCTCCAGGCTGAAGACAAACACCACAGCATCCACCCAGGCTGCAAACTGTGGGAGACAAAGGAGTCACTGCCCGGACCACAGCCCCGAGCCCCAGGAGTCACTGCCTGGACCACAGCCCTGAGCCCGGGGACTCACTGCCTGGACCACAGTCCCGAGCCCCAGGAGTCACTGCCCAGACCACAGCCCTGAGACTCACTGCCTGGACCACGGCTCCAAGCCCTGGGAGTCACTGCCTGGACCACAGCCCCAAGCTCCATGCCCAAGGCCCACAGCCAGGGCAGGCACACGGTGTGGGTGCATCCCCCAGGCCCTGTGGCATACTGGGGACAGCAGCCACCATGGTGCTGCTGGTCTCTCCTCAGTGCTCCCACAGCCAGGCTGCCAAAAGGCAGGCAGCAGGCAGGCAGGTCCCTGTCCAGCAGCCCCCAGAATCCCACCTGGAGCTCCGGGGGGCCACCTTCGTCCCGGATGAGCAGCAGGTAGCTCTGACCATCCACCACGATCTCCTTCTTGAACCGGCCACCTGGGGGGGAGAGCAGAGCAGGCTCAGGAGGTGGGGGGCAGCAGGGAAGCCCTGCAGAGCTCCAGGGCACAGGTGGAGGAGGAGTAGCCAGGCCACCCCAGACGCCCTGGCAGCAGACCTCACCTTCTGGAGACTCCTCCTGCACGTAGGTGCCGGTCAGGTAGCGGTGCACGAGGGCTGACTTGCCACTGGACAAGTTCCCCACGATGCCCTGCAACAGAGGATCAGCTCACCCACCAGCACCTCACCCTCCTCCTGCTAGGGGAGACCACCAGAGCCTGGGTGCACAGTGGCAATGGGCAGGAATGGGCCTGAGAGGGCAGAGGGATGGTGAACCCAGGCCAGTACTGGTGGGAGGCCTGGGGACATTCACTCGTTTGAGCTGGGACTGTCCCCTTAGGCTGGGCACCAGTGAGGCTGCACCTCAAATCCTGGGCTCAGTTTTGGGCCCTTCACTCCAAGAAGGACATTGTGGGGCCGGAGTAGGTCCGGAGAAGGGCAACAAAGCTGGGGAAGGGTTTAGAGAACAGAGCTGGGGAGGAGCCGCTGAGGGAGCTGAGGTTGTTCAGCCTGACACATGGGGCTGAGGAGAGCAGAGCCACTGGAAACATTCCAGCTGCCTCTGCCACCTCTCCAGGCCAAGCCATGAGCTTACTGAGTGAGTCACTGCCAGGCAGGTTCTCCAGCTTCCAGCTGCAGCAGGTCCTGCCCCGGGTACCCACATGCTCCTGGCCAGGGGTGAAGAGGCACCAGCCTCGTGGTGGCAGGAGCTCAGCCAGCAGTGATGTGCCACAGGAGCCTGGCAAACCTCTCTGGCCTGTTGGCACCTCCTGTGCCCACACTGCACACAGCTGGCGAGCAGAGGGACCAGGCTGCCACTCTGAGAAGCAGCCAGCAGTGGTGGCAGGCCATGGAGAATGTCTCCCCTCCCAGAGGTGCTGCACCCCAAGCCCCCCTGCCACAGGAAGGGAGCTGCTGGGGCGGAGGGAGCCTCTCTGCCATACAGCATGTCCCACAGGTAGGTGATGGAGTCTGGGAAACCTGCCCCAAGCTGAGAAACCAAAGAAGCTTCATCCGCTGTGTTTGGCAGGACAAAGCAGCACTGGTGACAGTTTTCATCCCACCATGGTAGGGACACCACAGGGTGAGACCCATGTCTGAGAGGTGGCCAGCAGAGGCCACGGAGCTTCAGCGTAGAGCTGGAGCCAAACAGAGCCCCACATGCAGATAACTCCCAGCCTGGATGCTGCTCTGAGAGTGATGACCATGGATGCGTGGCTGTGCCATGGCCCAGGATCTGCTCCTGCTTCTGCTACGCCAGGTCTGACTCATGCAGCAGTATCTAGATTTGGGGAATTAATTAGGCTCTGATATGGCCAGCAGGAAGGGCAAGGTGCTCAAACATGGCCTTTGGACCTTCACTTCTGAGTGTTCCCCCAGGCCAACACCCTCTCTCTGCTCCTCCCAACAACCTCTCTCTGCTCCTTCCCACACCCTCTCCCTGCTCCTCTCTGCCCTCAGCCAAAGCTTAAGTTCTGGGCTAAAGTTCTCTGCATTTCCACCTGGCCCCATCAAGCCACAAGTTCTTCCTAGGGACTTGGGGAAGCAGCAGAGAAGCCAGGGCAGGTACCCGAGACAGGAGCCCTGAGTACTCACCACCTTCAGCTCAGGCACCGAGCGGCTCAGGGTCCACTCCTGACTGTTCACAAACGAATCTGCAGAACAGAGAGAAGAAACCATCAGGGTCACCCTCGAGATCCCAACAAGGATCCTGCCACACTCTCTCTGCTCCCTCCAGGCAGGAGGTCTATGGCTTTTCCCTCCCTCTCTCACCTCACCCAGAGACACGACACTGCCCATGCCCAGCAGCCAGAGCTCTGGGCTGGATGGAGTGGCCGAGCTGGGGCACAAAGGCAGCAGAGCTCACACTCCATGGGCTGGGGACCCTCTGTCCTGTCCTGCCTCAGCACAGACACCTCACAGCATCCCCTTCCTTGGGGCACAGGGGAAGCACCAGAGACCCAAAGCCCTTTTGGAGGGCACAGGCTGTGACGGACCCCAGGACCAAGGGAGGTTATGGTGAAGGCAGTGCCCTGAGTGCTGCACCCAGGCTTGAAGCAGCACAGAGGAAGAGCTGAGGGCACATGGCTGTGGGCTCCATTCGTGACTGACAGGGAGCACAGCTCCTCGTGGGCACACTGGGCAACCCGAAGCACACAGTGATGAAGCCTCCAACCTCCTAACCATCAGGTACAGCTTTGAGCACTGCAGGGAACAGCTCCTCCTGCCACGGAGAACACAAACACCCCTCTGACAGCCAAACCACCTCCAGCAGCTGGCCAAACAGGACTCCCCCAACCACACCAGACTCACTGGAGGAGGAGCGAGAGCCTGGAGAGCACCTCCAGTATCACAAGTATCCAAGAGCCACTCCTAAAGGGCCCGGAGGAACCCTTCATTTGCCTGGGATGAGGAGGGACATCCTCCACCCACAGGCAGGCAGCCGCCGGCAGGGCCAGAACAAAAGAGCAGCACTTGCTGCATGTTAATGGGGTCAAGGCAATCAAAGGGCTCCTGGAGAGGAAACCTGGAGGAGCTTCTGCAGGAACCTGCAGTGAACCTGCCAAATTCGCTGCCCTGGACTGGGGTGGAAATAAGCATCTCAGATGGGTTCAAAAAGGCAAGAGGTGAACCTGTGAGACACACCTGGGGGCCACGACTGAACACAATGGTCTGAGCCCTACTCAGGTTGGTCTTTCTCCCAAGAAACAAACGACAAGATGACAGCAAATGGCCTCAGGGGAGGTTTAGGTTGAACATGAGGAACAATTTCTTTCCTGAAAGTGCTGTCCCAGCCTAGCCCAGGCTGCCCAGGACAGTGCTGGAGTCCCCATCCCTGCAGGAGTGCCAAAGCCATGGCAATGCAGTGCCGAGGGCCATGGTTTGGTGGTGCCCTGGCAGTGCTGGGTTCATGGTTGGACTCCAAACCATAAGCTGTATCTGAGCTTTAAGATCTCCTCCAACCAGCAACAGAACGAGGGGACACAATCTCAAGTTGTGCCAGGGGAAGGATGTTAGGAAGAAGTTCTTGCCAGAGAGAGTGATTGGCATTGGAATGGGCTGCCCAGGAAGGTGGTGGAGTCACCGTCCCTGGAGGTGTTCAAGAAAGGACTGGATGGAGCACTTAGTGCCATTGGCTAGGGCTGGGTGCTAGGTTGGACTGGATGAGCTCGGAGGTCTCTTCCAACCTGGCTGATTGTATTCTTCCCTAATTCTATGATCCTATGGTTCTGCTGGGGCTCTGGTGCCACCCGAGGCTGCAGTGAGACACCAGGCCAAAGAGAGGACAGCCCCAGAGCTGCCCAGCTGCCCTGTCCTTCCCCTCCCAGCAGCCCTGAGCCCACCAGCAGAGTGCCAGTTCAAGCCCCACTCTCGGCGTGGGCAGCAGCAGTGCCCCAACCGGCTGGGCGAGCCGGCGGCAGCAGCGCTCTGCCGCGTGGGAGTTCCACCAGCCTCTGCCAAGCACCACAGCCTGCAACCAGAGCAGTGCCTGGGATGCCACTGAGACGAGTGGGATCGGACAGCTCTGCGGCCCTGCCACTCCAACACCATCTTCAGCCCACCTCATCTTCCTGCCCACAGCGACCTCCAAGAGAAGAAGGTTGGGCGCACCGCAGCTGCCACCCACCTCCAGCTCCAGGTCAAGGCCCCGTCCTGTCTCCCCACCTCAGCCAGGCACCAGAGGGAGATGGGCATTTTGCCCACACAGCTCTCAGAGAGGCACCTCAAGAGCAGTTTCCCAACCACCCAAGAGGGTGCCCACCCTCGGGCCAACTATCTGGCTGGCAGAAACGCTGCTCTCAGCTTGGGCCAGCCCGAGGGCAGCAGATGGAGGGTCCCTGTACTTCACCCACAGAAATGCTCCTGCTGTGACCCACTGAAGGGGCAGGAGATCCCCAGCACCTCCTGGGGAGAAACAAGGACCAGATGGAAGCAGAGAGCGAGCCACCAGCGCCCTGACCTGATCTCACCAACGTCCAGGCAGGTGGGCAGCAGCTCCAGGCAGTGCTGAGCCATGGGAGCAGCCCACTCAGCAGAGGTTGCCTCCAGCAGGGCAGCACCTTAACGAGCTGTCACCTGCTCATCACCAGGGTTCATGGAGGCACTGGGGAGCAGCCACCTGCCCAGGCAGCCTCACTGCTGGATGCTGTGCCCCTTGGCACCTCACTTTCAAACGCAGCCAACCACTCTTCCTCTCTCTGCTCTTCCAAATTTAACAACACAGGCTCCTGCCAGGGCTGCGGTTGGATCCCTTCTCCAACCACATCTGACCTCAGAAACAGAAGCAGTTGGAGTCCTGGCACAAGTGGCACACCAAGAGGCTGAGCAGAGCCCAGCGGTGGCTTTGGCTTCAAGAAGCAAGAAACCAGGCAAGAAGGCAATCAGTCTGAGCTCTCCTGGGAAGAGGAGATTCAGGTCCACTCTGTTACTGCCCATGCAATTTCCAGGCTGTCCTACTGCAGAAGGTGCCAACCCACGTGGAAGCTACGCTAGGGAGTCCCAGCCATGAGAAGAGCAGATAGGGACACCAAGCACATAGCACTCTATGTGGCTGATGCCCCTTGGCCATCCTGGATGCTGCTGGTGACCGACAGACACTTGTGGGACAGGCAGCATCACACATGAAGGAGCCACCACCACCAGAACTCTTCACCCCAAAGGCTGGAGCCAGCAGCCTCCTCTGCCCTACAGAAGGGAGCAGGGCCATGGCCAGAGGGACCTGCTGCTGCCAGCACCTGCTGGCTGCCACAGAGCTGGAGGAAGGGGCTGGCCAGGCACAGCTCCCACCTGGGGTGAAGCACAGCAGGTTCATCTACCTTGTGCTTCAGAAGCACTGCTGCCAGACACTGTTGGTCTCTACACACAGCAACTAATAATTAACCGACTCATTATCCAGGCCACTGTGGGACTCACCTTGGCACCAAGAGCCTGGGCACCAGGACCAGCCCTGGAAGAGGGTCAGAGGCTGAGCAAACAGCAGTGCCCACACAAACCACGTCCCAGAGTCCCAGCTGCCAGCACGGGGAGATGAAAGGGCAGCCAGGAGCAACATGCCTGGGCACAGTCACCTTTCCCAGGCCAGGCTGATAAAGACTCAACCCCAAGCAATGGGGGCAGGAAGAGGTTCTCCAGGTCAGGGACCAGTGTGGGCCAGGCCAGCACCACTGGCAGAGGGCTCAGTGCAGGACATGAGCTCAGCAGGGATCATCTACCAAAGCTTTAAGGGCTTTGCAGCAGTGAAAGGAGAGGATCTGGTGGGCATCTGAGAAACATTGAGTACCAGGAGCTGCTGCCCTTGCTCCTCGGGTACACCACTGGTGACAGTGGCTGGTGCCACCATGCCACGTACACTGTGCAAGGCACAGGCTGCAGCAGAGCCACATGCTCCAAGGCCTTTGGCATCTCTTCTTCTCAGACTGGGCCCAGTCTCACACACAGACCAAAGAACTGCACCAAATTCTTTGTGCTCCGCCAGCTGGATGGGGACAACCCCCCCAGAGCTGGTGACATTGAGAGACAGCTAACCCACCCAGAGCTCTGTGGAGTCACTGCATAAACCTGCTCCAGGCTGGCCTGACCACAGCTCTGGCTGCTGAACCCCACAAGGAAAGGCAGTCTGGGATTAGGCAGGTGTTGGGTTTGGAAGTTCCCTCTTCCTGCAGACTGGAACCAGAGTTTCCCTGCACCGACTGCTCACATCTCCTCCAAGCTCATCCTGATGAGATCAGTGTCCCATCAACTCCTTCCCAATACTTTTCAGACTCCTAAAATTTCTCTGCAGCATGGGCACCAGACTGGAGTCAGCATCCAAGGCAGTCTCTAAACCCATCCAGACGTCCCTGCTCCTGGCTGCCCCTCCCAGCTGAGTCGAGGCAGGTACCAACAAGAGATGATACCTATCATTATCTTCTCCACTCTCTATGCAAACTTCACCCCACTGATGTAAAAACAAACCCCCTGTCCCCCCAGCAGTCTTTCACACAGGCCCTATGCCTCAGCCCTCTTCGTGGCAGAGTAAAGGTAGGCACCTTAACCCTTAAAGCACTTCAAAAAGCAGGGCACCTTTCTGGGAGAGGGAAATGATTGTGACAACCACCTCCTGAGCTTTCAGAGATGCTGCACCCACCACGATGCCTCCACTCACGGGCAAAACTCCAGCCCTAAACCCATTCAGTGTTGCCAAGCCTGTGCCTGCAGATGTGCCCCAGCCAATACCTCCACCCACCAGGAATGTTCCACTGAAGCCCTGACCACCGTTAGGTGTGATCAGTCCAAGCTGCCTGGACTCTGCCCTGACTCTGCTCCCCAGCTCCAAGGGCTCCTGTGCCCCCGGGTGCACCAGGAGAACATCACACTCCCTGGCACTGCCATCCTGCTGCACGCAGCCTGCTCTGCAAGTCCTTGTTAGGTAAAACTCTGCTCTCTGGCCCACCCCTCCCCGTGCTTGGTCCCAGCCGAACCCCACCCCGTCAGCCCAAAGGTCTCAGCACCAAGACCACCCTCCTAGCTCGCTGGTGGCCCCTGGGCACAGCTGACAGCAGAGGCTGCTGTAAACAAGGCACTCCGGGCCGTGGCACCGGGGCGGTGCTGGCTCCCTCTCTGCCGGGATTCCCATATCCAGCTCTTCCGAGGAGCTGATAACCACAGCTGCAGCTGCAGCCCCTCGGGAGGGCATGTCGGGACTGCTCCACACCTCTCCTGGGGCTAAGGTGGGCAGTGCTAGCATCAACCATCAAAGCTCCTGAGATGCTGGGAGGGTGGCAGAAACACTTCTGGCCTGCGCGTCTGAAACAGGAACGAGGCAGAGATCTCCTGAGCTGCCACCTCCAGCAAGTCCATGCTGAGCAGCACTGGTGTGCACCTCCAGCTTAGGGTGTCCCAGCTTGGGGGCTCACAGCTCCCACCAAAGCGAGCCACTGAGAGGCAACAAGGAGCTAGGACAGGAGACAGGAGAATCAACAGCAGCTCTGGTGTGCAGGTTTCACTGCTGCTGCTTCTCCACATCTTGCTGCCCCGGCAGGACACGGATCAACTGGGTACAGTGTCCTGCCCTGGAAACCTGGCAGGTAATGGACAAAATGGTGACCAAAGTCACCACCAACCTGAGTGTGAACTCTGCAGCTCCGGTGAGCAGGGCTCACTCTACTGCAACGAGTTCAGACAGGTGACCCCCAAGCCTGTGCTCCAGTGAGAGCCACACGGGCAGATGCCACCCTGAGAAGCAGTGGTCCCCATCAGCTGCTGCTCACTAGCGCAGGGAGCTTGGAACCCTCTCCAGGGAAGCCTCGGGCAGCCTCCAGCAGAAAGCCCCAAGGAGAGTCCGCGGCTGTCCCTGCGCAGCCAGGTGAGGGCTGAGGCCACCAAGAGAAGGGCTCCGCCTCGGCTGCTCCCCTGGGAAGGTGGCGGCCGGGGCGCTGCTGGCCCCGCTCCCGCGGGCAGCCGCAGGCAAGCAGCAGCAGGCCCCCGCCGCTCCCTGCCCGGGTACACCCAACATTCCCCAGCCATGAGCGCAGCCTCCCCTTGCCCGGCAGCCTCCCGGCACCCAGCCGCGGCTCCCTGCGAGCCTCGGCCACCCACCCGGGGCCCCCCTGACCCGCCCTGGAGCAGCGCCCAGGGACAAGGGGAGGGGCACGACGAGCCCCTGGGCTACCTGCGCTGGTCCCTGCCTCTCCTGGGAGGTGTCTTGGGCACAAAGCTCCTCCGGGAAGCCGCTGCCTGGGGAGACCCCAGCGCCGAGCCATGCCCCTGGCACGGGAGCCAAGCTGGGCAGTGCCTCTGCAGCCCCCAGACCTCAGGACAGCGATGGGAGCCCGCAGGGGCCGGGAAGTGGCTCCGCTGCCCCCCAGAGCCGCAGCCCCCAGCTCTGTGCCCAGTGCCTTGCACAGCCCCTGGCTGCTGCCCCGGGTGCTGCCCTGGGTGCCAGCCCTGGCTGCTGCCCTGGGTGCCAGCCCTGCCAGGCAGCACAGCCACTCGGGGATAGGGTGGGACTGGTGCACAAGGGCATGGGCAGAGGCCTCCACACACTCGGGCAGCCCCAGCACAGAAGAGCCCAGGGCAGCCAGGCCAAACACCAAAGTCAAGCACCCACCTGCCCATCACATGCCCAACCCCCATGTAGGGTCCTTTGCCCCCTCCCCAGCCATTCCTGCCCTCTGTCCTGTCACTCAGGATGCCGCCACCACCACTCTCCGCAGGCTGTCCCAGGCCTGGTGAGCTCCGATCGGCCTCAGAGCAGTCCCCGGCAGAGTATCACCGACGGCACCAGGGAAGTGCGGGCACATTTCCGAGCTCTCCTCTGCACACGAACGAGGGACTCCTCTCCCTCTGCTCCCGCAACGCCGCTGCACGAGGTTGGGCTCTCCCTGCCCTTGCTGGGGCACCAGCAGGGCAGAAGGGCACGGGGCACACATGCCTGGCTCCCAGCTGCCCAGCCAGGCAGCAAAGCCCCCCAGCATTGCCTCCCAGCTCCGTCAGGATGGGTGGTCACGGAGCAGTGCCCATCGGCCCCACCAACACGCGCCCTGCCTCGCCACAGCCCAGCTCTCCCAGCGCCAACCCCAGGGGTCACGACGGGGTCCTGATCCCAGCCCAGGAGCCCAGCCGGGCCAGCGCTGGCCCTGCACCCACTTACCCAGCGCCCGCAGCGGGCCGCTGCCCAGCAGAACTGGCTCGGCCACACCGGGGAGGTCCTTGGGGCACGGGCCGCCGCTGCTGCCGCGCTCTCGCCTTCGGAAGCGGCTGGTGAGGAGCTTCCAGAGTCCCCCCGCTTGGCCGGGGTCGGCGTGAAGCCTGCCCCCGGCCCGGGCCAGCTCCGGGTACAGCAGGTCCCGCTTGCTGGGGCAGGTGTGCAGGGAGCTGGCGTCGCCCTCGCTCTTGGTGCGGAGGCGCGGGGGGCGCAGCAGACCCCCCGAGTCCGAGCGCCGCAAATCGTGGCCCCGGCGCAGGCGGAAGCTAAAACTTTTCCGTAAGGAGCTGAAGTTCCTCCGGGGCCCGGGGCTGCTCCGGCCGCTGCCCCCGAAGAGGTTCCAGCGGCGGCTGCCCCACAGGGAGCCTCCCCGCAGAAAGCCGGGGCTGTCGGCGGGCTGCGGCGGGCGACCCGGGGGCAGGAAGGTGACGCTGCCGGGGCTCGGGCGTTGCGCCCCGTCGGGTCCGGCAGACTGCTCAGGGTCGGACTCGGGCTCGGGCTCCGGGCCCGGCCTGCGGGGCGAGA
>VWZI01000332.1:89565-108612 GCA_013396835.1 Psilopogon haemacephalus | reverse complement strand
ATTCCATTCCATTCCATTCTATTCCACTCTATTCTATTCTATTCCATTCCATTCTACTCTATCCTATTCCATTCCATTACATTCTATTCCATTGCATTCCATTCTATTCTATTCCATTGCATTCCATTCTATTCTATTCCATTCTATTCCATTGCATTCCATTCTATTCTATCCTTCAGCAGCCTGCAGTCACTGATGCAGTTTGCTGTTGATGTAGTGGCTGCAGAGGACTCTGGCTCAGAAGTAGCCTTTTTGTTAGTGGCTTTGTGACACCAAACAGAACAGCACTGGGCGAGTGCCACCCAAAGGCCCCTGGCAAGGAGATCACCACACTGCTACCAACCCTTCAGGGAGAAAGAGCCAGGGCTCTACCAGGAGCTGCAGGGGGATAGGAACCTCCTACCCTCCCCTCCTGACTTGCAGAGGGTCTGGTACTGAGGAAGGGGCCTGGATGGCTCCCAACAGAGTGCTTTAGAGGAGGTGTAGCAGGAACCAGACTGGTACCACTGGTTATGCTACAACAGCAGACCTGAGAGCCTTGGCATCACTCTTGTCTGCAGCTGGTGTGGTCAGAGCACCAGAGCCTTGTCTGGCACAGCCCCAACCAGTGCAGCTGAGGGTCAAACCTCCACCTGATCTCCTTCTGTCCCTCTGGATAGGGTTGATGCTGTGCTGGGGGCCAGATGGGATAAGCAGCATGGAGCCACTGAGGCTGGAGGGACAGCAGAGCACTACCAGGGAGTGAGGGCTGCCACCACCCCACGAAAGAACGCTTCTGGACAGCACATGGAGAGGTTTTGTGGAAGGAATGTGGATGCCCAAGGCTGGCCACTTGCCCTGGAGCCAAGGCTGAGGGCAGCTGGGTTTGCTCAGCCTGCAGAAGAGCTGCTTCTGTTACCCCCAGCTGCTGTGGTCCTTGAGGTGAAGCAAACCCTGACCCCTCTCTGAGCAGCATTCAGACCAACAGAGGCATCTGGGAAGGGCTGGGACCACACCAAACATTGCTGAGCTGCTTGAGTGACATAGCAAGCCCAGCTTCAAAAGCAAGGTCCCCTGCATGTCTGCAGCTGCTCTCCAGGCAGACCACAAGCAGCCTGGGGATGCTAGGAAGCTGGGAAGGTGTTCTGCAGAGAGCCAAGAGCCAGCACTGCCCATCTCTGCTGGTGCCTCTGCCACCAAAACCTTGTTGTGCCACTCACTTCGGAGACTGTGGCACCAAAGGACACCATGGAGACACACAGGAAACAGTCCCACTGGAAAGGAGCTCCAGGAACAAACCTGGTGAGGCTCAGCCAAGGAGCTGAGCTCTGCTGGGCCCAGTGCAGTGAGAGCTCCTGGCCAGCAACGAGTCCTTGTTCCACTGCAGCCCAGAGCCCAGGAGGGGACGGTGCCAGCACACGTGTGGCGCTTGCAGGCAGCACAAAAAGCACAACAACATCAGCTCAGCTCCAGGCATGAGTCAGGAGAGCAGCAACAAAGGCAGGGCGCTGGGAAGGAGCTCAGCACCCTGAGTAAGCAGTGCCAGAGCAGTGGGTGACGAGCGTGGTGTGCTTGGGAGAGCAGTCGCTGTGTCACATCCACAACAACAGCTCCAGCTCCTCCTCACCACTCACATGCAGCTGAGGTTGTCCCAAACAGCTCCACGCAGACACCAGCATGCTGCTCAGTGATGCTGAGGAGCAGACAGGGGCCTGGCATGCACTGGGAGGAGGATGAGGCACAGAGAGGGACTGGCAGTCACTGGGAGGAGGATGAGGCACAGAGAGGGACTGGCAGTCACTGGGAGGAGGATGAGGCACAGAGAGGAACCATTGCCATACTCTCACCACAATCTGTGGCCCAAAGGCTGTGCAGCTCCAGCATCCCCCAGCTGCCCAGCAACTCCTGACCCAGAGCTCACAGGCCCAGAGAAGGGGCAAGGGATGATCAAACAGAGCAGCTTCTGTACCAGGAGCCTGGGAGGAAAGATGGCAGAGGGGGAAATGAAGGCTTCCACGACAAGGGAAAGCCACCAGGGAACAATTTGCTCGCTGTTCCTTCCCAAACACCAAGCAGGGGCCATCAGATGCAATTAATCAGCAGCAGGTTCCAAAGAGAAGGAAATCTCACAGATAAAACACAGCCTGTCCCTTGTCAGGGGACACAGCAGGGGCTGAGCTAACATCACTGGGAAGATGATGAGACAAATCCAAGGACAAAGGCTCCAGCAGGGCTACAGAACCACAGAGAAGCTGCTTTGGCCTGGGGAGAACCATGGCCCACAGGCAGCTCCAGGCTGGAAGGAGGAACTGCGTAGCAGAGTATCACAGAGGGTTCCTCCCAACCAACACAACCACCATCCAAATGTGACCAAACTCAAATGTGTCTTCTGCTGGACTAGAAACAATCTCTGTGGTTTGTGTCTGATGGGACTGAACCACCTCCATGCAGAGCAGACCATGGTGGCTGCGATGGTCCCCTCCAGGTCAGCTCAAAGCATTGCCTTAGACACAGGAAGAGGAGAAAGGTCAAGGCTGGAGCACTGGGCCAGGCCAAAGGACCCAAGAGAGGTGGAATGAAGGTACCAAAACTCTTCCAGCCACCCAAGAATGGATCTGCTCTGGAGATGCTGGCTTCTATGGGGCATCCTGGGAGATGCTCTGCTGAATCCACCAGCCCCAGAGGGCCTCCTGCACCAACACCGTGCCCAGGAGGCCACCACCAAGTAATTGGGTCCCACCACATCTTTTCCACCTTTTCAGGCTGAACTCAAAGCCAGATGTGGTTCAAGTGTCTACACCTGCTCAGCCCTCCCCACAGTCAGCAGACTTAGTGCACAAGTCACCAACCTAGTTCAGACCCTGCCTGAGCACGGAGGAGCCTGGGGGAGTGACTCAGGGGGTGGCAGCTCCAACACAGCCACCTCACACTCTGCAGGACTCCCCCAGCTCCTGCTTCCCACAGGAGGGGTGACAGCAGCATCCCCAGTCCTGGACGACCTGCAGGTGTTTCTGTCAGGGTCCTTAGGGACAGGCAGAGCTTTCTGAGGGCACAAGGACAGGGCTGTGACCTCACACTGCTCCCATGGAGCAGCAACTCTGGCAGCCACGCATGGGCCCGTGGCTCAAAGGACAGGAGCATCGCCACCCCAGCCTCACAGCTCCATCACAAGATCCTTCCATTGCCGGGGAAACAGCAGAATTAGAGACTCTGGCTACAGACAATCACCAGCCCTGGGTATGTCTCACCACTCAGCACCAGCACTCCTGTCTCCAGTGCCAGCAGCGGACACTAAGCTCCACACAGCTGCTCTGACCAAGGGTCCATGCTAGCAACACGGCCGAGATGCCCTCCAGCACCAACACCAGGTCCAGCCAAGCTTAGGCAGCTCCAGTGAGGGCAGGACCATCCCTTCAGGTTCTGCTCTTGCTTCACCTATCAGTCAGTTCAGCTTCCAGAGAGCTCAGCCTGTGTCAGTGCGTCAGGAGAGAGAAGGAGAAACATCTCCTGGGCTGCATCCAGAGCAGCTCTAGCAAGAGGATTCTGTTCCTCTGCTCCACTCTGCTGAGACTCCCCCTGCAATGCTAGGGGCCAGCTCTGGAGTCCTCATCACAGCAGAGACAGGGACCTGTTGAAGCAGGGCCAGAAGAGGCCACAGCAATGCCCTCTGCTGTGAGGCCAGGCTGACAGGGTTTGAATTGTCCAGCATAGAGACGGCTCCAAGAAGACTTTCTGGTGGCTTTTCAGTGCTTCCAGAGGCTGACCAGAAAGCTGGGGACAGATTTTTCATCAGGGTCTGTTGTGACAGGACAAGGGGTGATGGTTTGAACTGAAAGAGGGAGATTCAGGCCAGAGAGAAGGGAGAGATTTGTTATGCTGGGGACATTGAGACCCTGGCCCACAGGTTGCCCTGAGAGGTGGGAGATGTCCCAACCCTGGAACCACTGCAGGTCAGGTTGTTTGGGGCTCTGAGTATCCTGCTCAGATGTCTCTGCTGACTGCAGGGGGTTGAAACTAGATGACCTTGAAAGGTCCCTTCCCACCCAAGCCATTCCATGGCCGTGATGGTGGCTGAAAGCAGCCCTGGGTTGCACCTCAGCAGCTGACCTTGGCCGCCATGCAGCAGTGCTGCTGACCACAGCTTCCCTGATGCTTCAGCTTTTTGTACTGGTGACTCATCACTGAGTTACTGGGTGGCTTTGGGCACTGACATGAGAATCAGCCAGCCCAAGAAGAGGCCAGGAGGCTTCCTCCTCCTCCACCTGACACAGCAAAGCCCTGCAGATGTTCTGGTCAGCACTCAAGGAGCAGTGGCTGGGAGCCAAGGCTCTAATTACCATCGCTAGCAGAGGCTGCCCTGTCCAGCCCTGCTGTCTCACTCCACATTAGCCACAAGCCCTCAACGAGAACAAAGCTGAGGAGGACCCAGGTAGTACCACAAAGCCTTCCAAACGAGTGTCTTGGGCTTGCACAACACAACAGCGTCTGCCATGACCCTGGCAGCACCATCAAAGCCACTGGGCTGGACCAGCACAGCTCCCCGCACCCAGGGGCACCCGAGTAAACCCTGAGGTATCTCCCAAGAGACAGAAGAGCTGCACCTCTGCCTTCTGCCCAGCCAGGGTCCACTCCAAGGGGTCACCACCCCAAACCCCCTCTTGGTGCTGGGATGCTTTGGCATGGCTGTGCTCAGCACCACCCTCGGCTAATGGGTCCAGGGAGCCTTGCACACAGAACCTCTCTCTTGGCCATTGCAGCCAAGTCCAAGGAGCACAGCTCCTCGGGCCAGCTCCAGTGACATGCCACCACTGATGACATGCCACCACAGACCAGCGGGGAGCAGATGCCATTTTCCACAGCTTGAGCTCTCTGCTGCCTTCCCAGTGCCTGGAGGGCACCAGAAACCTGGCCAGCAGCCCAGCTCCTGCCATGCTGAGAACCACACTCCCCAGGCCCTTCCTGCCATGTCCCAGCCTGGGACAGCAACTTCTCACCCACAGAGACCCTAACCCTGCTCCAGCACACAGCCCAGAACCGGAGAGGATGAAGGGAGGTCACCTTCTGTGGCAGTGCCATGGAGCCAGCTCCACTCTGCTGCTGGCAAAGCTCCAGACCACAGCTGCAGCTGCTCCAGCAGGAGAATCACAGAATCAGTCAGGGTTGGAAGGCACCACAAGGATCATCTAGTTCCAACCCCCCTGCCATGCCCAGGGACACCCTACCCTAGATTAGATTGGACAGAGCCTCATCTAACCTGGCCTTAGACACCTCCAGGGATGTGGCCCCAACCACCTCACTGGGCAACCCATTCCAGGCTCTCACCACTCTAATGGTGAAGAACTTCCTCTTCACATCCAATCTGAATGTCACCACCTCCAGCTTTGCTCCACTCCCCCTGGTCCTGTCACTCTGACAGCCTGTATGCTGCAGGGCAGCCTCCCCTCCAGCCTCTGCAGAGGGCTCCTCAGGCTGCGGTGGCACAAGCAAGGACAGGCACAGGCAGGGCAGAGCCTCTCTGACCCCTGGCCCAAGCCTGTGAGCCTCTGTGCCAGGCTGCCTTGCTGCAGCAGCAGCAGTGGGGCTGGGGTGGAGGAGCTGTGGTGCCAGAGCTACCCCCTGGGTGCCCTTGGCAGAGGTCATCTCCTCCCAGCCCAGGGTTCAGCTGCAAGCCGTGGAGCTGCCCTTGCTGCTGTCTCCTCTCTGTGCCCCTCACATCCCCACCAGAGCTGGCAGCCCTGGGAGGTGGGCACCACGGAGGGGGCTGAGCCTGGCAGCACTGCTGAGTCAGGCACAGGCAGTGGCTCGGGGGAGGCTGTGGTGAGTCAGGCAGTGCCAGGCCCAGCCGGGCTGAGTCAGCCTGGGCACCATGCTGGGGACGGGCACAGGCTGGACAGACAGAGCAGGGTGGGCAGACAGACAGACAGACAGATGGCTGCTGCCACCAAGGGCAGTGCTGCTGTGCCAGCTCCTGGTGCAGGTTTATAGGATCATAGAATCAGTCAGGGTTGGAAGGGATCACAAGGATCAGCCAGTCCCAACCCCCCTGCCATGCCCAGGGACACCCTACCCTAGAGCAGGCTGCCCACAGCCTCTGCCAGCCTGGCCAAAAACACCTCCAGGGATCTGGCCCCAAACACCTCCCTGGGCAACCCATTCCAGGCTCTCACCACTCTCATGGTGTGGAACTTCCTCCTCACCTCCAGTCTGAATCTCCCCACCTCCAGCTTTGCTCCATTCCCCCTAGTCCTGTCACTCCCTGGTAGCCTAAAAAGTCCCTCCCCAGCTTTTTTGTAGGCTTCCTTCAGATCCTGGAAGGCCACAAGAAGGTCACCTGGGAGCCTCCTCTTCTCCAGACTGCACAGCTCCAACTCTTTCAGCCTGTCCCTGTAGCAGAGGTGCTGCAGCCTTCCTCGCTGTGCTGTGCCATTCTGCTAACAGCTCCCCAAGGACTCTGGTGCCAGGCAGAGTGCCAACTTGGCAATGGCATAGACAGGAGGTCCTCTGGGCCACCAGCAGTGCTCCGGGGGTGCCTCCTACCCTAGCTGTGGTGCCCAGCACCTGCCCCACTGCAGGAACAGAGCCGTGGGTCAGACTAGCCCTGGGCCTGCCCACAGCAGCTACCCCACTGCCAGCTCCCAGTGCACTGAGCCACTGTCCAGGGCATGCCACCACAGCCACCCCCCCTGCCACCCTACTGCCCCCAACACGTCCTGCCCCAGGCACGGGGCAGCCCAAAGCCAAGCTGTGACAGAAATGTGGCCTGCCCACAGCCTCTTCTCCAGCTGGGGTGGGATGGCAGTGCCAAGACACTAGAATGAGCCCCTTGAGGCAGGGGGACCAAGGGGACCTCCCCTGCCCAACGCCACTGACCACTGTTGTGGCAGAAACTGCACAGCACCTCCCTGGGCTCTGCCGTGACCCAAAATCTCATCACCTGGGCATGTATTTTAGTGTGCCACCTAAATTGGGCAGCAGCCACTCGGGACTGGCAGAATTAGCTCAAGGAGAGGAGGGGACGCAGGGCTGGGGACACCCGGGGAGCACGAGGAGAGCAGCAGCAGGACCACCAAGGGGTGCAGTGGGGGGATGGCTTCACACACTGACATGGCCCTAGCCAGGGGATGCTGGAACTAGAGCTCATCAGCTCCAGCTGCAAATTCAGAACCCACTGGACCTTCACAGGGCCCACCAGAGCCCAAGCCCAGACAGGGTCTCCTTCAGACCCCCCAGCACTGACCTGGAAGACAGGAGCGAGCTGCTCCTCAGCCCTGCTGCCACCTCACTAGCAGCAGGACTCCAGCCACAGCTGCCTTCACCACACTTGGACCCCAGGGGAGCCAGGGGATCTCTGCTCACGCTCCAGGAGCCTCCAAAAAGCCCAGCCCCAAAATAAAGAGAAATTTGACTGAAAGATCTGAACCAGCTCAGAGGCCAGGAACAACCAAAATACCCCAAAATGGACCAGAAGTGGGGGAGAAAAGAGGAGGAAGCAGCTGTCAATGGGACCTTGAACACAGGAAGCATCCAGAATGGGGATAGGAAGCTGGAGCCCTCCAGGAAACAGGCATCCCAACAATGCTCACATACAGCAGGAAGCAGCTCTGCAAGATGTGGCACCTGCAGACGGCTCCCACCGGAGCCAGGCAGCCAAAGTCACCACAGCTGGCACCACAGCAGAGGGCTCCAGCTGTCCCCACACCCGTGTCACCAACAGGGCAGGCACTGAGACACAGCCAGCACCAGAGCAGGGAGCTCTGGCAGGCACCCAGCACCCCGAATCCCTGCGTGGTGGGGTGGAAGGAAGGCAGCTCTGGGGGTCACCCAGTCCAAGCCCCTTCTCAGATCACAGAATTATAGAATCAGGGACCACAAGGAGCAGCCAGTTCCAACCCCCCTGCCATGGACAGGGACACCCTACCCTAGAGCAGCCTGCCCACAGCCTCTGCCAGCCTGGCCAAAAACACCTCCAGGGATCTGGCCCCAACCCATTCCAGGCTCTCACCACTCTTACGGTGAAGAACTTCCTGCTTGTGGAGTTTCAGGGACAAGCTCAACACCAGAATCTCCCAATCCCAGCACGACTGAGCTGGAAAGGGGCCTCAGGAGGCCACCCAAATCCACCTCTCTGCTAAAGCAGAGTCACCTACAGCAGCTTGCCCAGGACCACAATGTCCAGGTGGATTTGGAATCTCGCCAAAGAGATTTCACAACCTCTCTGGGCAGCCTGGTCCAGGTCTCCAGCACCCTCACACCAAAGAAGTTTCTCTTTCTGTTCAGATGGAGCCTCCTGGGTTCCAGTCTGTGCCCATTGCCTCCTGTCCTGTCCCTGGGCACCACTGACAAGAGCCTGGCCCCATCCTCTTGCCCCCATCCTTTAGCTCTTGTTGAGCATTGCTCAGCTCCCCTCTGGGGCTGCTCTTCTCCAGGCTCAGCAGCCCCAGGGCTCTCAGCCTTTGCTCCTCATAGAGCTGCGCCAGGTCCCTCAGCAGCTTCAGAGGCTCTGTTGGACACCCTTGAAGTAAGGAGCCCAGAACTGGAGCCAGGACTCCAGATGTGGCCTCACTAGGGCACCCCAGGAGACCGTTGGCCTCCTCGACCACGAGGAGACATTGCTGACTCATGGGCAACTTGTGACCCACCCCAGCACTCCCAGGTCCTTCTCTGCAGAGCTGCCTTCCAGCAGGTCACCCCTCAGCTGTGGTGGTCCCCCCCCAGGCTGTGCCATTCCAATGCCACCCCACAAGCCCTGGCTTCACCAGCGCTCTGCAGAGCCACTACTGACCCAGGCACTGCAGATGCAGAGTCATTAATGAGCATTAATTATGCAGAGCCACTAACGATCAATGCAGCAAGAGCTGGCTAATGATCAGCCTCGTCCAACAGCCCAGCAGATGCCAGGCCAAGAGGTCAGAGGGGACCTCGTGGCACTTCAGAGCCAGCCCAGCCACCAGGGGAAGCTCCAGGCAGGAGGCGAAAGGTTCCTGCTGTGCCTAGCACCCACCTGCAGCTCTGTGTGCAGCTCTGCAGCCCCCAACACAAGGACGTGGAACTGCTGGAGACACCAAGATGCTCAGAGGGCTGCAGCAGCTCTGCTATCAGGACAGGCTGAGAGAGTTGGGGCTCTGCAGCCTGGAGAAGGCTTCATGGAGACCTTGAGGAGTGGCCTTCCAGGATCTGAAGGGGGCTACAGGAGGGCTGGGGAGGGTCTTGTAATGACAGGACGAGGAGGAGTGGGTTTAGACTGGCAGAGGGGAGATGTGGTACGAGCTCCATGCTGAAGAGACTTCTAGAAGAAGCAGCAGCCAGCATGGAGACATGGTAGGAGCTCCATGCTGAAGACACTCCTAGAGGAAGCAGCAGCCAGGCTGGAGATGTGGTAAGAGTTCCATGCTGAAGAGACTTCCAGAGGAAGCAGTAGCCAGCCTAGAGACATGGTAGGAGCTCCACGCTGAAGATACATCCCAAGGAAGCAGCAGCCAGCATGGAGACACGGTAGGAGCTCCATGCTAAAGAGACTTCTAGAGGAAGCAGCAGCCTAATGTTGATGGGAGTCCAACTCTGAATAGGGCTGGGCTGGAGATCTCCAGAGATCTCTCAACACCAGAGCTTCCTGGTGCTCTTCCATCAGGAGCTCAGCAAACACCTCCCCACAGCCACGCTGCACAGCCTCTCTCCCACAACCCACTTCCAAATCTGGGCTCCCAAGCAGAAGGGCTTGGGCAGATTCACCCACACCCACTTGGTGCAGCAGGCCAGGTGCCATTCTGTCCTCTGATTTTATCTTAGGCTCTCTCCACCTCTAAACCTCTACCAAAAGATCCTTCACCAAATCCTAGGAGTAGGGGGGCGGGGGGGAAAGCTGTTGGGAAGAGGCAAAGCAGAAGAAAGATTGCCCACGAGTTGCTGTGATGTATGGGAGGAAGGACAGCAGACTACAAACAAGAGACTCCACCACAGCAGATGTTACCAAACTCCATGGGCAAGATCCTACTGGAAGCAAATCCAGCAAGGGAGAAAAAAAATAAAAGCCCAAGTAAGAGATGACATAAAGCTGGCAGGTCCTCAAAGCAAAGGTGATAATGGCACCAACAGGAGTCATCCTGGTGTGAAAGAACAACATGTGTGGCAGCAGACCAGCCCAGCTAACCCTCCCCAGCTCCTCCCAGGCTGTCAGGCACAGGAAGGTGCTCCTGGAGCAGGGAAATTGGGTCAGATAGAGAAGAACAAACACCAACCAGTGGCACCGGCACCAAAGCCTGAGCTCAGACCACACAACAAAGTGCAAAGAGAAGAAGCACTCCTTGAGCAGCAAGGTGAAGAATGGTCTGTCCCTCAGCAGGTGGGAAAGGCATCTGACACCAAGGACAAAGCAGTTGGTGCCTCTCTGCTGTCAGCAGAGGTGTCCAGCACAGAAAGCAGCAGCCCAAGAAACCTCAACCCAAGCTGTCAGTAAAGAAACTGCGTCCAGTTCTGGAGCCCCTGGGACAAGAGGGATGTGGAGATGCTGGAGTGTGTCCAGAGAAGGGCCACGAGGATGCTCAGAGGGCTGCAGCACCTCTGCTGTGAGGAGAGACTGAAAGAGTTGGGGCTGTGCAGCCTGGAGAAGAGGAGGCTCTCAGGTGACCTTATTGTGGTCTTCCAGAATCTGAAGGGGGCTACAAAAAAGCTGGGGAGGGACTTTTTAGGCTATCAGGGAGTGACAGGAGTAGGGGGAATGGAGCAAAGCTGGAGGTGGGGAGAGTCATACTGGATGTGAGGAGGAAGTTCTGCACCATGAGAGTGGTGAGAGCCTGGAATGGGTTGCCCAGGGAGGTGTTTGGGGCCACATCCCTGGAGGTGTTTTTGGCCAGGCTGGCAGAGGCTGTGGGCAGCCTGCTCTAGGGTAGGGTGTCCCTGGGCATGGCAGGGGGGTTGGGACTGGCTGATCCTTGTGGTCCCTTCCAACCCTGACTGATTCTATGATTCCATGATTCTATAAATTGGCCCTGGAAGGTTTAACTGTCTGGAGGAACCTTGAGGAGCTCAAGCCCCGAGAGCTTTGGGCTGATGGAAGGCAGCTGCACCCCCTCCAAACTGAACAGAGCAGCCAAGAACTCACAGACTGCTCCAGGCCAAAGCACTGAGAACAACAAGGACCAACACTCCTGTCAATGGGAGAGGAGATGGGCACTGAAATGGCATCAAACTACGAGTGACAGCAAGGCACAGAGTCCTCTGTGGCTGGTGTCCAAGTGCAGAAAGTGCCTACAAAGCCTGAAATTCCCCAGGCCACGTGTGAGGGTTGACACTGACACAGCACTGACTGTGTGTGCCCAAGGCCAGAGCTGTGGGACAGCTACCAACTCTGCAGAAAAGGACCTGGGGGTCAGAGCAGGTCACAGCCAGGAGCCAGCCCTGCCACAGTGCTGAGCACAGCCAACCACAGGGTGGTACCAACAGGGACAGGCCTGAAGGAGAAGTCCTGCTCTGGGTGCCACTTGCTGCATCCCTCCCTCCACTTTTCAAGAGGGCTTTGCTGAAGGGGAGAGTCCAGCAGAGCGTGAAGACAAAGAGAGCAGCAGAAAATGCTACAGACAAGGATGTGCAGTTCTAAAGAGAAGGATTCTGCTACAGCCTCCTTTGCTGCAGGAAGGCAGAGCATGATCTGCTCCCTTTGGCCTGGGAAATTGGGAGCAAAAATGATTCTGGATGAACTCTCCAAGCAAAAGGACAGCTACAGGTTGGAAGTGATCCATGAATCCAGAATGGTTTGAGCTGGAAGTACCTTCCGGGATAGCTCAGTTCAACCATGCCATGGGCAGGGACACCTCACTCTAGACTGGGTAGATCAAACCTTCATCCAAGCTGACCTGGAAGACTTTCAGGGATGGGGCACCCACAATCTCTCTGGACAAGCTGCTCCAGTGGCTGCCCACCCTCACACTGAACTGACATCTGATCTAACCTTGGACCTCTTAGAGCTGAAAGCCTCTTGCCTCCCTCCAGGCCTTGGTAGGAAGCCTCTCTCCATCTTTCCTTAAATATCCAAAGGCTATAATAAGGTGTCCCCTAAACCCCTCCATCTTTTGAGGACAAAAAGATGATCCTGGTGGCCCACCTCCAGTTCTGCTGGTTTCCAGGTGTCTCACATGGCTCTGCCCATGGCACCTTCTCCTCTCCCTTCACGCTGCCTCCAGCAAGCCTTCTGTTTCCATTTAGTCCCAGCTCTGAGCTCCGTGCTGATGATTCATGGCTCTGCCTTTCTATTCCTGGACTGTCTCCTGTCCAAAATGAAGTCTCAGCTTCTTTTCCCCTCCAGCATTTCAAGTGTGCACCCACAAGCCCCAGCTCAGCATGATTACAGGGAGCTGCTGCTGAGCCCAGCTCCAGCCCCTCTTTCCCTCAGCCCTGGCTGCTCGGTGCCCGAGGACATGGTTCACATCCTGCCTTTGAGCCAGGACATGACTCAGACAGGGAGGAGAGGTCATGGACCCTCCTCTCCTCAAGCCCCTCAGAGCCAAGACACAGCCTCCACCACCCAGCCATGAGCCTCGAGCCTCCAGCCCCCACTCCTGTCCCTTTCCCCTCCGTGGTCACCCAGAAAGCACAGGACAATGCCCATTCCCACGCAGGCAGAGCTGCTGCTGAAGCTGCCTTCCCAACCTCTCCCTCTCCAGCAGCCAACCCTCCCTTCACACCCCCTCCAGGTCCTCCTCTTCTGTCACATCAGCTGCAGGCTGCTCATCTTCACCCTCCCAAACTCCTTGCACCCTGCAGCTCTACCTTCTCCCCACGCCAAGCCCACCGCCTCCTCCCGACCTGCTGCAGCCTCTCTCCTTCCCTGCTGCCACAGCTCCCAGCTCCTCTCTGCTCTCTCCCCTCTGCACTTGGGCTTTGCAGAGACCTCTCCATGAACAACCCCAAAATCACCTTCCTTATCCCTCTTTGGATTGTTCCTTGGAGCTCTCCTGGGCCTCTGAGCTCACCAGAAGTGCCAAAACCAATGCTGTGGAAAGCCTGTCCCCACCACACAGCCCAGCCCCACCACACAGCCCAGCCCCACCACACAGCCCATCCTCACCACACAGCCCAGCCCCACCACACAGCCCAGCCCCACCACCTCTGAGTGCTCTCTGCTTGCTCACCAACCTCATCTTTACATGAAGCACCTGACCCCTGAGGCAGGACTGTCTTTGTCCTGCGCCCCCAGAACATCTTCTGCAGGAAGAAGCCCATCAGCCAAGGTCCCAGGTGTGACTGCAAGGACAACAGCAGTGGCAGAAGCAGCAGACTCACACCCAACAGCTCCCCAGCTGAAGTGTGCAGCATTCAACTCATTCATTGCCCACCCTGGGACAGCACCAGCCTGGGCCACCAAGCCACAAGTCACCCAGGGCAGCCAGCTGGGACAGGAGGTGATGGCCCCAGAGCTGGTGGCTCCCAGGAGCTGCAGGGTGACTGCAGGTTTCCTCAGCAAAGATCACAGGGCAGGGACAGGATCTCAGCCATCCCCCCCCCGGCAAGAACTTCCCCAGTGAGTCACACCGAGGAGAGGTCCCAGTGCTGAGCTGCAGCTGCTGAGACTGGAGGCAAACCTCCCTTTCCCTCCTGTGCCACCAACTGGGTCACTCTCTGCTCTTTTCTTGGCATCTGCAGTAATTCAGGAGCAACAGAGATTGGCCAGGCCTGGCTGATACTTGGGCAGAAGTCTGAAAGTCACCGGGGCAGGAGAGGCAAGCAGTCACCACAGGACACATCTTGATCAGACAAACCTCATTCCAATAGAGAAGCAGCCCCAATGCTTCCAACCTTCCTGCCTCACTCTCACACAACCCAGGAAGCCCACTCAGACAGACCCCAGCTCCAGCTCTGCTCATGCCAGCACCCAGTAGGAGGACATCAGACCACAGATGCCTTCTTCAGGCAGGCAAGAGACCCACACTGGGCAAAACTCAAAGGTCCCTGCAGAGAAACCAAACCCACTCCATCAGGAGCTTGGGGAAACCTCCTGGAAGCAGGTGGCAAGATCTCACAGACCAGTCTCCAAAAACCAACCATGCCCCAACTTCTCCTGGTGGGTCCTCGCTGGGCAGAGCCTCAGCCACTCCAGCACGAAGAGCTCTCACCCTGCACCAGATGCAGGGGCAGCTCCCTGGCACAGATCACCACCACTAACTCTGTTTCAACAGAGGCCTGGGCAGCTGCTGGTCAGCAGGACATTGGTCAGGTGCAGAATGGTCCCTAGACAAGCAAAAGACTCTCTGCAACCAAGCGTGGACCTCCCTGCTGAGAGATGGGGAGAGCTGCAAGCTTCCCTTGGGTCAAGGGAGACCGAACAAGCTCAGAAAGGAGAAGCCACCAGGACAACACCACAGAGAAACCACATCAAGCTTGGGAGAAAGGCCAATGTCCAGCAGGGACTTGGAGGAAGCATCCCTGGGACGTGTCCTGACAGAGCCCAGCAAGCAGCTCAAAAGCAAACCCCAGGAAGGGCTCAGCTTCTACCAGAGCAACTCCTGCAGCCTGCTCACCACACAGCAGCCAGGTGGGAAGAGCTGCCCAGTCCCTTTGAGCAGCAGCCACACTTGTGTTGGGTTGAGGTTGACTGTGAAACCACAGTCCCTGACCTCCAGGCTCCAAGCCAGGGCAGATCCAGATCCCATCCTCCCCCTGCAGCGCTCCTCCAGGTCCCATCTTTGCCTCCTCAGCCACAGCAGAGTTCTTGCCCCCGCAGCACCACAAACCTCTCACCATGGCACCTGTAACTTCATCCCACTCATTCCTCAGTGATCCAGATCATCCTCCAGCCTCATCATCTCTCCCAGCTCCTGTCAGTCACAGCACCCATGTCTTTCTCTGGTTTCTTCCAGGAGATCCTGTTCTTGAGGTGGAATCTCTACAAGGTGAGAACTCCGCCTGGCAGAGGCAGCTTCAGATGGCTGGGGCTGTGATACCAAACCTCCTGAAAGCAATGGCTGGGTCTGTCCCCTCCTCCAGCCCTGCTTCTGCTCCATCCAACGCTCTCAGGGGGCCAAGCTTGTCCCCTCACACCAGCACCTCCTCCAGGACTCTCCCCACGCAGATCCTTCTTGTGCCACTGAAATGGAGATGTGGAGCAGTGCCAGGCCTGCTGGCCCCTCTGCCAGGCACGGACAGAAGACCTTTCCTTAGCCACCAAGAAGCAAGTCCACGTTCCCTCAGGAATCTCTCCCGGGAGTCTCTGCCCTGACACCCCAACACCCCCCACCCAAACAAGAAGACATTTGCCCCATCTCCCATTTCTGTGTTCAGCACCTTTGTGCCTCACTCCCAGCAAAGCTCCAGACCTGGGACAGAGGTGTCCCAGGACGCCCTGCTCCAGCCCCAGGAGCAGGGATGTGCTGGTGGCTCAGAGGTTTGCTGCTCCCAAAGGAGATGGAGCATGGCTCCTGCCACCACTCCTGGTGGCTTCCCTCAGAACCAGGCCCACAGCCCTGGGCAGCTCTGCAGAGGTGGAACAGCAGGGACATGGTGACAGAGTGGAACAGTGCTGCCCAGAGCTGTCATCTCCTTCAGGACAACCCAGCTAATGCCAGGCATGTGGCTGCAGTCCCCACAGCCTCCTCTCACCACCCTCCAGCAGCACCTGCCTTGGGTTCTGCTTTGGGAATCAGAGCAACCAGCCTTGAAAGCCACTGGGAAAGGATGCAGAGCACAGCTGGACAACCTGGGCTGGAACCCAACCAAAGGACAAGGTTCAGCCAGTTCAACCCATCAGGAAGACAGGAAGGTGACCTCAGCAACTGGGAACACAGAAACCCCTGGTACCAAAGGGCTGCTTAGAGAGAAACACACAAGAAAAAGCACATCCAGGGTGTGGACAATGCTTATAGAACAAAAATTACACTAAATGTTTACAACAGGGTGGCAATGATGGACACAAAGTCCCCAGGCACCAAGGGCCTGGCCAGCATCTCCAAGATGTGCCTCAACCAGATCCCTTAGATTTGGCCAACTGGGACAAGGCTCCAGTGCAGGGATGGGAATGTGCACACCAAGCCCACCCCGGTCCCTAACTCAGCAATGCCACAGAACCAGGACTCAGGTGACTCCTGCCCAGTTCTCCATCCCACCACCAGCAGATCCTTCTCCAGGGCTTTGCTCTGCCTCTGCTAGAGATGCCACAGCTGAAACCCTGAGGAAGGTCTTCCAAACTAGTCCTGCTTCCTACAGTGCAGGAAAAAAAAACTCAGATCAAGTTTGGAAGTGTGTTGGAGGGATGTAAGAGGACAATAAAGGACCACCACCACCACTGCAGGTGAAGTTCTGCCTGCCCTCACTGCTACCTGGCCACCAAAGTCCTCCCACAGGGCTGCCAGAGTCCTCCTGGCTCTTCCCAAGAGCCAAGGCTTTGGGTGGGCTGCAGACACACACATGGCAGTGAATGGATTTGACAACAGCTCAGGGATCTCACCTACCTCTCCCCATCCACCTCCCCCCTCCTGGCCTTGGTGACTTCCCACATGCAGAAGACTTCTATGTAACCACCTCCTCAGCCCCATGCCGTGACCCTCCTCCTGCTTCCCCACCTCCCTGCCTCTTCTCTCCTGCTCTCCGTGGATCCACGTTGGCTCCTGCTGTCCCTGCAGCTCTCAAGTCCCCATCTTGCACATCCCTGCAGGAATCCTCTGTCCTGCCACATCGCTCCCCACCTGGAACCTGTGTTTTGGTCACCTCTGGAGATGCTCCTCTCTGACAGGAGCAGAGTGCTGTGCAGTTCCTGTGGTAACTGCAGATTCTATTAATACAGCTCTGGCTATGGACTGCTCTGGAGCCATGCAGTTAGAGGTCACATTTATGGGCAGCTGGGCTTGTGCCACCCAATCGTTTCAGTCAGAAAAGACCTTTTCAGACCAAGCCCAAGCATTAACCCAGCACTGCCAGGCCACTGCTGAGCCACAGCCCTCAGACCTGCAGCTCTCCATCACCTTGCTCCACGCACACAGAACCTTCTCTGGAGCTCGGCAGCTTGCAGCAGGCTCTGGGATTTGGCAGAGGAACGCGCCTGGGATGAGGGAAGCGTTTTCCACTAGCCCCCTGAAAATCTGTCCAAATTTGGTGGTTAGAAACTACTGAAACCCCCAGGTCCTCCCTCTGATTCAGCTGAGGCTGGCGACTGCCCAAATCCACCACCATGGCCAGCCCTGGGTGCCCAGGAGCCCTCCCCTCCACCGTGGCCTCTCCATGGAGCTCCAGAGACGTGAAGGGGATCAAAACGAAGCTGATTTCCCCTTCCTCCTACAGTGACTCTGAACACCATCTCCAGGCAGGCCTGGGAGCAGCCTCAGGCAGCAGCCTCACGTGGTTTCCACACCATCCCTGACTCCAGGGCTGAGCTCCCAGGGCTCCCCAGCACCCAATCCATCCCCTCCTCGCCACTGCAGCGTGAGCCACAACCCACCAGGCTTCTGCAGGAGACACTTTCTGCCAGTGTCTGCCCCTCCTGCCCACACTGCCTGGGGGCAAAGAGCCCCGGGAAGCGATGGCCAGCCCGGCTCTGCCTTGCACACGTGGCTACGGCTGCAGAAAGGAACCAGCCCCTGCTGGAAATGAAGCAGAACCTGGAAGGAGGGCAGCAGCAGCCTCGCAGCGCCCTGCCCTCGCCGTCAGGAAGTGGGATTTGGGATTTCACTGGTAGCTTCCACAACGGATTTGAGGATCAGCAGCAGTCGCTGCGGTCACAGAGTCTGAGCCTGGGATCAAGAACATCAACAAATCCAGCAGCAAAACCCCCTCCCAGCAATCTGCAATCCAGCCCAAACCATGCGCTTCAGAGGGACCTTCGCACCTCCGGCAAAGCTCTTCCAGCCACTGATTACTCTGCTGCTAATCACCCCACCACCGCTGGAGCCTCTCAGACACTTGGAATCTGCTGCAATGGCTGCACCATCAAAGCACAGCGCTCACCAGGACCGGGATCTGACCTGGTGCCCAGCAGGGAACGCAGCCAAGGAAAAGGAAGCAGTGGGATTCCCACTTCACAGCTGGGAAACACAGAGAGAGGAGGAGGGCAGGACCACGCTCCTGTGCCAGTTCCTCCTCACACCTGGCCGTGAGGTTACAGGAGAAGCTCCAGCCCAGCTCCAGGGAGCTCCGTCAGCTCCCAGCCATGCTGAAGGAGCGCTGCTTTCACACCTTCCTCTGAGCAGCAGCAGAAAAAGCACCACCAGAGGAGTTGCTAAGAGACGCACCTCAACGCCAACGTGCCCACCACCAGCCCGAGCCATCCACATGGCACTGGGCAGAGTGCTGGGGAAGAGAGAAGGACCTGGGACGCAGACACACACCTGGTACCCCACATCCCCATGGGGAAGGGACAAGGAGCAGGGAGCGCAGGGGCAGCCACGCTCTGAGCACCTCAGGAGCAGCAGCCTGGCTTCCGACAGTTTCAGTGGTGGCTTCTCTGTCCCACAGTGAATCACAGGCAGGATCCGATGGCATCAGCACAGCTCTCTGGCCCTCGGGGTCTTTGCTGCAATCAGCGCCAGAGGCACAAACAATGAGGACGCCCCTGAGGACAGCCAGGAGATGGTCTTTCTCCACCAGGACCACCCTGACCTGCACAGCCGGAGCACGGCTGGAATTCCAGTGCCACGGCCATGATAGTGCCACGGCCTGTGCCAGCCCTCTGCCCTCTCCCACCGCCTCCGGGACAAATCCCTGCCTTCTCCACCCCATTCGGCGCTGTTCGTTCAGAGCTTTCTGCGGCAAGGGACCTTGTGGAGCACTCGGCGGCGGAGAGGAACCCACCCCCCACCCTTGTGCCCCATTCCGATCCCAGCGCGTCCTTTGTCCCCGCACAGCGAGACGCAGAGGAGCCAAATCCCTGCACTGACATCCCCTCGGCCGCCAAACGCGCCGGGCTCGTGTCAGACCCTCCTGCCTCTACCGCTTCCCCAAGGAGCCATCCCAAGGACTGACGTGGGATGCGGGCATCTCCGGCAAAGCTCAGGGAAGAAGTGTGGCCCAGGCTGCCACCCCCGCGCAGCGTCACAGCCTGTGTCTGCTGCCTGCACCCACCCCCCGCACCCACCCCCCGCCCGCCTGCGC
>VWZI01000332.1:66942-78414 GCA_013396835.1 Psilopogon haemacephalus | reverse complement strand
ACCGGGAAAGGGGGAAGATCGAGGCGCTCTGAGGGTCCCGGTACCGGGAGAGGGGAAGATAGGCGATGGGCGGAGATCGTGGTACCACGGGAGGTGCGTTCAGTGTGGTACCGGGCTCCCGGTACCGGGCGGCGATCCGTGCACGGGGGGATCCTGGGGCAAAGGGAATCTGCGAGCCGAGGGCCCCGGGGACACGGAGGGAGCTGTGTGAGCAAAGGGACATCGGCGTGAGGACGCGTGTGTAGGGCGGGGTCCCGGCACGACGGGGCTGTGTGGGCCGGGCGAGCTGCGTAGGGCGGGGGTCCCGGTACGGGGGAGGGACTGGCTCGGCGGGCCCGNNNNCCGGGTCGGGGGGGCCCGGGGCCCTGGGAGGCAGGGAGCGCTGCCTCGGGGCGGAGCCCTGCAGGAGGGTCCCGGCCTAGGCTTTAGCAGCCCCGGAGCCGGGAGCTGACCTCTCTCGCCCCTCTCTGTCCGCAGGGTCTCCCGGTTCTCGGAAGCCTGCCGAGCCGCCCAGCCCTCGCCATGCTGCGCCTGCTGCCATGGCTCCGCGCTCTGACCCGGGAGAGTGCGCGGCCCGGAGTCCCGCCGGGCCTGGCTGCCGGTGAGCGGAGCGGGGCCGGGATGTATCCCGCCTGCTACTGCGCGGGCAAAGGCAAGCAGCGGGCGGTGCTGCTGCCGCTGGAGCCCTACGGCCATGGGCTGCTGCCCGCTTTCCCCCCGGACGGCTGCAGGCCGCGGGGCCACGGCAAGAGGAAGAGCTGGAACTTCATCCACGAGAAGATGAGCTACGACACCTTCTTCACCATGAAGCGGCTGATCGAGCGCTCGCGCAGCGTGGGCGAGGTGCTGCGGTGGGTGACGCAGAACCCGGGCAAGGTCTCCGCCAGCCACTACCCCATCGCCCTGCACAAGCTGGGCCAGCTCCTGCAGCAGCAGCAGGGCCAGGCCGCGCTGAACGGGGAGAGCCGTGGGGCCGGCCCCATGCTGGAGCAGCCTGAGTTCCAAACTCTGTGCCAGGCCATCATCAGCGGCTGCTCCAAGTTCGATAACTTCAGCATCGTCAACTGCCTGTACGCTGCCGCTGCCCTAGGTGAGTGCCTGGGCCCCCTGCCTGCCCCTGCCACAGCCACGCACCGCTCCAGCCACCAGGGAAAGGGGCAGCTGCCTGCTCTGCCCACCCTGGGGTGAGGAAGGAAAGGGCAGCACAGGAGACGGTGTCTGGGGCGTGTAGGGATTTACCCCCGGGGGTGGCCTTGGGGCAGAGGGGACTCTGCTTGAGGTATGCAGCAGGTAGAGGATCTGACAGGTTCTGGGGACATCTCTGTGAGGAGGAAAGGCAGAGACACCTTAGGCTGTTGATCCTGAAGAGCAGCCTGAGAAGAGATCTTCCAATGCTCAGCAAGAGCTAAAGGATGGGGGGCAAGAGGATTAGGGCCAGGCTGTTGTCAGTGGTGCCCAGGGACAGGGCAAGGGGCAGTGGGCATAATCTGGAACCCAGGAAGTGCCATCTGAGTAGGAAGAGAAATTTTTTTGGTGTGAGGGTGCCAGAGGTCTGGACCAGGCTGCCCAGAGAGGTTGTGGAGTCTCTTTGGAAAGATTCCAAATCCACCTGGACATGGTGAGCCTGGGCAAGCTGCCGTGGGTGCCTCTGGTTTAGCACAGAGGTGGGATTGGGTCATCTCCAGAGGCCCCTTTCCAACTTAGTCATGCTGGGATTGCGAGATTCTCTGTTGAGCTTGTCTCTGAAAATCCACAAACATCTGAGTGTTAAAGTGTTAGACACAAGATCTTGGCTGAGCCCCTGGCAAGCCTCAAGCCTTCTCAGGTATTTGATGTCAAGCAGAAGAGTTTCAGGGCCATGGGCTTGGGGACTCCCCTTTTGCTCATCTGGAGCATCTCTGTGGACCTTGAAGCTCCCTCTCCTACAAGGAAAGGGCTCCCAGCTGATTCTTTGGGCTCTGCTCTCCCGGCTCAGTCTCTCAGCACCTGCTGGTTGTTGGCACCAGGTTGGGGCTGCCAGGTACCTGTGCCCTGCTGCACCCAGCCCCAGGAGGCTTCACCCACACTTCGTGTTCTACAGCTACCTCTCCCCAGGCTCCGCTAATGAGCAACCTCCAACCTGCCTCTGGGGGCCTGGCTGCAGCACAGGGCAGCTGCTGGGAGCCATCCTCTGCTCCCCACCTTCCACTCAGCTCCCATTAGTGCTGAGCTGGTGCCCCCGTGGCTGCCAGGGCCCCGCGGGGCACAGAATGCTTCATCTGCCTCCTGAAGTCATCGCTCCTGACACGCCTGGGGTGGCCTTGGCCTCTCCTCACAGTGCTGTGGCCAGGCCTCTTGGCTTTGTGTGGCTGAGGAGCTCCTCCAGAGCTGGAGCCCTTCCCTGGGAGGGTGGGAGGCTGCAGCTGAGCTATGGAATGGGAGAGGCAACGTGACAGGATGAATTCCTGGCGCTGGCTTTGGCACTGTGCTGCTCTCCGAGTTGTTTTCCAACCAAAACTTCTCTTCGAGTATTTTTGAGTCCTATTATTTATCTGCAGGAAGTTTGAGGCTTAAGAGCTGAACCTTCTGTGGGTGAGCTGCTCTGCTCCACTGTCACGGAGTCGTTTAGGTTGGAAAGACTCTTTAAGCTCATGGAGCCCAGCCGTGAACCCAGTGCTGCCAGGTCACCACCAAATCATGGCCCTCAGCCCCGTCCAGGGATGAGGACTTCACTGCCTTGGGCAGCCTGAGCCAGACCTGGACAACCCCCAAGGGAAGGAGTTGCTCCTCATGTCCAACCTAAACCCCTGGGGCAATTTGAGGCCCTTTTCTGTTTGTCCTGTCACTTGTTCCTTGGGAATAGAGAGCAAGCCAAGGAGGCCACAGCCTCCCCTCAGGAAGTAGCAGAGCCAGAAGCTCTCCCCTCAGCCTCCTTTTCTCCAGGCTCAACAACCCCAGGTACCTCCCCAGCCCTGTTCTCCAGACCCTTCACCAGTTTTGTTGACCTTCTCTTGGACCTTCTGCCATCCCTCAATGTTCTTGGAACGAGGGGCCCAAAACTGACCCCAGGATTGAAGGTCTGGCCTCACCAGTGCCCAGTCCAGGGGGACAATCCCTTCTCTGGTCCTTCTGGCCATGCTATTGCTGATCCAGACCAGGCTGGTAGTGGTCTCCTTGGCCACCTGGGCACACTCTGGATCATCTCCAGACCCTGTTGACCAGCACCCCAACGGTGTTTTCCTCTGGGCAGTTTCTATCCACTGCCCACAGCCCGGTGGAATCCCATTGCTGGAAGAGGTGGGGACAATCCAGGGATCACCTTTCCTGTGGTGCTGATCTGGTCAGGCTTTGCCATGCTGCTCCTCTTCCCCTCTCCTCTTGGTCGCCCTCATGGCAGATCTGACCTGCTCTGGCTGCAGTGTTTAGGTTCTTCGTGGTGGTGCAGGGAGGCTGTTGCCAGCGAGGAGAGGGTCTGTCTGTCTGTCTGTCCGTCTGTCCTTAAGCCCCTCCCTGCCACAGGTCTGCCGGGAGAGTCTCCACTGGTGCGAGTGCTGGAGGAGGAGTCGCGGAGCCGCCTGGGCCGCTTCAACCAGAAGGACGTCTCCATGGTCTTCAGCAGCGTGATGAGGCTGCACCCCTCCAGCCCCCACCCCCTGGTCGAGTCCTGCCTCAGCAGCTTGGAGCGGCACCTGGAGAAGGAGAGGCACCCCCAGACCCTCTTCCTACTGCTCTCCTACTACCGGCTGCGGGCACAGGCGCTGCAGGGCCTCCCAGCCTCCGACCAGCAGCTCATCAACAACCGCAAGATCCTGCGGCTGGTGCGGCACACGCTGGGGCAGGTCAGCGCCATGCGGGAGCACGAGCTCGCCCTCCTGGATGAGATGCTGGCCCTGTGTGCCCAGGAGGCCAACAACAAGGCCCTGGAGGCCATCTTCAGCTCGCAGCTCTTCTACGAGAACCGGCAAGAGCGATTCATCCGCAGCATGGCAGGTGAGGGCGGGGGCTGCCCATGGCTGCTGCACTGGGAGCCTCCTGCCTTGTCCCCGGCGGACATCGGGGTTTGGGATGGCACCACCGAGGCCTTGCTGAGCCAGGGTGGCTCCACCAGGGCCTGGAGCAGGAAAAGCTCTAAGTTAGACCAGGCCTAAGTAAGAAATGCTTGATGCTGAGGGTGGTGAGACCCTGACCTGAGTTGCCCAGAGAGGTGGGAGATGCCCCATCCCAGGAGCCATCCTAGCTCAGATTGTTTGGGACTCTCTGAGCACCCTGCTCCAGTTGCAGATGGTCCCTGCTGACTGCTTGGCAGGGTGGCTCCACCAGGGCCTGCAGCATGAGACTGGAGCAGGAAAAGCTCTAAGTTAGACCAGGTCTAAGTAAGAAATGCCTGACACTGAGGGTGGTGAGACCCTGACCTGAGTTGTCCAGAAAGGTGGGAGATGCCCCATCCCTGGAGCCATCCTAGCTCAGATTGTTTGGGACCCTGCTCTAGCTGCAGATGGTCCCTGCTGACTGCGTGGCAGTCTGTCTGGATGAGCTTTGAAGGTCCCTTCCCAAACAACCCATGCCATGGTTATGACCACCCTGTCCCTGAAGGCTCAGGCAAGCCCTTCCAGGGGGTGTGCTCACCTTGCCTCACAGCCAGGAGCAGCTTGCATTTGGTAGAGATCCTACAGGAAAGTTCCCACTCCCTGCACGTCCCAGCTGTGCCACAGCTGTGCCATCTGGGTGCATGAGCTGGGAACGTGCCTCAGCCTCTCCCTGAGCCCCATGATGTGCTGACTCCTGGGAGCCTTCTGGTGTTCAGCAGAGCTGGCCCCACTGCCCAGGCCCTGTTGTCCTCACCTGCCCGTGTGGCCTTCCCTACCCAGCTGTGGTGGCTGTGGGAGAGCTACAGGTCCCCTGACAGCCCCTGCTCTCTGGTCTGCTCTGCAGAGTGGTTGCCCAGGAAGGCAGAGAACCTCACCCCCTACACCATGGCCCTCATCGCCAAGTACGTGGCCCGGCACCGGCTGCGTGAGCCACGGCTGCTCGACACCATCGCCAACTTCCTCCTCAAGCGTGGGGAGCAGCTCGACAGCAAGGTGGGTCCCAGGGCAGCCACGTCCCTTCTCTGTCCTCAGGCTGGGGACATGCCCTGATCCTTCTGGCCTACAAGAGGTTTTTGTCCAGCTCTTGGCAGGCCTGGCCCTGAACTGGCCTGGCCCAACCCCAGGGGAGGTGTAGGTTGCACATGAGGAACAGCTTCTTCCCCTTGAGGGTTGTCCAGGCCTTGGCCAGGCCAGTGCTGGAGTTCATATCCCTGGAGGGGTTTCAAAGCCATGGAGGTTTGGCGCTGAGGGCTATGGCTTGGTGTGGTGCTATGGTGTGGTGTGGCACTGAGGGCTATGGCTTGGTGTGGTGCTATGCTGTGGTGTGGCGCCAAGGGCTACGGTACGGCACTGAGGGCTATGGTGTGGTGCTATGGTTTGGTGTGGTGCTGAGGGCTATGGTGTGGCACCGAGGACTATGGTTTGGTGCAGTGCCGAGGGCTGTGGTGTCGCATCGAGGACTATGGTTTGGTGTGGTGCTATGGTGTGGTGTGGCACTGAGGGCTGTGGTGTGGTGCTATGGTTTGGTGTGGTGCTGAGGGCTATGGTGTGGCACCGAGGACTATGGTTTGGTGCAGTGCCGAGGGCTGTGGTGTCGCACCGAGGACTATGGTTTGGTGTGGTGCTGAGGGCTATGGTGTGGCACCGAGGACTATGGTTTGGTGCAGTGCCGAGGGCTATGGTTTGGTGCGGTGCTGGGTCAAGGGTTGTAGTCCATGAGCTTTGAAGGTGCTTCTGAGCCGGCGCCGCTGCCTGTCTCTCCGCAGGTGATCCAGAAGCTGGTCTTTCCCTTCAGCCGCATGAATTATCGCCCGTCCAACCACAGCGAGCTCTTCCCCAAGCTGGAGGCCATCCTGGAGCAGAAGGCTGGCAGCTCGCCCCTGGCCACCGTCAACATCCTCATGTCCATGTTCCAGCTCAGCCACTTCCCCCAGAGCATCCTGCACCAGGTCTTCTCCCCGGCCTTCATCACCAACGTCATGAGTACGTGGGGCCGGGTGGGGGTGGAAGGCGGCCCCGGGCGAGGCGGGCAGGGCGCGGTGGCGCCAGCAGCCATCTGCCCGTGCCCGCTGTGCCCGCAGGCAGCCCCTACGCGCTGATCGTGCGCCGCTACCTCTCACTGCTGGACGCGGCGGTGGAGCTGGAGTTCCGGCAGTACCGCGGGCCCCGCCTCGACCCCCGCTACCGCGTCCTCATGTTCGAGCACGCCCTGACCGCCGACGAGGCCAACAGGAAGTACAGGTGGGTGCCACCAGGCGCGCCAGAACCTCAGCCGAGGGTCCGGCTGGGGCTTGCGGAAGAGCAGCGTGGGGTGGCCTGGCTTGGGAAAGACCTTGCGGGTCCTGGAGTCCAACCAGACCTTGGCACTCACAGCTTTGAAAGCCAAAAGTCTCTGAATTCCTTGATTCAGCGTAGGACAGGGGTGGGCCCTCCTCAGGGCTTGGGGTGGGTCCTTCCCTGTTGCCCTGACCCTTCTCTTCCCCAGTTACAAGGGGCTGGTGGCAGAGGCGCTGCGGCAGCTGGTGGGGGAGGAGTGCTACCGGCAGGACGAGGTGCTGCCCCCGGGCTACTGCACAGGTACGGCTGCCACCGGGCTCTGCGCATGGGGACTTGCTCAGAGCAAGCCCAGATTTGGGCACTTTGTCACCACCTTCCCCCAGTGCTGTGGAGTAAAGCTCCCTGAGCTCCCCCAGCGCAGAAGGGCCCTGCTGGGGGATCCCTTGGTGCTTCTGGCTACTAGGCTGTCTGGCACTTGTGGCCCCTAAGCCCATGTCCCATCAGCAATGGGGTCTCATACAGACCTCAAGCCCATGTCACATCAGCAGGGGGATCTCACGGGGTCACCAAGCCCATGTCCCATCAGCAGGGGTGTCTCATGGGGTCTCCAAACCCATGTCCCATAAGCAGGGGGGTCTTACAGGGTCTCCAAATCCATGTCCCATCAGCAGGGGGGTCTTACAAGGTCTCCAAGCCCATGTCCCATCAGCAAGGGGGTCTTACAGGGTCCCCAAGCCCATGTCCCATAAGCAGGGGGGCCTCACAGGGTCTCCAAACCCATGTCCCATAAGGAGGGGGGTTCTCACGGGGTCCCCATGCCCATGTCCCATCAGCAGGGGTGTCTCCCGGGGTGCCCACCAGCAGGGTGTGTGCCCAGCTGACCCCAGCTCTCCCCAGACTTCCTGCTGTGGGTGAACCGCTCGGGCACCGTCCTGCCTCTCTCCCGTGTCCCGGCTGCATCCAAGGCTCCACCCGCCCTCGGCGCCGCGGCTCCTGCCGCCCTGTCGCTGCGCTCCAGCGTCCTGGCCCTCACCTCGGACTTGCAGGACTTTGCCCCGTTTGCGGCAGAGGGCCCCAGCAGCCCCCCGGGCCCCCGGGAGAGCCTGGCCGGGCGCTTCCTGCCCGCGCTCTGCCCGGCCCCGGGGGGGCCCTGCTACCAGCCCCCCTCGGACTACTTCTGCGGGCTGAGCAAGGAGGCCTCGCTGGAGAGCCAGGGCAGCTCCTCGCTCAGCAGCCCCTCCGAGTGCCTCTCGGCGCAGCCCCCCGGCACTCCCGACTGCTCCCCGGGGGGCACCTCCGCAGCCACCCTCTTCCAGTTCCCCATCGGCAAGATCCTGGAAGAAGAGGAGGAGGAAGAGGAGGAGGCGGCTCCCAGCGGCTGCCCCGGGCGCGATCACGGCTGCTTCCCCGGGGAGCAGAGCCAGGAGGAGGCGGAGGGACGGAGTCCCCCGCCCAGCGAGGACGCCGGGCACCCGCCCTCGCCGCGCCGACCCAGCCCCAAGCGAGCACCGGGCGAGGGGGTGCAGGGAGCCGACGAGATCCAGAGGTATGCGGGGAGCCCTCCCTCTCCCTCCCCCTCAGCAGGACACCTCCTGCCCTGCCTGTGTCCCCAGGCCTCGGGCTGCAACGTGTCCCCGGTCCTTGGGGTCCAGCATGTGGTTTTCACTGCCCCCAGACCCCCCAGACTGGGCCCAGCTCCCCCTGACAGCCGCTGGGCACAGGCAGGGTGCAGGGCACAGGCAGGGTGCAGGGCACAGGCAGGGTGCAGGGCACAGGCGGGGTGCAGGGCACAGGCAGGGTGCAGGGCGTTGCCCTTCACTGCCTGCTGCTCTGGGGCCGGGCTGGTGCCGCTGCCTGGGCGCCGCCAGGGGGCGCCGCTGCCGCCGCCAGGGGGAGGCTCTGCCAGGGGCTGGCGCCGCCAGGGGGCGACACCGCCAGGGGAAGGCTTTGCCAGGGGGAGGCTCTGCCAGGGGGCGACACCGCCAGGGGGAGGCTCTGCCAGGGGCTGGCGCCACCATGGGGCTACGCCACCGGGGGTGACGCTGGCCGTGCTGTTGCCCGCAGGGTGGTGCTGTCGGTCAATGACAAGTGGCACTACTGCCAGAACTCGGACATCCTGGTGGGCTCTCGGGCCATGAGGGACAGGCACCTGAGGCTGCTGGGCTACTGCTTGGTGCAGGTGAGCAGGGGCTTGACCCTTCCCTCCCACCCCTGCAGCAGGAGCTGCCCGGGGCTGTGGTGAGAGGGGTGGGGGACTGGGCTGGAGAGCAGCATCTCCACTTGGGATGGGTTTGGAGACTTCTGGAGATCATCCAGTCCGACCTCCCTGCTAAAGCAGGGGCACCCACAGCAGCTTGCCCAGGAGGTGCGATGGCCACCTGGGTTTGGAAGCTCTCCAGAGAAGGAGATTCCACAACCTCTGGGCAGCCTGCTCCAGGGCTCCAGCATGCTCACACCAAACAAGTTCCTTCTCATCTTCATTCAGGTGGAACCAACCTCTTGCCCCACACCCTTTTACCTCTTTCTGAGCACTGATCATATCCCCTCTGGGGCTGCTCTTCTGCGGGCTCTCAGTCCCAGGGCTCTCTGCCTTTGCCCCTCACAGAGCTGCTCCAGGCCCCTCAGCAGCTTCCCAGCCCCCCCTGAACTCTCCAGTAGCTCCCTGTCTCCTGCACTGAGGAGGCCAGAACTGGACCTAGGACTCTAGATGTGGCCTCTCCAGAGTAGTGAGTGGGACAGGAACCTCCCTTGACCTGTTGGCCACCTTCTCTTTGCACCCCAGGAGACCATTTGCTTTTTTGGCCACAGGGGTACATTGCTGGCTCATGGACCCTGTTGTCCCTGAGCACTCTGAGTTCCTTCTCCACAGGGCTCCTTTTTAACCTCCCCCACCCCAGACTCTTTTCAATTGAGGCTTATCTGTGGTTGGGTGCCCAGGCAAGGGGGTGGGTGGTGGGACAGCCCCTCCTGGCACTGGTCCTGCAGGAATCTTGTCCTGCAGGTCTGAAGCTGGGACCTGGCCATGCTGGGCAGGGAGGGGAGTGGCTGTGGGGCTGCAGGGCCTCAGGGTGAAAATAAGCTGGAGACAGAGCTGGGCCTGATACCCCACACCAGGGTCCTGCCTGTGGCTGGGGGCAAAGTGGAGTGAAGCCCCCACAGTGCTGATTTTGGAGCCCTGACCTCCTCAACTGCAGCCTCTGGCTAGTCCATGGTGAGAGCTGCAGGTGGAGGAGCCCCCAGGAGCTCACTGACCCTTCACAGTTGTACTCAGGTCTCCTGGGGGACTGGAGAAGCTCTGCAGCTCCTCCAGGGCTCTCATTGGGATGAGGTTTAGCTTGAGGATGGATCTTTTGAGAACACTTCCCAAACACCAGCCTATTGTCCCTGCTTACTTCCCCACTGGGAGGTCACCTGAATGCCTGTCACAGATCTGCCACAGCCCTGTCACTGCCCCCAAACACTGCCCCATGCCATCACCTGGCTCCTCCTCATGTCTCCTGTTTGTGCACAGCTCCAGTGGTCCTTTGACCAGGCCTGGTGGCCATGGAGCTGTGTTTCTGGGCAGCAGAGGGGCCCAGCAGCTTTGACACACGGAGAAGGACACCCAGTGCCACAGGCTGTGTCTGTCTGGGGGCCTGGGATGTCCTCAGCTGAGGAGGACACTTGGCACAGCTACTTGGCTGTGGCTTTGTGCCACCATGTCATAGAGCTGAGGCTGCCTGCCCTGGGCACAGCTCTGGGGTCTGGTCCCCTGCTCCAGCCAGCTGTGGTGCCCATCACTGCCCTGGGCTGTGCTCTGCTGTGCTTCAGGGCTGCTCTGGGGAGCTGAAGCGAATGGGCAGTAGGGTCTCTGGGGCAGGGCCATGGTCAGGTCCCTTTGGGTGCAGGAGAATAAAGGAATCCCAGACTCCCTGCCTTTGAAAGCTCTCCAGCAGCAGCAGCAGCTTCTCTCCTTTCTGGGCCTGTCCTTTGTGCCAGCCCTGCAGCAGCCGGTGCCAGCAGGTGCCAGGCAACGCTGCTCTGTTTGTTCTGGCCCCGCTGCCAGTGCTGGCACCGCCAGGGAGCCAAGCACAGCCCTGCAGGCCCCACCCCTGCCTGTGGGGCCAGAGCTGCTTCCTTTCAGGTGCCCGGGCTCGGTCACATCCCTGGAGGGGCTTCAAAGCTGTGGAGATGTGGTGCTGGGTGCCATGGTTTGGTGGTGACTTGGCAGCGCTGGGCTGAGGGTTGGACTCTGTGATCCCAAAGGCCTCTTCCAACCCAGATGACTCGGGGAGTCCTCATTCCAAGCCTGAAGGAGCTTTTCTTGTCCTTCCTCATTCCCAGAAGGGCTTGGTCAGGATTCCCCTTGTGCCTGAGCGCTAAAACGTGCCTGGGGCTGGGCTTGTAGTTGGCTCGATGTGAGGTTCCCGCAGGGCAGGGTGGAGCTGGAGCCTCCTGCCTCACCCCTGTGAATCCCTTTCCAGCTCCATTCCTAGCCTGGGGCGGTGCTGGGGCTGTCACTGGGGACCAGCTCAGGGTTAGGAGGGCCTAGAATGCAGATGAGTGTTCTTGGAGATGGGGTGGCCTTGGGGAAGCACCTGCTGGGTTGTGCTCAGACAGGGGCTGGCAGCAAGGGGCAGGACAGGACACGGGAACGTCTCTGCTCTGGTGCTCTGTCTTGCATTGTGGGGGGTTAGTGGGATGCCAAGCTGGGGCTTGTCTGCTCCTCCTGAGCCCACCCTGAGAAGGGTCCTGAGTTCTGGTTCTTCTGCACCACTGCCTCAGGCCAGGGGCTGGCGGTGGTGCTGGCAGAGCTCGCTGAAGGTTTGTCTCTGTGCCCTTCCAGCTGCCCTACACGGAGCTGGAGAAGGTGAGCGGCATCGAGGAGGCCAAGCACTACCTGCGGCAGAAGCTGAGGGAGCTGCGCTTCTGAGGGGCGGAGGGACGGACAGACGGACGGACCGACCCACACCCTGAGTGGCGGGCAGGGAGGGGGCACAGTGGGGGTGGGCTCAGGCGGGTGTTGCCAGCCTCTTTCCCCTGGGTTGGGGGGACGCAGGGAGCTGCCCCCTCCAATCCCGGGGGGCAATGGGGATGTGGGGCTGGGCGGTGGGCACCTGCTCCGTGACGCAGGGCCGGGGAGCGAGGT
>VWZI01000322.1:75585-94652 GCA_013396835.1 Psilopogon haemacephalus | reverse complement strand
CCTTTTTTCTTTTTATTTTATTTTATTTTATATTTTATTTTAATTTAAAAAAAAAACCCAAAACCCTCCAAGACTTTATGTCACAGGGATTGTTCTTGCTAAGATACTAGTGAACAAAAATGGCTCTTGCTAAGTCTGGAGCTAAACAAGGAAGTGAAAGTAGGCTTTAACCTGGGCACGCAATGCCTGTATTTTTATTATTTTTTTTCTTCTTTCTGGCTTTCCAAAGGCAGAAATATCACTATTAATAGTAGCATTTCCACTTGGAAATCTCCTTCGTGAGATTTATTTAGACAGGTTTTGCCAGGAAATGTGTTGCTAGTCAAGAGTGAGGCTTTTGTCTTCTTGAAACGGGAAATAAAGCAGCTGAAATGGTTTGGTAGCATCGGTAAGTGCCTTGTGTGCACTGTACAGCAGGTTTAAATACCAGAAACCACTGGCAGCTCATTAGTGCTTGATATTGGAGATATTTGGGAGCCAGAATGTGTGAAGAATCGTGGAGGAAAAGTGAGCTGATCTGCCCCACTTGGAGAATTAGTTGTTTTACTGGTAGCTGTGGCATTGGAATGTTGTGTGATAGTCTAGCTCTTGACCTAAGAAGTGCTCCCTTGCTGGCTGCCTCAGCAGGTGACAGAGGAGAAATAACCCATTACTTGACTTCAGAATAGACAAGCCTGTGATGTCATCTCACTAACAGAGAATGAAGGATGGAATGATATCGTTTCAGTTGAATAGCCAATAATTCAGCCTCAGTCTTATTTAGAAATGCCATTGTGAAATGCATTCAGGCTGTGGTCTCCTGCAATGATCTCTTCTCTGAGTGCTGATAAATAATACATGCGGGAGCATGGAAGCTGGGACAAACAGCCTGTGAGTCACAACTCTGAGCAGCAGATTTGAAAGGTGGGCTGCAGAGGCTGAATGAGGCAGAGATGGAAGCTTGCATGCAGGAACCAAATTTTTCCTTGCTTCCTGTTCCTCGTTAAACAGCAAACCCCAAGACTGAGAACCGACCCAGTTGTGTTGCATTTGGCTGCCTCTGCAGCATGTTATCCTTTGAAATGCTGCTGTGTAGTGTCAAGCCTCACCACTGTTGAACTTGCCACATGAAAATCTGCTTGCAAATACTAATTATTAACAGGAAGCAACCACTGTTTGGTGCTAATAATAATAATAATAATGCTGCTGCTAATAATAATGATGCTAATAATAATAATAATGCTAATAATAACAATAATGATGCCAATAATAATAATAATGCTGCTGCTAATAATAATGATGCTAATAATAATAATAATAATGCTAGTAATAACAATAATGATGCCAATAATAATAATAATTATGATGCTAATAGTAATGATGTAATAATAATGATGCTAGCAAATACTGATTATTAGTAATAAGCAATTACTATTAAATGCTAAGGAGCTGCACCCCTTAGGTCCTGAGAGATAGGAGATCAAGGTAGGTAAATGCAAAGTGAAGCATGAAGGGGAAAAAAAAACCCCAATGCTAGGTCTCCAGATGGGCTTTTAGCAGAGCATTGCTATTTAGGAATAAGATCTTGGTGACATAGAATCATAGAATAGTTTAGATTGGAAGAGACCTCAAAGATCATCCAGTTCCAACCCCCTGCCATAGGCAGGGACACCTCCCACTAGATCAGGATGCTCAAGACCTCATCCAACCTGGTCTTGAACACCTCCAGGCAGGGAGCAGCCACAACCTCCCTGGACAACCTGTTCCAGTGTCTCGCCACCCTCACTGTGAAGAACTAGCTCCTAACATCCCGTTTAAATCTTTTCTCTGCCAGTTTAAACCCATTCCCCCTCGTCCTGTCATTACAACACCTTGTGAACAGTCCCTCCCCAGCCTTCCTGAAGGCCCCCTTCAGATACTGGAAGGTTGCTATAAGGTCTCCTCGAAGCCTTCTCTTCTCTAGGCTGAAAAGTCCCAACTCCCTCAGCCTGTCCTCATAGCAGAGGACATATTATTTCCATTAAATTTTCGACTTGGTGCTCAGTAGTGATGTGAAAAAGTAAATGATTTTAGAAAGGGGAAGAGGAATGGAGAACAGCACAGCAAACGATGACAGGCTGCAGTGCACCTTCCTGCAGGTCTCATTCCCAGCACTTTAAAAAAAACCCTGTGATAGCACTGGAGAGAATTCAGAAAGCAGCAGAGTGGTTTCTCTGGGAAGGACAAGTAAGATGTAAGCTGTGTTTCTCCAGTTTTGGAGAGAGATGACTCTTGGATATGTAGGATAGTAGCACAGTAGTAACGTGGAGTAGTAAGAGTGATGTGAGAGAAGTGAATCAGCTGGTGTCCTCTGCACTGTGCTAGTGGGGATGTTCGGGAGAAGCTGCCATGTGGCAGTTCTGAGCAGCAACAGGAGGTGGTGCCTCCTGTGGGGTGAAGCCATGCTCTTCCTCTCTTTGCTGTTGAATGGTAGGGGCTTACACATATTCAAGGGGTGAAGAAGTTCTTGGAAAGTAAATGTGTTGACAGCTCCTAATTAGCAGGATGCCAGTTTCAGTTTAGGAAGGCTGAGCTGCAGGCTGTTGGAAGTGTTTTAGGGAGGTATCTAAACATGCTTGCTCTGTTTCTGGGTTTCCTTTTTTTTTTTTTTTTTCTTCTCCTAAGCTTCTGCTTTTGGGTATTGTAAGGGACTGGGTGCCAGGTAAGATTGTCTTACACAGTATACCAATTTTAACACTCTTGAGTAGGACATGCAGGATTCATAGAATCATAGAATGGTTTAGTTTGGAAGGGACCTCAAAGCTCATCCAGTTCCAACCCCCAACTTAGGCAGGGACACCTCCTACTACAACAGGTCATTCAAGGCCTCATCCAACCTGGCCTTCAACACATCCAGGGAGGGAGCAGCCACAACCTCCCTGGGCAACCTGTGCCAGTGTCTCACCACCCTCACTGGAAAGAACTTTTTCCTAACATCCCGTTCAAATCTCCCCTCTGCCAGTTTAAACCCATTCCCCCTCATCCTGTCATTACAAGACCTTGTGAATAGTCCCTCCTCAGCCTTCCTGTAGGCCCCCTTCAGATACTGGAAGGTTGCTATAAGGTCTCTTCAAAGCCTTCTCTTCTCCAGGCTGAAAAGCCCCAACTCTCTCAGCCTGTCCTCATAGCAGAGGTGCTGCAGCCCTCTGATCATCTTTGTGGCCCTCCTCTGGACTCTCTCCAACAGTTCCATGTCCTTCTTGTGCTGGGGCCTCCAGAACTGCACACAGTACTCCAGGTGGGGTCTGAGGAGAGCAAAGGGGAAGAATCCCCTCCCATGCCCTGTTGTCCATGTCCATGCTGGTCTAATGCAGCCCAGCACACAGTTGCTGTCTGGGCTGCATGCACGCACTGTTGGCTCCTGTTGAGCTTTCCGTCAACCCAGAGGCCTTAGAGAACATGAACATGAACTTATTCTGTTGCAAATTATGCATTTCAGGTATTTTTCTTACAAACTTCCAAGTTTTACAGAGTGGCTGAGGCAGGCAGTAGGCATTGCTTTGATATGTAAATAGTGCAAGTAAGAGGTACACAGGGTGAGTATTGCAAAAAAGCTGAGTTGGTGTAAGTTGTGGTTTGCATGGACAATTACAGAAGACTTGTGAGCAGGACTTTGCAAGGCATAACAGCTACCAGAAGCCTAATTTAAAACTAGGTTGTCCTTGGGTTCCTCTGTGCTAACTGACTTTTCTCTTTCAATTAATATTATCTGGGAATCATAGAATCATAGAATGGTTTCGGTTGGAAGAGACCTTAAAGATCATCCAGTTCCAACCCCCCTGTGCCATAGGCAGGGACACCTCCCACTAGATCAGGTTGCTCAAGACCTCATCCAGCCTGGCCTTCAACACATCGAGGGAGGGAGCAGCCACAACCTCCCTGGGCAACCCCTTCCAGTGCCTCGCCACCCTCACTGTGAAGTTCTTATTCTTAACATCCTGTTCAAATCTCCCCTCCGCCAATTTGAACCCAGGCTTATCTCAGACAGCTCAGTTCTCCTTTGAGTGCTGAATGACTCAATTCCTCCTGTCTTACTTTAACAAGCACCTTCTTAGAGACAGCATTCAGTTTTGCCACCACTATAATGCAACCAGTTCTGCATGGCCCTTTCTTTCCTCCCAGTAGCTTGCTGGGAATTTTGTACCTGGTTTGTTTTACCAGGCTGATGTGCAAGAGCATCCCACTGCTATTTTTCTACCAATACTCTTGGCTTGGCAAAATCCTCAGATCCCTGTTTCCTAGCCACATAGCAGTTTCCAGCTTCTCCTCTTTGTGGCCCATGCTGCTTGTGTTTGTGTGGAGGCACTTCAGCTGGGTAGTTGGCTGCATGATTTTCTTAGCACAGCTTCCCTTGATTCCCCTGAGGTATTTCATGGGAGTTTCCTTGCTGGCTTATACTGCCTCAGGAACCCCCAGTGAGGTGACCCTCTGTATGTGGCAGGCAAGTCTGATTTCTTCCTGCTCTCCCTTCACATCCCCATCCACTTTGAATCTAATTTAAAGCTCTTAGTCCTGCTAATTCTCGTTCCATAATCCTTTTTCCAGTCTGAGACAAGTTAGCTCCATCTGTTGCCAGTGAAGAAAACCATGGTCAAAGAAACCAAAGTTCTGCTGGTGACACCAGACTTGAAGCCAAGAATTCATCTGATGGCACTTTTTGTCAAAGCCCTCATCACTCCCTGCAATTGATGGGATAGAGGAGAACACTGCTTGTGCTCCCAATACCTTAACCTACTGCCCCAGGAATCTGAAGTCTCTCTTCATTGCCCTCGAACTTCTTGATTTAAATTCATCACTACCTACTTGAAAAATCAGCAATGGGCAGTAATCCAAAGGCTGAACTAGGGTGGGAAGTTTTCTTTTTACATCCTTGACCCTTACCCCAGGAAGGCAGCAGACTTCTCTAAGAAATGGGTCTGGTCTGCCAGTAGGGCCATCCATCCCCTCCAAAAGTGGCTTCTCTATAACAAGGACATATATTCTTTTCTTTGCTGAGGCAGCTTGGAAGCTTAGTCCAGACAACTCCACTTAGTTAGGTGAATCTTCATCCTCATTGATTCTCCCAGCAGAGCACCAGATCAATTTGCAAGAGCACCTGTAGAGGTGGAGAAGGTACTGAGGTGATGCTTGCTGCACCTGGCAGGACCTTGTTGCCATTGTTCCCTGTCCTCTGAGTCAGCTTGTGCAGTGAGCTGGAGAGCGGACGGGGAGCCCTCTGCATCCTTAGCACTCTGCTCTGCTTGGGACTGTTTCAAGGAAGGTAGAGTTTGCCAATCTACCTCCCTCTCACACTGGTCAGCCTTTCATCCTCCTTTTGCAGCTCAAGCCAGCAGGCTGAGCAGGTTATTTACCTGCTCACAGCCAACACAGGTGTCTGTGCAGTCTGTCATTGCAAGTGAAAGGCTCCCACACTCTCTGCAGCCAGGGGCCTGGACACTGACCAGGGGCCTGGGTCCACCTCAACACAAGGGGGAACTTCATTACTGTAAGGGTCACAGAGCACTGAAACAGACTCCCCAGAGAGGTTGTGCAGTCTCCTTCTCTGGAGACTTTCAAGGCCTGTCTGGATGTGTTCCTCTGAGACCTGATCTAGATTGTCTGGTCCTGCTCTGGCAGGGGGGTTGGACTCAATGATCAATTTAGGTCGCTTTCAACCCCTGGCATCCTGTGATCCTGTTATGATTCAACCTGATTTCATTGAGTTGCCCTGTGCCATCCTGAGATATACTTTACCAGGCTCTGGATTTAGTCTGTTACAGATTTTAGTAGGAATCTGTTTTGAAGAAAGAATTGCCAGATTTGTCTGGTAGACTTCAGTTACCTCATAGTGCTGAACAGGTTTCATCAGTAGAGCTCTGCCTGGCTGGAGATGTGCTAGGTGCAGCAGCATGTGCAAGGAGGGAGTTACCTTGGAGGTCTCTTCCAACCTGGCTTTCTTNTTGAAGAAAGAATTGCCAGATTTGTCTGGTAGACTTCAGTTACCTCATAGTGCTGAACAGGTTTCATCAGTAGAGCTCTGCCTGGCTGGAAATGTGCTAGGTGCAGCAGCATGTGCAAGGAGGGAGTTACCTTGGAGGTCTCTTCCAACCTGGCTTTCTTCTCTTCTCTTCTCTTCTCTTCTCTTCTCTTCTCTTCTCTTCTCTTCTCTTCTCTTCTCTTCTCTTCTCTTCTCTTCTCTTCTCTTCTCTTCTCTTCTCTTCTAATTCTATTCCATTCTATTCTATTCTATGTGAGCCATTAGAGTAGATTTTGGATCTGAGACTGTCTACTTTCCTCCTTAAAACACTTTTTAGTCTCAAAGGGCTTGAAATGGGCTTCTGCTTCTTCGCTTTATGTTCTACTAATTGAATTATTTGAGTCACCTCCCCTCACACCTCGCAAACAAAGATGGAAGGGAGCTCCCTTTTCTTTGCATGAAAAATTCGTATTTCCTCTTCTCCGTAAAGTCCCTTCCGACCCCTAACGTCCTGTGTGGCCATGTTTATGTGGAACCACTGTCTGGGTAGCCACATTTCTTTTGCCAACAGCTTTTGCCTGGGTGGCAGCCATATCTCTTCCTGCCCTTGCGACTAACTGGGCAAACTTCCACCACGTCCCCAGATGACTCACCCACGCCCCCCTAGTTCGACCTTTATTGCTTCAGGAGGGCATTTAAACATCCCGCTGAGGCAGCAGCTCCACCCACACACTTCACCCACCTCGCCGAGCAGCCAGAGGTTGCTCTGCTGACCTTCTGTAACTCAGCTTCAGGTAAAAAAAAGATCCAGTCCACCAAGCCTTGCCACTCTGCCGCAGGGCAAGTGCCACAGGGACGGATTGGCTCCAGGGCCTGACCTCTGCAACCTCTGAGTGGTGTTCCCCGGACTGGGTGGTTGTTGATGTTCCTGCTGGTATCTCAAAGTCACGTAGATGTGCTGTTTAGGGACATGGTTTAATAGAGGAGTTGGCAGTGTTTACAATTGGACTTGATCTTAAAGGTCTTTTCTCCCTGCTTCTGTAGCTCAATAGAATCATAGAATCATAGAATCAGTCAGGGATGGAAGGGACCACAAGGATCGTCTAGTTCCAACCCCCCTGCCATGCCCAGGGACACCCTACCCTAGATCAGGCTGCCCACAGCCTCATCCAGCCTGGCCTTAAACACCTCCAGGGAAGTGGCCCCAACCACCTTCCTGGGCAACCCATTCCAGGCTCTCACCACTTTCATGCTGAAGACTTTACTCCTCACATCCAGTCTGAATCTCCCCACCTCCAGCTTTGCTCCATTCCCCCTAGTCCTGTCGCTGCTTAAGAGCCTAAAAAGTCCCTCCCCAGCTTTTCTGTAGGTCCCCTTCAGATGCTGGAAGGCCACAAGAAGGTCACCTGGGAGCCTCCTCTTCTCCAAACTGAACAGCCCCAACTCTTTCAGTCTGTCCTCACAGCAGAGGTGCTGCAGCCCTCTGAGCATCCTCATGGCCCTTCTCTGGACACACTCCAGCATGTCCACATCCCTCTTGTAATAAGGGCTCCAGAACTGGACACAGTTCTGGTTGTAAGTTTTTGTGTAAGAGCGTGACAAGCAGAGATTATTTCACTTTCCTCTTTTCCTAAGGAAAAAAGTCAGTAAAGTAATAAGGCTCTCGCTGCATTGGAGTTGAAGAGAGTAAGTTTGTATGTAAAAATACATGGGAAAAGATACAGCATGCATGAATCCTTAACAACTAATACAGACACAGGATACATGAGAATTACCCCCAGATCTTCCCCCCAAGCAAACCCAAACCCACCAAAATAAACCCCCCAGTGCTCATTTTCTCCCCCCTCTCCACTGTCTCCCCCCATTGGTCCCAAGCAGGTCAGATTCCCTGCAGCCTGTGGCTTATGAAGGCCACAGCCCTAAGGGCATATCCTTACATAGTTCCTCAGGTCAGCATCCCTCTGGAGACACAGGGAGAAAAGACCTTTAAGATTGTGATGGTTTGAGGCTAATTGGGGGATTTTAATGAAAAAAATTAGATTATAGGCAGAGAAAGGAAAACAAAATTATGTCTACTCCACTCATAGGTTTGCTGACTGGTATAAAAGTAAGAACTGAAACATAGAGCTGCTTCAGGTTGCTCTGGCTGCTGATCTCTCTCTCCCTGGCTTCTAGCTGGATCTGTGTAACCCAACTAATCAGTTCCTGCTTCTAATCCCCCCTGGCCAATCTTCCTCACTTACCTGGCACATAAGACAGATACTGAGATAAGATTGGGTAGTGGGGGGAAGGTGGTAGGGTGGTTGGGAACCCCTCTTGGGGACTCTGATGTCTGGGAGGGCTGTGGTGTTCCTGTATTACCTTTTCACTGTATATATCTGTAAGTATCTGTTATATGTTGTAAATATTTGCTTGCATATTGTGAAAAGCTGTAAATATAAAGCTTCATTTACTAACGTCCAGCCAGCTGAGCCTAGTCTGGGTTATTTCAAAAGTGGGGGTGTGTGGGGTGTGGATAACTGCCAAACTGCCACAAAGATCATCAAGTCCAATTGCAAACACTACCAAGTCCTCTATCCAACCACAACAAAGGTCTTTTTCAAAAGAAAGGATTCTGTAATACAATTAGAATCTTAATAATCTCTTCTGCTATCTGTAGCTTTTTGTTGAGTTTTGGTCTTTGCCAAGCTGCAGCATATCCTCATCCTTTCTTTTTTTAATTTGGCAAGCTACAGCATCCTTTTATTTTTCTTTGTCAAGCTACAGCATCCTTTTTTATTTTCTTTGACAAACTACAGCATCCTTTAGGTGTTGTTGTTATCTTCTGAACAGGAGTGAAAAATTTTATGCAAACATTAAGATTTCAAAGCTACAGCATCCTTTTATTTTTCTTTGCCAAGCTACAGCATCCATTTTTTTTCTTTGCCAAGCTACAGCATCCCTTTTATTATTGTTGTNGTATCTTCTGAACAGGAGTGAAAAATTTTATGCAAACATTAAGATTTCAGAGCTACAGCATCCTTTTATTTTTCTTTGCCAAGCTACAGCATCCTTTTTTTTTTCTTTGTCAAGATACAGCATCCTTTTATTATTGTTGTTACCTTCTGAACAGGAGTGAAAAATTTATGCAAACATTAAGATTTCAAAGCTACAGCATCCTTTTAATTTTCTTTGCCAAGGTACAGCATCCTTTTATTTTTCTTTGCCAAGCTACAGCATCCTTTTGTATCTTCTGAACAGGAGTGAAAAATTTTATGCAAACATTAAGATTTCAGAGCTACAGCATCCTTTTATTTTTCTTTGCCAAGCCACAGCATCCTTTTTTTTTTTATTTGCCAAGCTACAGCATCCTTTGAATTTTCTTTGCCAAGCCACAGCATCCTTTTTTTTAAATTTGCCAAGCTACAGCATCCTTTTATTTTTCTTTGCCAAGCCACAGCATCCTTTTGTTGTTGTTGTTATTTTCTGAATAGGAGTGAAAAATTTTATGCAAACATTAAGATTTCAAAAATGAGCATTTAAAAAATGAGCGTTCCCTACGATGTAAGCTGCTCATAGAGCATGGCTCTGCCTTTAGTGTTGTCTGTGTAGGCAGCATGGCATAGACTTACTCTGCCACGGCAGTGGTTTAAAAAAAAAAAAAATCACACTTATCTCCACTTGCACTGTGATGTGAGTCACGGATTTTTAGGAGAGTGGGAAGGTATCGTTGCCAACCTCTTATTTGTAGGTAGTTGCTGATGATAGGGATGAACTTCAGCTGGGTGTTTGGTAGGACAACATATGTGGACAGGCACCTGATAGAGTGGGTCGAGAGGAGGGCCAGGAAAATCATCAAGGGATTGGAGCACCTCTGCTATGAAGATAGGCTGAGGGAGCTGGAGTTGTTTAGCCTGGAGAAGAAAAAGCTCCAGGGAGACCTAGTAGTGGCCTTCAGGTATGTGAAGGGGGCCTGCAAGAAGGATAGAGACTGTTTATAGAGTGATAGGACAAGGGGCAATTGCTTCAAACTAGAGAAAAGCAGATTTAGATTGGATGGTAAGAACAAGTTCTTTACCATGAGGGTAGTGGAACAGGTTGCCAACGGTGTTGGTTGGGGTTCTATCCTGGACATATTTAAGGCTCTGGGCAACCGTATCTAGTTGAGGATTCTACTGCTGATTGCCAAGGGGATTGGACTAGGTGACCTTTGGAAGTCCCTTCCAACACAGACCATTCTATGGCCATGTAGCCTTTCCACTCAGCTCTGACAATCCCAGACCTTTCTCCAGCTTCTGCTGTCCTCTAACACAGCCTCCTAGCTCTGTTGGAAAACCTCACCCACACTTTTATCATAGAATCACAGAATGGTTTAGGTTGGAAGTGACCTCAAAGATCATCCAGTTCCAGCCCCCTGCCTTAGGCAGGGACACCTCCCACTACAACAGCTCAGTCAAGGCCTCATCCAGCCTGGCCTTGAACATCTCCAGGGAGGGAGCAGCCACAACCTCCCTGGGCAACCTGTGGCAGTGTCTCACCACCCTCACTGTGAAGAACTTCCTCCTAACATCCCGTTTCCATCTCCCCTCTGCCAGTTTAAACCCATTCCCCCTCGTCCTGTCATTACAAGTGGGTTTTCACCACTATCTTGTGTATTGTCATTCTGCTTTCCCTTGAAGACATCTGGACTGGGGAAGAAAGCCATTCTCCAATATGTGTTTAAAATGAAACCATCACCTCTGCCATTTATCTTAATCTAACATGAAGATGGCGTTGTCTACCCAGAAATATGTCTTTCTGTTTCCCCATGTCCTATGGGAGCTGCTCTAACAAGAAGGCAGAGCTTATATTTATAAATTCATCTCAGTAATTAAACCACTGCACTCTTAATGCTGCTTAAGTATTGGCCACTTTTCTAGCAGAAATCTATTGATACCTGGGAAATTGAAGCTGTTTCACTTGAAATGGGGTTTTACTAATCCGCTTCAGACAAAGCATTTAGATGGATTTAAAGGCAAGTTTTAGTACTTTGGTCCTGTTCTCTATATTGTGACAATTAACAGTAAAAAGGAAAAGTTCTTTTTATCTTTTTTTAATGCACATTTAAATACTTTTTTTTTTTTCTTTTAATTAAGGAATTCAGCACTCATTAAATAGTAGCTGAATAAGCCCTGTTCAAGTTGTGTTTTCTTCGTAGATCTTTACGTGCCTTTACTCATGTTCCTTTTCCTCTTGTATTTTTTTAGTAGCTTACCAGGAGCAAGAAGAGGCAATGGATCCAGACTATTTAAATGCATTTTTACAGCCTCCTGCACCAAATGAATTCCTCACTGAGAATGTCATTGCTCAAGGTATGGACTTTATGAGCCAGGACAGAGAAAGACCCAAAGAATGACCTGAAGAACCAAGCAGACAATATGCTCTGCAAATGAATTGTATATTTTTCTGGGGTGGTCCCATGAAATTACCAGCAGTGAGTAACCTCTGGGAGTGCAGTTTGGCTGCTGACTCTCTAGAGACAGGTGATGAAGAAGAAACACAAATTTTGGCTGGTTCTTGAACTGAAATCTAAATTACACACAAAAATCTGACCAAGTTCGTTTGCCTCTCTCCAACGTGGCCCATCCACATCTTATGCATCAATGTAATTTCGAATCAGCTAATTTCCAGCAGCAGTCTTTGTAGTCTGACCATTTTCTCACTCATAAGGAAGCAGTTAAGAGAAGAAATCAGCATTTCTACATATGGCAGTTCGTGATATTGAGTAATATTAAACTTGATTGCAGATTTTACAGCAAACCTGCATTAGTCACACCTAATACTTGTAATGTATCTTGTTTGCTTCTTTTCATAGGTGAGAAGAAGAAATTCATAAAACCAAGCTCAAGCAAAAATCCCAAACTGGAAGAATTAAAGCTGGTACTGCTTCTTTTATTATGTTGTTTAATCATAGAATCGGAGAATTGTTTAGGTTGGAAGAGACCTCAAAAATCATCCAGTTCCAATCCCCCTGTGCCATAGGCAGGGACACCTCCCACTAGAACAGGGCACTCAAGGCCCATTCCAACCTGGTCTTGAACCCCTCCAGGGAGGGAGCAGCCACAACCTCCCTGGGCAACCCATTCCAGTGTCTCACCACCCTCACTGTGAAGAACTTCCTCCTAACAGCCCATTTCAATCTTCACTCCACCAGTTTAAACCCATGACCCCTTGTGCTGTCATAACAAGACCTTGTGAATAGTCCCTCCCCAGCCTACCTGTAAGCCTCTTTCAGATATTGGAAGGCTACTACAAGGTCTCTTCAAAGCTTTCTATTCTCCAGGCTGAAGAGCCCAAACTCTCTCAGCCTGTCCTCATAGCAGAGCTGCTGCAGCCCTCTGAGCATCTTTGTGGCCCTTCTCTGGACTTCCTCCAACAGTTCCATGTCCTTCTTATGTTTGGGGCTCCAGAACTGCACACAGTACTCTGAGGTCTGAACTAAGGAGAACAGCAACTCAGAAGCTGTGTATTCAGGAGACTGCCCCACCAATTTTTCTGGGTTTGAATAGAGTGGTCAGTGTCTCTGCTTTTCAAAGCATATTCTGCAAGATGTCTTCTCTAGCTGAAGAGCCCCAACTCTTGTAGCCTGTCCTCATAGCAGAGATGCTCTGAGCATCTTCGTGGCCCTCAAGTTCAAGTGGCTTCACCTCAAGTTGTTTTTGCCTGTTGAGTTAATGCTCGGTCCTGAAAAGTTATCCAATTCTTTGGCTCCAGTCCTCCACTCCACAGATCAGGATAAGTTCTGCTTTTGGTACGTGGGCTCCACACAAGCAAACCAGAACTTTTGCTTAACCACAGTGCCAGGGTGGCTGGAGCCATACAGGACCAAGCTTCAAATGCCTGCATCACCCCAGAGTGGTCACTGCTGTCTGTAAAGTGAAGCGTAAGAGTTTAAAATTTAGTTTCTTCTTGTATGGCATCTGTCCAAGCTTGGGACATATGGATGAGCCACACCAGAAGCACCCAGCTGCTACTTGATTGTCACTGTCTTCTTGAGGTAACTTTGGAGGAGGAATCCTATTTCATGGCTTTACGTCCAGGTGATTTTACACATCTCCCCTGTGCATTCAGTCCCTGCGTTTCTCTGCTGCCACCGCCCAGGGGAAGCATGGAACAGTGACATTTCCAGGAAGAAAAATGGCATGCAAAGAAGGGACCAGCACTTCTTGCATTAGGGAGATAGTAAAATTGCAATAAATACAATAAAACCCCCATTTTAGGCCGTCTGCTGATGTATGATGTGACACTCATAAATCCAGAAATATGTGCCTTCCTATATTACGCTTTCTTAGATCTCCACGCACCTTTGATCACAGAGATTTAATTTCTGTGTCAGGCTTTCACAATGTTTTTACACAAAGGAGAAAATCTGAGAGGTGGTGGTGCTGCAAAAATGCAATTATGCTGTCTACAGAGACACTGCATTTTTATTCTTTGCAGGCTGCCAAAAATGAAGAGCTGCTTCTCGCTTTATGAAGGTTTCTGTGAGCTTCAGTGCTTACTCCAGTCCCTGTCAATCTCCTCAATGTTCTTCACAGTCTGGTTTCTTGCCTTCAGAGCATGAGGAGGTGAAAATTGGGGTCCAAGGGTCCTCTGGCTGCCCATTAATCTAAAGACATCATGGTTCCTCTAGAGAAGAGATAGGGATAGAGGAGGTGTCTCCTTGGTGATGCCCAGTGACAGGACAAGGTGCAATGGGTGGAAGTTGAGGCATAGGAGGTTCCATGTGAACCTGAGAAGGAATTTTTTTTTACTGTGAGGGTGACAGAGCACTGGAACAGGCTGCCCAGGGAGGTTGTGGAATCTCCCTCTCTCTGGAGATCTTCAAGAACAGTCTGGATGCATTCCAGTGTGATTTGCTCTAGGTGATCCTGCTCTTGCAGGGGGGCTGGACCAGATGATCTTTTGAGGTCCCTTCCAGCCCCTGACACTATGATCTTCAATGGAAGAACAAGGAAAGCAACGAAGCTGGCTTGGGAAAAAGTCTCTGTTCCACTCCATTCTTATTTTCAGGTGGCTTTGGGAAACCAAGGAATGGGGAATGGCTTGCTGTGCTTATTAAAATGTCAGTTGCCTGTAAAATAGTGGATGGTTATATTTAGAGACCAGTAGCAAACATCTTGAAGTATTTCTTTTCTCCTTTCCCTATCTACTCATTTTTATCTCTGTTGTGCAGCTGAGTAGGGCCCCAACCACAGGACAGAATGCAGAGTTGTGTGAGCTGCAAGTTGTGGTTGGTTAGAGCCCAGATAGCAAACAAGGGATCTTCTAGGTCTGTACTCTGCAGAATTTTCTGCTTTTCCAACCTCACCTGATAGTACCATTGTGTACGTGGTTCCACTTTATTGCCAGGTCTTAACTTTCAGGCACTAGCTGAGGATCTCATCTTCCTGTCCATGAAAATTCAGTTTACTTCCTAGCTGAGCAAGTATGTTACAAACACTTTGACAAATTCTCAGTTTGGGCAAGTGCTGGTGTCAGGCATTCTTGTTTCTTGTGTGCTTTCAAGCATTTCAGAGATTGGGGTTTTAAAAAATTATTATTTCTTGTGGTTCCCCAAGCTGCTTTTAAAATTTTTTGCTGGTGTTGGGTAACTTCTAGAGACCTCCTATTCATTTTTCCTCTGTTTACAGTGAGTGAAAAGGATATTAGAATCATAGAATCATAGAATGGTCTAGGTTGGAAGGGACCTCAAAGATCATCCAGTTCCAACCGATCACCTTAGGCAGGGACACCTCCCACTAGATCAGGTCGCTCAAGGCCTCATTCAGCCTGGCCTTGAACATCTCCAGGGAGGGAGCAGCCACAACCTCCCTGGGCAACCCGTTCCAGTGTCTCACCACCCTCATGGGGAAGAACTTCCTCCTAATATCCCATTTAAATCTCCCCTCCGCCAGTTTAAACCCATTACCTCTTGTGCTGTCATAACAAGTCCTTGTGAATAGTCCCTCCCCAGCCCTCCTGTAGGCCCCCTTCAGATACTGGAAGACTACTGTAAAGTCTCCTCAAAGCCTTCTCTTCTCCAGGCTGAAAAGCCCCAACTCTCTCAGCCTGTCCTCATAATTATCCACAGAAGAAACTGCAGACACTCCCTTGTAGTAACACAAGCCAAACCCATCCCTCTTTTGAGAGGTTCTTTGTAACAGCCAGCTGGGGCTACAGCTTTTCAGTTCTCCTGCAGAAATTCATCTTCTGTTTCTATCAGCATATGTAGATAAAACCCATGCTTGGGGAAGTGCTGAGGAGAAACTTGGTCACCTGTGCAAGAGCATAGTGATCAAGAAAGGGGCTGTAGGGCTAAGGGATGTAGCTGGACATGTGGTTCCTTTCCAGCTGCAGCCAGGCTTTGGCTTCCTGAGCAATTTCCCTTTGCAAAGGCAGGAAGGATATTGGAAAGGGTGGATGCCACGTAAGAAAGCAAAATAAAACAAAAAGGCATTTTGTTTGTCTCATTTTTCCTCTTCTCCCCCTCCCCCCAGCCCGAAAAGGTATCTGGGACAGATTAGTAGGAAATTGCAGAAAGAAAAAGAGGACAAAAGTAGGAGAGGAATGGGAGGAGTGCTAATAACATGGATCCCTGCAAGAAACAACCAATAGATGGAGTAAAGTCTCTTTTCTTACAAAGTGTTGTTTGACAGTTGAATTTGTGTGAATTCTGTGACCTTGAACAAAAGCAGGGGTTTGGAAGTCTGCTTTGCAGGCTTTTTCCTTATGGCAATGCAACAGAGTCTGTCTCTCCACACATAGACCTACTTCTACAAAATTCACAGGATCACAGGAAGTTAGGGGTTGGAAGGGACCCTAGGAGATCATTGAGTCCAACCCTCCTGCCAGAGCAGGACCTAGCACAGATCACAGAGGAACATATCCAGACAGGTTTTGAAAGCCTCCAGGGAAGGAGGCTCCACAACCCCTTTGGGGAGCCTGTTCCAGTGCTCTGTGACCCTTACAGTCAAGAGGTTTCCCCTTGTGTTGAGGTGGAACCTCTTGTGCTGCAAATTCAGAGGAATATATCCTGAGACATCTATTTCACTGTGAAACTTGGGAGGGCCAACCAATGCTTAACTTCCCTTTCAACAACACAACAAATAAAGTGGAGGCAGAGTGCAAACCAAGGTGTGAGAGAAGGGACTGAAGAGAAAGGTGAGATGCAATAGAGCACTGAGTGCTGTACTGTTGACACAGGGTTAGAATACAATTACAGCAAGAATATGATTACCAACAGTTGTGTTTCCTCTGCAGTTATTGATTGACTGGATTAACACAACTCTGAAAGAGGAACACATCGTCGTTAGAAGTCTGGAAGAAGATCTGTATGATGGACTCGTACTTCATCACCTTTTGGGTAAGGTCCTGCTTTGAGTTTAGCTCACAAACACATTGTGGAGGAACTTCCAGATGACAGAATAAACCTCAGGGATCACAGTAGTAGCAGTGAGCTGCTGGAGTTTTGCTTCTTGCTGGAAGAAGAGAGCTCTGCACTGTGAACCTTCTGTGAGAACTGTCATTCTGAACAAATGCCCTGGTGATCCATTATGTTTTTTATATTAAAAAAAAAAAAAAAAAAGAGGTGGCAAACATAATAGAAAGGTTAACTCTGAAGTGTGAAATGACAGAGCCCTAAAGCACTAGACTGGAACTGGTGAGAATCTAGGAGGCTCTCTAGACTAGAAGTGCTTGTATAAAGATGTGACCTCTTGGCAAAGCTTTTTGATCAGTTTTGCTACTCCATCTCTCCTGTCCTTACTTCTTTCTTCTTTTCCCTTTTGCTCTCTTTGGGAATGCCTTTCAGATGATCTCGTTTTCACCGGGGTTGAAGGCAACATTCTGAACAGGATTGGCTTATTTTTGTGGTTTACTTGCCTAAGTAATGAGCTGGGATTTGTTCTGTATGTGTGAGTTTATATGGGCATTGCATCTACAGAAAAGGTTTGGTGGTTATGCTAGAAAAAGGAAGACTATGAAGTGCTAGGGTTGGGGGATGATTTGAGGCTTCTCCCTTTTTGCAGAGCTTCACTGATTTTTACTGAGGCTTTCAGAGAGCACAAGTGTCATGGGTTAAGGAACTTCCCTGCCCCCCCCCCCTGCCCCACCTCCTACTCCCCACCCCAATTAAAATTTTACCAGACCAGCTAAGACACCTTGGAAGTCAGATGAAGCTCTACTTACAGCAAAGCTAAATTTACAAGCATATATACGTAATATATTTATATGCCAATTAGAAATAATGCAGAAATCCAGATCCCCTCCTGGACAATGAAACTGCCCAGAAGGGACTCAGAGATACCCTCTCTTTCCCCCTCTGCCCAGACAAAGCTTACTTTGTTATCTGTTAGTGGAAGATATTAGATTTACATGTATTTACAGTGATACACAATGGAGAAATAATACAGAAATCCAAATTCCCCTCCCAGACAAAGAAAAGAAGCCCAGAAGGGTTCTCTCTTTCCCAGACAGAAAACAACTATCAAAGCTTATATGATATCTGTTTTCCAAGGTTAGTGGAAGAGATGAGAGAAGAGATCCAAAGGGAACAAGGGCTCAGAAGCAAAGAGGGACAAATTATTTACACTTTGATGTTTTATCCTTTTTAGCAAACCAATGAACGACATAGACTTTGTCACCATTTTCTTTTTTACAACCAATGATCTGATTTCTCTCATTAAAATGCTCCAATGAGACTTAAACCAGCACAACAGGGCACGTGGGACTGTGGAAGCTGTGAAGCAGTATTGAACAAGTGGTGGTTTGGCAGTTTCCCATCCCCCCACACTTCGAAATAACCCAGGCTGGACTCAGTTAAGGCATGAAGCTTTCCAGTATCTGAAAGGGGCCTACAGGAAGGCTTGGGAGGGACTATTCACCAGATCTTCTAATGACAGGATGAGGGGGAATGGGTTCAAATAGGCGGAGGGGAGATTTAAACGGGATGTTAGGAGGAAGTTCTTCACAGTAACGGTGGCGAGGCACTGGAACAGGTTGCCCAGGGAGGTTGTGGCTGCTCCCTCCCTGGATGTGTTCAAGGCCAGGCTGGATGAGGTCTTGAGTGACCTGATCTAGTGGGAGGTGTCCCTGCCTATGGTGGGGGGGTTGGAACTGGATGATCTTTGAGGTCTCTTCCAACCTAAACCATTCTATGATTCTATGATTTATATTACAGTTTAGCAAAACATATAAACAGATATTTACAATATATAACAGATATTTAGAAATACAGTGAAAAAGGTAATACAGAAACACCACAGCCCTCCCAGAGATCAGAGTCTCTAAGAAGGGTCCCAACCACCCTCCCAGCTTCCCCCCACTTCCCAATCTTATCCCACTATCTGTCTTATGTGACAGGAAACCAAGAGTAGATTGGCCAGAGGGATTAGCAGGCAGGAACGTAGTTAGAAGTTATTCAGATCCAGCTAAGAAGGTAGGGAGATGTGGCAGCCAGAGTAGCTCAAGCATCTCTGTCTTATCTATGTTTGGGTTACAACTCTTAAACAATTCTCTTTTTTTTTTTTATTCCCAGTAAACCTATGAGTGAAGTAGCATCATCAGTGCTTTCCTTTCTCAGCCTATAGCCTAATTTCTCATTCAAATCCTCCAATTAATTCAAACCAGCACAGAACATGTAAGCCAAGATTTTGCATGCTTTGCTGACATATTTTGTTTCTGATTTGTTTTTTGGTTTTTTTTCCTATGGTGGTGTTCAAATGCATCTATCTTCTTCCTGTGGAACCTCTGTCAAAAGAAAACCTGGGATCTCTCAAACTGGATGTTGACAAGATCGCGTTAACAGAGAAAAAGCAGCGGCAGAAACTCTCTGTGATTCTGGAAGCTGTGGCTAAGTGCTTGCAACTAGAAGAAAGTCAGCTGAAATGGAGTGTGGAATGTAGGTGCAGAAATTGGGGGAAATTATCCATCCTGGGGCTTCTGCTGCTGTAAGGCAAAAGGGGTGCCTGAACTGTAATTGAGCAGCCTGTTGAATCAGGAGTGAGATGGGAATATATAGTCCTGAAGAGGTTAGGAACTTTCCCTTCCCTTCCCTTTACCAAACTACCTCAAATGCCTTGCAAACAAGATAAAG
>VWZI01000322.1:31320-65516 GCA_013396835.1 Psilopogon haemacephalus | reverse complement strand
TCCCCTCCCCTCTTCTCTTCAGGGTTTTACTGGCTGGCAGCTGAGCGAAAGGAAGTTTTGTGAGTGTTTAGTCGTAAATCTTGGGCATTAGGCATGATTCTCTCTTATATGTATGGGTTTGCTGCTTGTGGTCATCTGAAGTTGCTTCATATCTGGAATTGTGTTTTTTAATAGCTGTCCTTTTCCAGGGTGAACTTGGTAGTCTTGTGTAATTTAAATATGAAGTTCACTGTAAAAGAGTTTGAGGGAGCTGAGTCATTAGGCTGTCTGCTTGCCAGAGTGTCATTTAAATTTCTTTTTATCACAAGAGTGGCATTTATTGGAGTAACTTACTAAAAGCCAACATGATAAATAATACACAGATCATTCTTCATCTAGTTTGCAGATGGTGTTATCTTACTTCTGTTAATTGGACAACTGGAGGGTTACTTTTTGAATTTGAGGGATTTCTTCCTGACACCAGCCAGCCCTGCGGAGATGGTAGGTTGTTATTTAAGTACTTGGAGTTTGAGGCTTCAAAACATCTTATGTATTTAATGCTTCCATATGTCAGGGAAGAGCTCTGCCTCTTGCTTTGGCTGCTGCTGTGTGTGAAGTCATGTGTGTGCTATTTGCAGGGTAGTGGTTTGGGACAGTGCAAATCATAGAAGCATAGAATGGTTTAGGTTGGAAGGAACCTCAAAGATCATCCAGTTCCAAGCCCCTGCCATAAGCAGGGACACTCCCACTAGGGCAGGTTGCTCAAGGCCTCATCCAACCTGGCCTTCAACACCTCCAGGGACGGAGCATCCACAACCTCCCTGGGCAACCCCTTCCAGTGTCTCACCACCCTCACTGGAAAGAACTTCCTCTTAATATCCAGTTTAAATCTCCTCTCCGCCAGTTTAAACCCATTACCCCATATCCTGTCATTACAAGACCTTGTGAATAGTCCCTCCCCGAGCCTCCTGTAGGCTCTCTTCAGATACTGGAAGGCTACTATAAGGTCTCCTCAAAGCCTTCTCTTCTCCAGCCTGAAAAGCCCCAACTCTCTCAGCCTGTCCTCATAGCAGAGGTGCTGGTATGCAGGTACTTGATGTTGTTAAAGTATCCTGGATCAGATTGGTGTCTTCTTCAAAATTAACTGCTGTCTCAAGGGAGGCAAGCTATTATTACTTGCTTTTATTTGGCAGCTACGTGCCTCTGAAGCCTCCCAGTGAAATATAGAGGCTGTACGTGATGAGGAATTGGCATGATATCTCTTACTAGTCTGTCCTGGAAACTACAGATCTAAGTGGATGACAACTCTTACATAGCAGAACTGGATCCCTGTAGGTTTCCTTATGCTGTCCTAAAAATATACCTCAATCAAGTCATGACCAGAACATTTTGAAGACTCCTTCTGTGCTCAGGAAGCTCTTGAGAATTTACGTCTTCTCCTCCCCCAAGGCTGTAATCTACACATCCAGACTTGCTTGACTCCTGTTTTTTTTCAACCTCTGCCAGGCAGATTTCACCTGTTCTTTAAAAGAAAAAGGCAGCATCAGGCAGGAGGTAGTGCATGCTGGGCTGCCAGTGTAAATGCCTCCTCCACGGGTCTAAGATGTTGAAATATTTTGAAGTATATTTAGATATTGTCAAATTCCCTCTGGCATGGGTAGGGAATTTTCATTTGGGTCACTTGCAGCAGATCTGTGAAGGTGAAAAGTGCCAGATTTTTTTTTCTTTTAGCCTGAAAGCAGCCTGAAAAGGGAAATCTCTCCTCTGGTGTGGTTTTGCATTAAAGCTTCCCTACACAGATGAAGCTTTCATTTGGCTCCTGACCTCAGTGCAGTTAATTTCCCTGGACAATATTCCTTTGTAATGAAAATTCACAAAGAAGCCATGCTAATTAATAAATACTCCCGTGGAGCTTTTCCATCCAAACTATTCAAACCACAATTGTCTGAGTTGTAGGTTCAAATTTCATCCAAAAGTCGCTGATGACTCTTTAAGGCATAAGGAAAACTCAGATTTTTTTTTTTTAATCTGGGGACAAGGGAAATATATTTTGAAGGGTTGAATCAAACAAAGTCAAAACTTTGCTTTCTTCTCCTCCAGTTTTCAAAAGTGCTTGCTCTGGTCCACTGACTTGGAAATAAAAATTTAATATTTTCATTAACTTTATTCAGAGGATGTAATTTTTTTTTTTTAATTCAAATTTTCATAGGTAACCTTTTTCTTTTTGCACCAGCCCTACTCAAACCTCATAAATCTCTTGAAGAAATGAGATACTCCTGCACTTCAGGTATAAATCAGAGCTCAGAATTTCTAGTTCTTAGTCAGTCTGTGCTGGTCTCTTCTCTTCAGAGAAGAATATAAGGTGGTTGGGTACTGGTTCAGTGCAGTTCCCTGCATCCCAGTAATTTTGTTTTAGCAGGGTTACTTCCAAGTACTGAAGTTGGTGGTGAGACACTGGCACAGGTTGCCCAGGGAGGTTGTGGCTGCTGACTCCTTGGAGGTGTTCAATTCCAGGCTGGATGAGGCCTTGGGCAAGCTATTCTAGTGGGAGGTGTCCCTGCCTATGGCAGGGAGTTGGAACTGGATGATTTTTTAGGTCATTTCCAAGCTAAACCATTCTATGATTCTATGACCTATTTTTGGGCAGTTTGCCGAAGTGGCATTTACCACGTTGGGGTTCTTTTCCCTCCTCTGATACTCATTTCAAGATGAAAAGTAGGATTACAATATAACTAAGAATATTGAGTCACCATATTGTGGCTGCTCCCTCCTTGGATGTGTTCAAGGCCAGGCTGGATGAGGTCTTGAGCGACCTGATCTAGTGGGAGGTGTCCCTGCCTATGGCACAGGGGGGTTGGAACTGGATGATTTTTGAGGTCTCTTCCAACCTAAACCATTCTATGATTCTATACCATAGTTCAACTGCCATCCATACATAAAGCACATCTGCCAGTGCCCTGTGCTTTCTAGCTCTTTGTCCTCTTAGACATTAATTAGTGTAATAAAATGTTTGAGATTTAAGGGACGTTATTTGTGTTATAACAACAGCGACAACCCCATGCAGTGTTATGGTTGATGCATTGCATCAACTTCCATTGTGTGTCAGAGCTGCTACACAGGCTTGATGAATTGCAAGGAGAAGAAGGTAGGATGGGAGCAGTGATAGTGAAGAGGAAATAGGAACAAGGAATAGGGAGGACAGGAGTTTGCATTAGAGGAGCACAAGGGTTAAGGAAAGAAGGAGCGAGAATTTGGGATGTGACCTACCTACCCACTGCATGTGCATGTTTATTTTTTTTTTTTATTAATTGTTTTGGGGTTTTTTTAGAATCATAGAATCATAGAATGGTCTAGGTTGGAAAACACCTCAAAGATCACCCAGTCCCAACCCCCTGCCACAGGCAGGGACACCTCCCACTAGATCAGGACGCTCAGGACCTCATCCAGCCTGGCCTTCAACACCTCCAGGGAGGGAACAGCCACAACCTCCCTGGGCAACCTGTTCCAGCGCCTCACCACCCTCACTGTGAAGAATTTCTTCCTAACATCCCGTTCAAATCTCCCCTCCACCAATTTGAACCCATTCCCCCTCGTCCTGTCATTACAAGACCTTGTGAACAGTCCCTCCCCAGCCCTTCTGTAGGCCTCCCTCAGATACTGGAAGGCTACTATAAGGTCTCCTCGAAGCCTTCTCTTCTCCAGGCTGAAAAGCCCCAACTCTCTCAGCCTGTCCTCATAGCAGAGGTGCTTCAGCCCTCTGAGCATCTTCGTGGCCCTCCTCTGGACTCTCCCCAACAGTTCCATGTCCTTCTTCTGCTGGGGGCTCCAGAATTGCACACAGTACTCTAGGTTTAGAGTAGTTAGTGTTTATTACCAAAAAAAATAGAAAATATGTTTACAACTAAGTGCAAAGAAAATCCCACTGTGGGAACTCCTGGTTGGAAAGATGTGCATCTTGAGACAAAGAATATAGTCACAAAATAGGTCAGGCTGAAATTAGAGGTGAACTTTGTGCAGAACAGGAGATGAAAAATATGATGGAGGGTCCTTAGTAGACTTGTGTGAGCTTATGGTCTCCTGACTACTGACTGTCAAAGGGAAAAAACAAGCCTGAATCCAAACCGTCAGTCTCAGTTACTCATAAACCAGATAAAACATGAATCTATTGCTTCACTTCAGAGCACACAGGTTTTGTGAAGCTTATGTATGGGGGAATCCTGTCCTTATTGTCAGAAGACAAGAGGGAACAGCATGGCAGTAGTTAGGAGGTACCTCCCAAAAGAGAAATTGCTCAGTAGCCTAAGGAATGTATGAAGACACAATTTGAAGTTTGTCCAGATTGTGTAACTTCATTAGAGTGAGGGGAACTTGCTAATTGCTGGCCAAGTAAACCACTGCCCTTAAAAGCCAGTAGAATCATAGAATCAGTCAGGTTTGGAAGGGACCACAAGGATCATCTAGTTCCAAGCCCCCTGCCATGCCCAGGGACACCCTACCCTAGATCAGGCTGCCCACAGCCTCTGCCAGCCTGGCCTTAAACATCTCCAGGGAAGTGGCCCCAACCACCTCCCTGGGCAGCCCATTCCAAGGGATGACAGAAGAGTAGCACTGAAAGAAGCCTCTAAAGATTGTAGAGGCATAGATCATCTAGTCCCACTCCCCTGCTAGAGTAGGATCACCTAGAATATATCACACAGGAACTCATCCAGACAGGTTTGAGATGCATCTGGATATAAAGCTCCACAACCTCTCCTGGCAGCCTGTTCCATTGCTCTGCCATCCTCAAATGATTCATAACTACAGACATATGTGTGCAGTGCTGCTTTGATGTGGGGAATGTAGGAAAAAAAGCAGTGAGGAAAAATCAGAAAAAAAGCCCTCCAGGCTTCATTCATTCACGGGTGCTTAATTTATCATGAGTGATGTAGGCTGGAGAAAAGAAGGCTCTGGGAAGACCTTACAGGGAGTCTTCCAGTACATAAAGGGGGCCTACAGGAAAGCTAGAAAGGGACTTTTTATGAGGGCTTATAGTGATAGGACAAGACAGAATGGACTGAAGCTTGAGGAGGGCAGATTTAGACTGGATGTTAGGAAGACCTTTACAGTGAAGATGGTGAGAGACTGGAATAGGTTGCCCAGGGATGCTCCCTCCCTGGAGGTATTTAAGTCCAGGTTAGATAAGGCCTTGAGCAGCCTGGTCTAGTGGAAGGTGTCCCTGCCAATGCCAGGGAGATTGGAACTAGATGATCTTTAAGGTCCTTTGCAACCCAGGCCATTCTATGAATATTAAAAATATTGTCACTTCTGTTATTGCATATGGACATTTTTATACGTTAAAGCATAAAATTCTAGCTCATGAGTGGAGCTGTTTGGAAGATTTCTGATGTTTTGCAATTCTGAATTAAAAATAGAGAACTCTCTGTATTTTTATTTGTTTGTTCCAAATGTGGTAAGCAAATACAGAAAATAAATTCCCTGCATCTATTAGATCAAATTACAAGTCTAGCCTTTTTTTTTTTTTTTCCCTGTGGAAACATCTGTTACCACAAGACTTCCACATGCAAGGGCTATTTTTAAATATATGGATTCTTCTGCTCATCTCATGGAATGCATTTTGTTGGAGAGGGATTTTGCATGCAGTTTTACGTGGTAATTGGTAGAGATTCTGAAAAGCTCTCCATCAAAACTAAGGAGATGAATATGAGTGAAGAGCCCCTCAGGGATCAGTCCTGGGACCAGTCTTGTTCAACATCTTTGTGGGTGACATGGACAAAGGCATTGAGTGCACCCTCAGCAAGTTTGCTGATGACACCAAGCTGTGTGGTACAGCAGACACACTGGAGGACAGGGATGGCATCCAGAGGGACCTGGACAGGCTGCAGAGGTGGGCACAAGCCAACTTCTTGAGGTTCAACAAGGCCAAGTGCAAGGTCTTGCATCTGGGTCAAGGCAATGCCAAGCACAAATCCAGGCTGGGCAGTGACTGGCTGGAGAGCAGCCCTGAGGAGAAGGACTTGGGGGTGCTGGCAGATGACAAGCTCAAGATGAGGCAGCAGTGTGCACTTGCAGCCCAGAAAGCCAACCAGATCCTGAGCTGCATCAGAAGTGTGGCCAGCAGGTCAAGGGAGGTGATTCTCCCCCTCTACTCCACTCTGCTGAGACCCCACCTGGAGTACTGCATCCAGTTCTGAAGCCCCTATTACAAGAGGGATGTGGAGATGCTGGAGTGTGTCCAGAGAAGGGCCAAGAGGATGCTCAGAGGGCTGCAGCACCTCTGCTATGAGGACAGACTGAAAGAGTTGGGGCTGTTCAGTCTGGAGAAGAGGAGGCTCCCAGGTGACCTTCTTGTAGCCTTCCAGGATCTGAAGGGGGCCTACAGAAAAGCTGGAGAGGGACTTTTTAGGATGTCAGGTAGTGACAGGACTACGGGGAATGGAGCAAAGCTGGAGGTGGGGAGATTCAGACTGGATGTGAGGAGGAAGTTGTTCAGCATGAGAGTGGTGAGAGCCTGGAATGAGTTGCCCAGGGAGGTGGTTGGGGCCACTTCCCTGGAGGTGTTTAAGGGCAGGCTGGATGAAGCTGTGGCCAGCCTCATGTTTTGTTTTTCTACTAATGCTTTAATGATGTTAGCAGTTGGCATGATGGGCCTGCATGAACTGGGGAGGGGTTTGCCATATTACACAGAGGTAGGAGTTTGTAGGGTAGGGTGTCCCTGGGCATGGCAAGGGGGTTGGAACTAGATGATCCTTGTAGTTCCTTCCAACTCTGACTGATTCTATGGTTCTAAGATGTATTATATGAATCAGGATTCGCAGTGCTACTAGAGAAATACTTTATAAAATCTTCAGCCTACTGCACTGTTGGGTGTAAAGTATTTTCTGTTATGGTGCTCAACCTCTCTCTGATCAACAGCTCCACAATGTTAACCTTGCGCTGGACTTGCTGGCAGATGGAGGTCTTCTGGACTTCTCTGTCAACTCTGAAGGTGAGTCATGACATGAAACTTGTCTACAATAGAATTGCAAATATCCTGGCTTAGCAAAAGTTGGAGTTACTAAAGGAAGTAGGTTCTGCAGTGTGACACTGGCACGTTTAATAATGCCATTGCCTTATAGCTCCTCAGAATGAGCAGTGATAAAGCTGAGAATTATTTTCAGCAGGATTTCTATACTAAAACTGTTACATTATTGTGATAATTTTAGCAACTTTGCACTAATCTTAAGCTCAGTAATAAGTCAGCATTTGTTAAGGATTTAAAACAGTGGCAATTCCAAGGGAAGTTACCACAGCAGAACTGGAAGGAAAGCTCTTTTCCTGTCTCATTAAAGGTTTTAGCACGTTAAGACCAAGGTTATTTAGTGTGGGAAGACATCTTGCAGAATATGTTCTGAAAAGCAGAGACACTGACCACTCTATTCAAACCCAGAGGAGTTGGTGGGGCAGTCTCCTGAATACACAGCTTCTGAGTTGCTGTTCTCCCTAGTTCAGACCTCAGAGTACTGTGTGCAGTTCTGGAGCCCCTAACACAAGAAGGACATGGAAGTGTTGGAGAGAGTCCAGAGGAGGGCCATAAAGATGATCAGAGGGCTGCAGCAGCTCTGCTATGAGGACAGGCTGAGAGAGTTGGGGCTCTGCAGCCTGGAGAAGAGAAGGCTTCAAGGAGCCTTCTTACAGCAACCTTCCAGTATCTGAAGGGGCCTACAGGAGGGCTGGGGAGGGACTGTTCACAAGGTCTTGTAATGACAGGATGAGGGGGAAGGGGTTCAAACTGGCAGAGTGGAGATTTAAATGGGATGTTTGGAGGAAGTTCTTCACAGTGAGGGTCATGAGACACTGGCACAGGTTACCCAGGGAGGCAGTGTCTGCTCCCTCCCTGGAGGTGCTCAAGGCCAGGCTGGATGAGGCCTTGAGCAACCTGTTCTAGTGCAAGGGTATCCCTGACTATGATTCTATGATCTGAATGTTGATCTCCTACATCCAAGCAAATTCTTTCATTGTCGAGTTAATGTACATTCATGTTCCTCTCTCTTGCATGTGTTTAATACATAACCCATGGCACCATCAACCTAAAAGGAGGTTGTAGCCAGGTGGGGTTGGTTTCTTGTCCCAGGCACGCAGTGACAGAACAAGAAGACACAGCCTTAAGAAGTGCCAGAGCAGGTTTAGGCTGGATGTTAGGAAGAAGTTCTTTGCAGAAAGAGTGATTGGCATTGGAATGGGCTGCCTGGGAAGGTGGTCCCTGGAGGTGTTTAGAAGAAGACTGGATGAGGCCCTTAGTGCCATGGTTTAGTTGATTAGCTGATGTTGGGCGATATGTTGGACTTGATGACTTGGCAAGACACTGGAACAGGTTGCCTGGGGAGGTTGTGGCTGCTCCCTCCCTGGAGGTGTTCAAGGCCAGGCTGGATGAGGTCTTGAGCGTCCTCATCTAGTGGGAGGTGTCCCTGCCTATGGCAGGGGGTTGGAACTGGATGATCTTTGAGGTCTCTTCCAACCTAAACCATTCTATGATTCTATGATCTCAAAGGTCTTTTCCACCGTGGTTAATTCTGTGATTCTGTGATCATGTGACAGGCAAGGGTACTGTTAAGGACTTGAGTTTTCCTTTGTTTTGTTTTCCTACTAACGCTTTGATGATGTTGGCAGTTGGCATGATGAGCCTGCATCAACTGTGCGGGGTTTGCCATATTACACAGAGGTAGGAGTTTGGAAAGGTATTTATCTTCACTTTGAAAAGAATAATCTGTGTGAGCTCAGGGATCCCTGCTGAGATCCACCTTTTGTATGAAAGGAGTTCAACCCATGTTTTTCCTTTCCTCTGGCTGTTCTGTGCTGCCTCAGAGCGTAATAAAATATTGGTGCCAACATCTGCAGGTTCTTTAGTTTCACCAGGGTAATCACAGAATTACAGAAACATCCAGGTTGGAAAAGACCCTCAGGGTCACCAAGTCCAAACTAGAACCCTACTGTACAAGATTCACCTTAAACCATAGCCTTAAGCGCCACATCCAAACCACCCTTAAACACATCCACAGTTAGTGACTCCACCACCTCCCTGGGCAGCTCATTCCAGTTCCATTCCACTCTCTCAGTGAAAAACTTTTTCCTAATGTCCAATTTAAACCCACCCAATCTGAGCTTGAGGCCATTCCCCCTTGTTCTGTCTCCAACTACCTGTGAGAAGAGACCAGCAGCAGCCTCTCCATGATGTCCCTTCAAGTAGTTGTAGATAGCAAAGAGGTCTTCCTTCTGCCTCTTCTTCCTCAAACTAACCGTCCCCAGCTCCCTCAGTCACTCCTCATAGGATTTATTCTCTAGGCCCTTCCCCAGCTTTTTTTCCCTCCTCTGGACCTGCTCCATCACCTCCACATCTCTCTTGCATCACAGTGCCCAAAACTGAACACAGTACTTGAGGTGTGGCCTCACCAAAGCCAAGTCCAAGGGGGAAATCACCTTCCTACTCCCGCTGGCCACGTTATTTTTAATCCAAGCCAGGATGCCATTGGCCTTCTTGGCCACCTGGACACACTGCTGCCTCATATTCAGCTGCCTCTCTATTACACCCCCCACATCTCTTCCTGCCAGGCAGCTCTCCAGCCATAGTGCCCCAAGCCTGTACCATTGCTTGGAGTTGTTGTGACCCAAAAATCCTCAGCTAGTGATTGAATTTAATATGATTTAGGGGCATGTAATGTAGCTGCGCTGTTTAGACTGTTCAAGGATCTCATTTACTAGTGTTTAATTGTTGGTCTTCCTTCCAGTGATTTACAGCACTGTGAGAACAACAGTAAACCTCCTCAATCAGTTAGCCTCTTTCTTATTGCAGTTATTAAATGCAAGTGCAATTTCTTTTAGCCAAGAGCACAGAAGCTAAAACCTAAATGAAAAAAAAGAAGAAAAACTTCCAAGAGCAGCAAAATGTGATGGAAACATTACACCTAAAAAAAAAATCAAAGCATTAAGTAATTCCCAAGGTGATTCCTGCCCTAAAAGAGTCATTAAAAATTAAAGCTGTAATAGACCTATTAGATTATCTAATCTGTTCTCTGTTAGTAAGTAATTCTTTCTTGCTATGCATTATTTATCCAGTCTTCCAGCAAGAGAGTGCAGCAAACATTCCTTTTCCTTAATTTACCAAGTATGCCATTTACTATCAGAGGGGAGATTTAAATGGGATGTTAGGAGAAAGTTGTTCACGGTGAGGGTGACAAGACATTGGAACAGGTTGCCCAGGGAGGTTGTGGCTGCTCCCTCCCTGGAAGTGTCCAGGGCCAGGTCTTGAGCATCCTGTTCTAGTGGGAGGTGTCTCTGCCTACGGCGAGGGGTTGGAACTGGATGATCTTTGAGGTCTCTTCCAACCTAAACCATTCTATGATTCTACTATCTCTGTGTTGGTTCTTTTTTGCTTGCATAAGTTCACATTACAAAAGGGCAAAGGTGGAAGATTGTCTCTGGCAGTTGCAACTGTCTTTCTGTTCCTGTCATCGTACTTCCCATCTGGTTATATTATTTCCTCTGTGTCTTACAGATATTGTGAATGGAGATCTGAAGTCCACAATGAGGATTCTCTACAGCTTGTATTCCAAATACAAGCCCAAAGGAACATGAAGAGCAAGGCCAAGGTCTTGGGCCTATTTTTATTTTCCTTTTTTCCTCCCTTTTAATTTTTTTTTTTTTAAATCTTGGTCTGACTTTTCAGTTTCCAGCTTTGGGTACCATCGTTTGTGATACCTGCACAATGTGTGTGCACAAACTTGTGTTTGATACCTGCCACATTACATAGTGTGTGCACAAACTTGTGTTTGATACCTGCCATATTACATTTTGTGTGCACAAACTTGTGTTTGATACCTGCCATATTGCATTGTGTGTGCACAAACTTGTGTTTGATACCTGCCATATTGCATTGTGTGTGCACAAACTTGTGTTTGATACCTGCCATATTGCATTGTGTGTGCACAAACTTGTGTTTGATACCTGCCATATTGCATTGTGTGTGCACAAACTTGTGTTTGATACCTGCCATATTGCATTGTGTGTGCACAAACTTGTGTTTGATACCTGCCATATTGCATTGTGTGTGCACAAACTTGTGTTTGATACCTGCCATATTACATTGTGTGTGCACAAACTTGTGTTTGATACCTGCCATATTGCATTGTGTGTGCACAAACGTGTGTTTGATACCTGCCATATTGCATTGTGTGTGCACAAACGTGTGTTTGATACCTGCCATACTCCATTTTATATACAAATATGTATTCATGTGAAGTTTCCCTCACACCACCTGCGTTAAGAATATTTGTGTCCAGGGCCAGTGTACTCTGTAATTTTGTCTCTGTCTCTCGTTCTCTCTGAGCCTCCCTAATGCTGCAGTGAAGTACAATGTGTTTGTCTTTTGGACTGTGAATTATTTGCTCCTGGAGGGTAACTGGGAAGCTGCTATTGCAACTGCTTCTGATTCACTCTGGAAAATAGAGAGGGGAAAGACCTTCCACAGGATCTTTGAGAAGGTTGTGGTCCTGAAGCTCAGTTTCAAAACCTTCTTTGCACAAGCGGCCAGCTGTTGTCATACGAGCGTCTGTGGACTGGTCATCAACTGGACAGATGACTGAAATGAAATCTGAGCTTAGCAGTTGTTGGATAAAGTTGCACAATTTGCCTGCTCAACTATGGAAAAGGGATCTGCAATTACTCTGATGTGAGACTGTGCAGTAACAGAGGAATCTCCTGCATAGCTGTGGAAAATTGGTATTATTTCCTTGCTAAGCTAATGCCAGATTCAGTCTGTTGCAGCCCTAATATAATGTCTGTCTGATAAGAACGGTGATTCCTGTGTCAGGCATGTTGCAAGAGTGACTAATGCTACTATACTTTCTCTCTGGTAAGAGGTGTGTAGATCTTGACATCTGCAACTGGTAGTAGGAGAACCTCGAATATTGTGTTCAGTTTTGGGCACCTCATTACAAGAGGGATGTGGAGGTGCTGGAGAGAGTGCAGAGAAGGGCAACAAAGCTGGGGAAAGGCCTGGAGAATAAGTCTTATGAAGAGCAACTGAGGGAGCTGGGGATGGTGCGTTTGAAGAGGAGGCTGAGGGGAGACCTCGTTGCTGTCTACAGCTACCTGAAAGGACATTGTGAAGAGGCTGCTGCTGGATTCTTCTCACAGGTAAATAGTGGTAGAACAAGAGGGAATGGCCTCAAACTGCAACTGGCTGGGTTGAGACTGGACATTAGGAAACATTTTTTTCCAGCAAGAGTGGTCAGGCACTGGAATGTGCTGCCCAGGGAGGTGGTTGAGTTACTAATCCTGGATGTGTTTCAAAGTTGTTTGGATGTGGTGCTCAAGGATATGGTTTAAGGGTGAACTTTGTAGAGTAGGGATATGGGTTGGACTTGGTGATCCTGGGGGTCTTTTCCAACCAGAATGCTTCTGTAATTCTGTGATCATCCTCACTTCACGTTCCCATGCACTAGACACTGTGATAATCTCACATGCTCTGCTCTTTCCTAACCAGCTTAGATTTTCCCTGGAGTTTACTGTTGCACCAGGACATTTGTGCCCTGTTTTTTACAGAATGTTTGCTTTGACTCACAATGCCTTTAAAAAGGAGTAAGCTTTATGCTATGTTGACCTTTTACTGTGTAGAGCCACCAACCCTAGATGTTTTTAAAAGTCGTTTGGCTGTGGTGCTTGGAGATATGGTTTAAGGGTGAACATTTCAGAGTAGGGATATGGGTTGGACTTGCTGATCCTAGGGATCTTTTCCAACCTGAATGTTCCTGTGATCTATGATAATATTTCTGAGGCCATCGGGGCAGTAGTAGTGAAACTCTCAGCTTCTGTCACTTCTGACAGCATATTTGTGCTATGGGGACTCTCAAACTCCTCTGTTGTCCTGTCTTTCCAAAAGAGACAGCCTCCTGACTAGTGACAGCAGGAGAGGAAATGGCCTCAAGGGGCACCACGGGAGCTTTAGGCTGGACATTAGGAAAATTGCTTTTACTGAAAGGGTTGCCAGGCATTGGAACAGGCCCCCCATGGAGGTGGTTGAGTCATCATCCCTGGAGGTGTTTTAAAGCTATGTGGATGTGGTGTTTGGGGATATGGCTTAGTGGCAGACTTGGTACAGTAGGGTTAATGGTTGGACTGAAGTTATTTTCCAACCTAAGGGTCTTTTCCAGCCTAAATTATTCTATGAAAAAGGGAGGTCTTGGTCAATATTAGGAAGAGGTTGTTCACAGAGAGAGTGATTGGCATTGGAATGGGCTGCCCAGGATGGTGGTGGAGTCACCATCCCTGGAGATGTTCAAGAAAGGACTGGATGGACCACTTAGTGCCATGGTCTAGTTGATTGGATAGGGCTGGGTGCTAGGTTGGACTGGATGATCTTGGAGGTCTCTTCCATCTTGGTTGATCCTATTCTATTCTATTCTATTCTAACAACTGTAGAACAGTGGCTTGATGCTTGGATGGGAATTACCTACATTTGGGTTCTAAACTCTCGCTGTCATGAAATGCTTCGGAACTGCAGTTCAGGTGCTTCATGGTGTCCTCTGTCCCTGTATTCTGGGTACCCATTAGGCTTAATTTCCTGTGGAGAGCTGCAGTCTGTGCTGGGCTCATCCTCATATTGTAATTGCTCCATGGGAGCTGGGTGGTTGTGTTTCTTTTGGGAGATGAAGCCAGACTCTGGGATTGTGCCCATGACACTAAATGGAAAGTTGAAATCTATAGACTAAAATATCAATGGTGTAATGCAAATACAGTATTTTTTTCCATGTCTTTTCACCTTTTTTTGCACTTAACTCTGCTTCCTCTTCCCTCTCCCACTTTTTTTTTTTTTTTTTTTTTTTTTTTTTAAAACAAANAGAAGTAATTTTCATTAATGAACTTCTTGAAAGACTTTCTCTTCACAATGCTATTCTGTTGGGGAGTTTTTTGTGTGGGATTTTTTTTTTTTTTTTTTTTTTTTTTTGTCTAAAGCACAATTTTCACATTGGAGAAGCATATTCTTTTAATGAAAAATGTTAGCCACCATATTCAATTATCCCTTTCATACCAGGCCAGTCTGTGTCTCAGGGATCTAAACTGAAGTGTCTGCATTTAGTGTAATAATCAGTGGAGTGATGGGGTCTGGATGTCTTTCAGGACCAACTGTCAGATAATCCAGTCATGACAGTTCATCCCCAGGTGAGAGAACGTAATAGATATTTTGAAGTCTGCAAGCACAGCACTAATCAAACTTTTATGAACCAAAAGCCAGGAAAAATAAAANTCCAGGTCCGTGCAGGTCCCAGTGCAGGTCCGTGCAAGTCCCAGTGAAGGTCTGAGCAAGTCCTTGCAAGTCCGAGCAAGTCCTGCTGCAATCTGTCCAGCTGCCATATATATACTGAGGTGGTTTGTTCTCTCCCTGTTCAAGCCCATGGAGGGTGGGAGAAGGCACTTCACACCTGTTGTGCTAAGCCACTGGTGACAGAGGTGGGGAGGCAGGAAGACCGTTTCCTGCCCCATTCACACCTCTGGTGGGGCAGTGGACTGGGGTGTGCCCTGCCCTGAGGTTCACACCTCATTCAAACCTCCGGTGGGGCAGCGCCCCGCCCCACCACAGTTCACACCCCATTTAAACCTCCGGTGGGGCAGTGCCCTGCTCTGCCACAATAGGTGTGAAAAAGCCACAAGTTTCAAGGCAGTTTTGGTCATGGATGGTGTTGCTAGAAGTGCTATTGGAAACATATGACCCTAAATGCATCTAAATGATGATGGTAGGGCAGTGGATGTGGTTTATCTTGATTTCAGAAAAGCATTTGACATTGTCTCCCACAGCATCCTTCTGGCTAAAGTGAGGCAGTGTGGTCTGGATGATCAGGCAGTGAGGTGGATTTGGAATTGGTTGAAGGAAAGAAGCCAGAGAGTTGTGGTCAGTGGGATGGAGTCTAGCTGGAGGCCTGTGACTAGTGGGGTCCCACAGGGGTCAGTATTGGGACCAGTCCTGTTTAATATATTCATCAATGACCTGGATGAGGGCAGAAAGTGCACTATCAGCAATTTTGCTGGTGGTGCCAAACTGAGCGGAGTGGCTGCCACACCAGAAGGCTGTGCTGCCATTCAGCCAGACTTGGACAGACTGGAGGGTTGGGCAGGGAGAAACTGAATGAAATTCAACAAGGGCAAGTGTAGAGTCTTGCACCTGGGAAAGAACAACCCCAGGGATCAGTATAGGTTGGGGACTGACCTGTTGGAAGGCAGCAAAGGGGAAAAGGATTTAGGAGTCTTAGTTGATGGTAGGTTGACTATGAGCCAGCAATGTGCACTCATGGCTAGGAGGGGCAATGCCATTCTAGGGGGTATTAGAAGGGCTGTTACTAGTAACTCGAGAGAGGTTCTCCTGCCCCTCTTCTCTGCCCTGGTGAGGTCACACTTGGAGTACTGTGTCCATTTCTGGGCCCCCCCAGTTCAAGCGGGACATAGAACTGCTTGAGAGAGTCCAGCACAGAGTCACAAAGATGATGAAGGTAATGGAACATCTCTCTTACAAAGAGAGACTGTAGTGGGTTCGCAGTGACCTGCCCCCCCCCACCTTTTTAAACCCCGGCTAAAACTCAGAAAAACACACTGGGAGTTAATAAATGAAGCTTAATATTTACAGCAATGCAAATATACAAGCAAATATTTACAAGATATAACAGATATTTACAGAAATATACAGTAAAAAGGGTAATACACACACACCCCACCCCTCCCGGAGACCAAAATGCCCAAGAGAGGATAACCAAACCCCCCTACCACCTTTCCCCCCTTCCCCAGCCTTATCTCACCACTTGATGATGCTGCAGATAAGCTGAAGATCAGAGAGATTAGTAATAGGAGCAGAAATTAGTTGTTTTAGTGATTTAACTCTGAATTCAGCCAGCAAGACCGAGAGACAAAGGAAAAAGCTGCTGGAGCCAGCACAGACCCAAAGCAGACTGGCCTTGCAAGGACACTGCCTATCTGGATGTTTTGAGAACATTTCTTAAAACAATTTTTTTTTCTCTGTCTCAGTGAAACTTGGTGAAGTGACATTGTGTTGTTTAACTCTCTCTCAGCCAATAGTCTAATTTCTCACTCAAATTCTCCAATTAGCTCAAACCAACCCAGAGACTGAGGGAGCTGGGGCTGTGCTGCTTGGAGAGGAGGAGCCTGAGAGGTGACCTCATCAATGTTTATAAATGTGTAAAGGGTGAGTGCCAGGAGGATGGAGCCAGGCTCTGCTCAGTGATGCCCAATGACAGGACAAGGGGCAATGGGTGGAAGCTGAGGCATAGGAATTTTCATGGAAACATGAGAAGGAATTATTTCCCTGTGAGGGTGACAGAAGACTTGAACAGGCTGTCCAGGGGGGTTGTGGAGTCTCCCTCTCGAGATATTCAAAACCTGCCTGGATGCATTCCTGTGTGATCTGGTATAGATGATCCTGCTCTGGCAGGGGGGTTGAACTGGATGAGCTTTTGAGGTCCCTTCCAGCCCCTGACATTCTGTGATTCTGTTAAGGATGCAAATCTGTTGTGAAATAGAAAATACTTTAGATAGTTTGGACCGCATTACATTCTGATACTGTTATATAAAGAAGTTTTAGTGGCATCAGATCTATGTATTTTGTCAGGTTCTTCTACAGCCACACCAACTAGAATTACACCCCAAGAAATTAGTCAGCCTCAATTTACAGACTCCTCCTAGCATCCGACTTTTCCATGTGCTCTTTCCCCTGCTTATTTCAGTACATTGGCATTCTGGCTCCTCTTTCTCCCAGTCTCAATTTTCCACCCTCTTGTGCCCCCTTTGTAATGCTGGCCCAGTTGGCCAAACAGCTGCCCTTCTGCACTGCCTGCTCCTTTTCCTCTCTGTGCTCAGAGCTGTTGGGCTGTCACTGAGAATCTTCTAGAGAAGTTATATTTGCAATGCAATTAAAAAAAAAAAAACAAACCTGTGAAAAAAAATCTGGAGCCACCAGCTGGATAGTGTGTGGAAGAATTCAAAATGTTTCTCAGTGGTATGCAAGAAGAATTCCTTTTTTTTTTATCTTCCTCCAACATAAAAAAAAAAAAGGTAACAATAATCTAAGGTAGAAAACACTGCTTTGAGTGATGCAGCACATTAGGGATGCAGCAGTACACCCAGATCACAGTAGCAAGGTAATTTGCTGTTCTCATTTTACCTTTTGATGCAGGGCAGCCAGGACATGTGTGTCTGCCTCTGTGCGTGCAGTTTTCCTGGATGTGTTGTTTGGCAGGAACGTGTTGACCAGGGAGCTTTTGAAAGTTTCTGAGCAGATTAGACTCCTCTGGTGCAGTTGCTGTGCACCAAAATTTTCTGTGGACTTGCATGGGGCTTCTGGCTGCTGCTTGGCACTGGTGGGGATGTACCTGCTGCTGTACTGCTGTGCGTAGTAACAGTGTAACTTCCAGATGCCTCAGGTTTGCAGTAGGCAAATGGAAGTAGGTAGACTTCAGCTTTGCTCTGCATGCACTCTGTAGGTTTTTTGCATGTACTTCTGGAGAGCAGAAGGCTCAGGGGTGACCTCAGTGCTGTCTACAGCTACCTGAAGGGAGGTTGTAGCTAGGTTGGGGTTGGGCTCTTCTCCCAGGCAACCAGCAACAGAACGAGGAGACAGTCTCAAGTTGTGCCAGGGGAGGTATAGGCTGGATATTAGGAAGAAGTTCTTGCCAGAGAGAGTGATTGGCATTGGAATGGGCTGCCCAGGGAAGTGGTGGAGTCACTGTCCCTGGAGGTGTTCAAGAAAGGACTGGATGGGACACTTAGTGCCATTGGCTAGGGTGATCGGTTGGACTGGATGATGTTGGAGGTCTCTTCCAAACTGGCTTATATACTCTGCTCTTGTCAGACCCCACCTGCAGTACTCTGTGAAATTCTGGAGCCCCCAACACAAGAAGGACATGGAACTGTTGGAAAGAGTCCAGAGGAGGGCCATGAAGATTCTCAGAGGTCTGTAGCAGCTCTGCTATGAGGACAGGCTGAGAGAGTTGGGGCTTTTCAGCCTGGAGAAGAGAAGGCTTCAAGGAGACCTTATAGCAACGTTCCAGTATCTGAAGGGGGCCTACAGGAGGGCTGAAGAGGGACTATTCACAAGGTCTTGTAATGACAGGATGAGGGGTAAAGGGTTTAAATTGGCAGAGGGGAGATTTAAACTGGATGTTAGGAGGAAGTTCTTCACAATGGGGGTGGTGAGACACTGTCACAGGTTGCCCAGGGAGGTTGTGGCTGCTCCCTCCCTGGAGGTGTTCAAGGCCAGGTTGAATGAGGCCTTGAGTGTCCTGATCTAGTGGGAGGTGTCCCTGNTCTAGTCTAGTCTAGTCTAGTCTAGTCTAGTCTAGTCTAGTCTAGTCTAGTCTAGTCTAGTCTAGTCTAGTCTAGTCTATATAAAAACATTGTCAGGATGCTGGCCTTCCTCAGTAGGGAGGAGGAACAGAAGGGTCAGGGGTGGGTGTCAAGTTGAGGGGGCCAATCTCTTTTTGGTGGTCAGCAGCAATAACACAAGGAGCAATGGCTACAAACTGTAGTATAGGTGGTTTCACCTCAACATGAGGAGAAACTTCTTTACAGTGAGGGTGACAGAGCACTGGAACAGGCTGCCCAGAGAGTAGAGTTGTAGAGTCTCCTCCTCTGGAGACTTTCAAAACCTGCCTGGATGTGTTCGTGTGCGAACTACCCTAGGGGATCCTGCCTTGGCAGCGTGGTTGGACTTGATCATCTCTGGAGATCCCTTCCAGCCTCTAAGGTTCTGTGATTCTGTGAAGACTGGACAGCTAAGGCAAAACTTGGAGGGTGTTTTGGGGACAATTGCAGCACAAAGAAGAGAAATACAGTTCTCACACCAAAACTCTTCCAAATAAGCACATCTTAGGTAAGAGAAATTAAAGCATGTAATTTCTATGTGCAAATACCTGTAAAGCTTGCATCCTACTAGTGTTAGGGAGCTTGAAATGCCCTAGGTTTGACCCCAGTGCTTCCTTAGTCCTGAAAGTTACTCCTGAGTTCACCAGCAATATTTTTTTTTCCCAGACACTGTGGAGTCTGTGTGGCAGGGCAGTGAAAGTCTGCAGCAGTAGGGATTTTCTAGGATCCTGAACAGGAAGGCAAAAGGGCGAGAGCTGCCGATAGAAATTTCTTATTGGGGATCCCCGCTGGAGAAGTGTCGACTCTGGCTGACTGCTAAGTTTAGAACGTGTGAAACATGTGCTATGCACTTTATGCAGAGCAGATGGTACAACAGGCTGTACTGGTTGGAGTGTGTCAAATAACAGATTGCCTAGAAAAGTTTGCTTGCTGGTAGCAGACAATTTGATTCGGCTCCTAGCGTGGTATTGAAGTTCGTTGCGCAGCTCTGCGAAAGTAGGCAGCTAACGCATTTGATGTCATCTGCTATACATAAAGTTACTTAAATAACAACAATAATAAAAAAGTATGATGTTAGAGATTGTATCCCTACTTGTTCTCTTGAGTGGAGGTGGGGAAAGGAGTCTTGAGTGTATGGCTAGGAAAAAAAACCAACCCAACAAAATCTGAAATTCATGGAATTGATTCATATTCCAAAGCTGCATTCCCTTTCCAGTTGGTGCAAAATTATGATTCAATTCTCTTTTTTTTATCATACTTTCTGAAGTAATTCCTCCCTTTATTTCAGAATGGGAGAAACATGATGTATTAGATTAAGCCGGTCCCCCTGAGCTCAGAAGCTCAATAAACACTTAATTTGATTTGTAAGTTTAAAAAAAAAAATAAATTAACAATAAATAGAAGTTAAAGGGGATTACAGAGAATAGGGAGGAAAGGGAACTAAAATACAGGGTACAGGTATAAAGTAAGGGGAATTACAGAGGATGGGGGAAAAGGGAACAAAATAGAACCCTGTAGTGGTTTAGCAGTTACCTGCCCCCCCCCCACCTTTATAAACCCCGGCTAAAACTCAGAAAACACTGGAAGTTAATAAATGAAGCTTTATATTTACAGCAATGCACAATATACAAGCAAATATTTACAAGCTATAACAGATATTTACAGATATATACAGTAAAAAGGTAATACAGACACCACACCCCTCCCAGAGACCAAAATCTCCAAGAGAAGAGTAACCAACCACCCCCTACCACCTTTCCCCCCTTCCCCAGTCTTATCTCACCACCTGTTGATGCTGCAGATAAGCTGAAGTAGATCGGCCAGAGAGATTAGTGGCAGGAAGGAGTTAGTAATTTTACTCTGAATTAGTTACCAAGACAGAGACAAAGGAGACCATGCAAGAGAAGCAGCCGCCGCACCAAATGGTCAGAAGCTGTCTGCTATCTGATTGTTTTCAGAACAGTTCTTAAAAACAATTATTTTTTTCTTTCTCAGCAAAACTTGGTGAAGTGACACGCTGTGTTTACCTCTCTCAGCCAATAGTCTAATTTCTCACTCAAATCCTCCAATTAGCTCAAACCAACACAAACCTGTAGATGGGAGTGGATGGATGTTGAATCCAAGCGGTGGAGTTGGTATGTGGTGAATGCAGAGGGATGTAGGATGGTGGTGAAATGCAGTGAGTTATAGAGTTCCAAAATATGGTTGCTCCCCCAACATGTTTACTGGAGAGCATGTGGTGAATAGCAGCAGGAAAGCAGGATGCTGGGCAGGTGAGGAGAGCAGAGACCAAGAGGGAGAAACAGGAACTTCCTACCTCCCCCTTCACTTCTCAGCTTGAAGTGGGAGGAGGCTAAATACAACACCTGGGGGCAGGTCAGACCACCCCTGGGGAGGAGTCAGGATACAGTTCCAGATAAGACCCTCCAGAAGGGTTTAACCATATATACATGAAAGTCTCAGAATTTATTGGGAGAAAAAAATACAACCTCTACACAATTTTAACATCCAGGTAGAATAGTCTCTTAGGTTTGGTTCCAGCTAGGATCAGGTGGATTTGGTAAAGTGAAGTATTGTTAAATGTATGGGCTTAAACTGTCAGAGGGGAGATTTAAATGAGATGTTAGGAAGAAGTTTTTTACAGTGAGAGTGGTGAGACACTGGCACATGTTGCCCAGGGAGGTTGTAGCTGCTCCTTCCCTGGAGGTGTTGAAGGCCAGGTTGGATGAGGCCTTGAGTGACCTGTTCTAGTGGGAGGTGTCCCTGCCTATGGCAGGGGCTTGGAACAGGATGATCTTTGAGTTCCCTTCCAACTGAAACCATTCTATGGTTCTAATCTGAACAGCAAGAACTAAGCACACCCAAGCATGGATGTTAAACTACTGATACAGATATATGTATACATCTGGATCATAGTAACCATGATCATATTGTGAAGAGTTAAGAAGGATTAGCTTCTTCAGATCTCTCTCTATGGTACTGCATATATTTTTTTCTCATCTCTGGAACAACTTCTCAGAAACATCACAGTGCAATCCAGGCAAAAGTACATAGCCAAGTTGGCTATCACCTGAACTGATCTGGTATGCCCAGCAAGCAGGTGGAGGCTTTGACATTCAAGTGAGTTGCTCTTGCAGTGCTTTTCTAGTTCTGATGAATGAGTGACAATCTTAAACTATTGTTAAGTCACCTGCATGTTGAGCATCCCAAAGAACAGGTCACAGGATGCTGCTCACAGGTGATATCTGAGGAGCTTAAAGTACTGCAGACTGTGGTTGAATGTTCCAAGGGATGGCAATACCTTCAAAATGTTTGTTTTTTAAAGGAAAAAGTCCATATCTGTAGCTGTGAGTCCTTATGCATGTTTCACATTTCATTGCCTTGTATAAACTCTTGCACATGAAGTCCATTTACCAAGGTATGTCTTCTGGGAACTCAGGGCCATGAGGATGATCAGAGGGCTGCAGCACCTCTCCTATGAGGACAGACTGAAAGAGTTGGGACTGTTCAGTCTGGAGAAGAGGAGGCTCCCAGGTGACCTTCTTGTAGCCTTCCAGGATCTGAAGGGGGCCTACAGAAAAGCTGGGGAGAGATTTTTTAGGCTCTCAGGTAGTGACAGGTGTTGGGGGAATGGAGCAAAGCTGGAGGTGAGGAGATTCAGATTGGATGTGAGGAGGAAGTTGTTGAGTATGAGAGTGGTGAGGCTCTGGAATGGGTTGCCCAGGGGGGTGGTTGGGGCCACATTGCTGGAGGTGTTTGCAGCCAGGCTGGCAGAGGCTGTGGGCAGCCTGATGTAGGGTAGGGTGTCTCTGGGCATGTCAGGGGGGTTGGAACTAGATGATCCTTGTGATCCCTTCCAACCTGACTGATTCTGTTATTCTGTGATCTGTGGCAAACTCAGAGGATAAAAGGCAGTGATATTGCTGAGTTCTTCTGTGTGAGCCCTAAATCTCATAGTTTTGCTTCTGCAGAACACTAGTCCAGTCACTAGCTTGGCCAAAGTGGTGGTCAGCATTGGGTTAGATGCTGTTACTTGTCTGTGTGTGCAAGGCAAGGCTTGTGGACCAGGGTTGGAGAAGGAGGAGGTGCATTGGCATCCTCACTATGCACAGTTCCTACAAGCCTTCATGTTTTTCAAGACACAGATGACAGGAGGTTCCCTCCCCACAAATTCAGCTTGCTGATGAGCAGGGCTGTTGCCAGCTGGCTTGGTTTTATTATGACTTTGTTATCAGTCATGATTTGGCAACTCTCTCTAGCTCAGCCTGACTGCCATTTGTCATTATTACCAGTGCTCTACCAGTGGATCCAGTGGAGCAAGGGGACTGTAGTTTTCTGTGCCTCTTTACCACAGATATTGCCATCTCTTAGGGATTTTAGAAAGAGGGAAACCTGCCTGAAGTCTACAGCTCTGGGGGTGAGGGGAGGTGATCTCTGTGAGGGTATAACATGTGAAGGACAGCAAAGGTATGAGTCATAGAATCAGTCGGGGTTGGAAGGGACCACAAGGATCATGTTTCAACCCCCCTGCCATGGGTAGGGACAGCCTACCCTAGGTGAGGCCATCTACAGCTTCATCCAGCCTGGCCTTAAACACCTCCAGGGATGGGTCCTCAACTACCTCTGTGGGCAACCCATTCCAGGCTCTCACCACTCTCATGCTGAAGAATTTCCTCCTCATGTCCAGTGAGGCAAGTGGACTTAGAGGCTGTGAGACCTCACTGGGGAATGAGGGTAGAGGGGCACAGGTAGCCTGGAAGAGGAAACTGGGAAGGGGGAAGCTGGAAAGTTCACAAGTAAGTTTTGAATTTTCTCAGCAGTGTCACACTTCTTCGTGTCTTACTTTCAAAGATCACAACTGCAGGAGGCCACAGGCAAGAAATCCATCCAAAGCTCAACCCTCTGCCTAGGAACTTTCAAGTTTGGGTCCCATAGAGGGATGGGTTTAGTGACCAGACCAGCAGGTTGAGCACATTTTGATTTAATGTCAGCTTATATTAGCTACTAAGGTCCTAATCTTTTTATTGCTTCTTCTGGTGCATAGACTGAGAAATGTGTTCTCAGACCCAAGTCTTTGCTGGGACCCTAACAACAAAGCTAGGATTTAAATAATGACAGTGTGATTTAGGGAAACGATGGTGAGCAACCTCTACTTGTGAAGAAGTTGTCTGATGGGCCAGTCGTTGAGCACGAAAAACTCTATCAGCAAACAACCTTACTGAGCATACTGGAAAGTGCTCCACTCTCTAACTTCTCACTTCCTTCCTCCTGATGAGTTTATTCTTGCAGAAAGTGGGTTTGAAATGTTGCCAGCACATAACAGGGGTAATACACAGGCAGCTTTGCACAGGAAAGTGACCACACAGGACTAAAGGCGGTAGAAAATCTCTCAGATGGGGAGGAGGAGGAGGAGGAGGAATGTGTGCTAGGGGAGGAAATGCCTTCCCTCCTCTCTTCTCTGCCCAGAGGAAGCGCTAACACTGTCCAAAATTCGTGCATTCTGGGTCCCATGGATGGTTTTCTTCAAGACACCCACCAGTGACTTAACTGTGAATTCTGTGGGAGTTAAGACGAATTAGAGCATTTCAGAAAATAATTTTCAAAATATGTAGTCTGCCATTCATGGGATGTTGCCTGGATGCCTTCCAGAGCAGCTCCCAGGCCAAACAGGTTCCTTGCTGAGTACTTGTGAGAGTAGCAGACTCCACTCGTGGGATGTAAAAGGAAGCAAGCATGGGACGAGTGTGGGTGCTTGGGTGTTGAAGTGCTGCAGGGAGAGCGTGTCCAGAGAAGGGCCACAAGGATGATCAGAGAGCTGCAGCACCTCTGCTATGAGAACAGACTGAGAGAGTTGAGGCTGTTCAGTCTGGAGAAGAGGAGGCTCCCAGGTGACCTTCTTGTGGCCTTCCAGGATCTGAAGGGGGCCTACAGAAAAGCTGGGGAGAGACTTTTTAGGCTCTCAGGTAGTGACAGGTGTTGGGGGAATGGAGCAAAGCTGGAGGTGGGGAGATTCAGATTGGATGTGAGGAGGAAGTTGTTCAGCATGAGAGTGGTGAGGCTCTGGAATGGGTTGCCCAGGGGGGTGGTTGGGGCCACATTGCTGGAGGTGTTTGCAGCCAGGCTGGCAGAGGCTGTGGGCAGCCTGATGTAGGGTAGGGTGTCCCTGGGCATGTCATGGGGGTTAGAACTAGATGATCCTTTGCATTAGAGTGTTGAGAGCCTGGAATGGGTTGCCCAGGGAAGTGTTTGAGGCCCCATCCCTGGAGGTGTTTAAGGGCAGGCTGGCAGAGGCTGTGGGCAGCCTGCTCTAGGGTAGGGTGTCCCTGGGCATGGCAGGGGGGTTGGAACTGGATGATCCTTGTGGTCCCTTCCAACCCTGGCTGATTCTATGGTTCTATGACATGCATGTTGGAGGTGATCCCACCTCCTGCTCACAAATTTGCCATGGAACAAAACCTATCCTAGTCTTGATGGCTCTAAAAAATTCTGACCTGGAGCCAGTCCAATCAAAAAATGCTCCTTTCCAATCCTAGCAGCAGCGTGAAATATTCACTTCAGTTTTGCTCATAAGCTGTTTTTGATTAACTACAGGCATTTGTGCTGCCTTTTCAGCAGCAGCCTTTTTGCATGCTTAGCCATATTTGCATGTAGCTAAGGGTATGTGAGCGTGAGCAGGGATGCTTCCTCATTACTTTCCACTGTCTTGGATTTCCTCTCATCCAAGTGCAGAGGCAAAGGCAAATCAGTATTAAGTGGTCTGAGAATTAACTGCCTGTCAGGGAGCTGAAGCAAACAGTTTATGGTTGCCTGGGGGGGGGGTGGTTGGGGCAACTACCCTGGAGCACCTCCACTGTGAGGAGAGACTGAGGGAGTTGGGGCTGTTCAATTGAGAGAAGGCTCTGAAATGACCTTATTGAGACCTCTGAGCATCTTAAAGGGACCTACAAGAAAGCTGAGGAAGGACGTCTTAGGATGTCAGGTAGTGATAGGACTGGGAAAAATGGAATAAAGCTAGAAATGGGTAGATTCAGACTGGATGTTAGGAAGGGGTTCCTCACAATGAGAGTGGTGAGACCCTGGAATGGGTTGTCCAGGGACATGGTGGATGCCCCATCCCTGGAGGTGTTTAAGGTCAGGCTGGATGAGGCTTTGTCCAGCCTAATCTAGGGTAGGGTGTCCCTGGCCACGTCAGGGAGGTTGGAACTTGACGATCCTTGTGGTCCATTCCAACCCTGACTGATTCTATGATTCCATAAATTCTGCTCACATTATCTTTGGAGAAGTGGCTGTGGCCAGGCAGTACTTCCCGAAGAAGGGGGCTAGATTTTCACTGTATCAAACATGGCAAAATCCATCAGCAAATAGCCTGACTTAGTATACTGGAAAATTAACTAATAGCTCCTCTCCCAATTTGTTCTTTCCATGATTTGACAGCTCTAGTAATCCATTTGCTGCGAGTTTAATTTCACTTTTATCTTTCTGTGAGGATGAGTTTTAATGGTTGCTTTGGCTTGCTGCCCCTTAATCAGGTGGGGTTTTTCGTTTGTTTGTTTGAGTTTTTTTTTAAGAAGAAAGGCAAGGAAAGGCAGTGCTTCTGGATGAGGTGGTCCTCATTCACAGCTGGGAACTGACAGTGGGGAGGTGCCCTGTGCAAGCAGGAGGTGGTCTCTTCAGGAAAGCATGCCACCATAGCCCCTGGTTGGGGCCAGGCATCGCTTCTGCAGGGAGCACGGTGACTGGGGAGGTGCTACTGCTACGGAGGTCCTTGTGGGCCCAGCTGGGATGGGGAAAGAAGAGGGGTGCTGGGGCCAGAGTGGCTGAAGAGCTGTGAGTGTGGTTAACATGTCACTCGGGCTCTGTGCTGCCCAAATCCTTTGCAGAATCACAGAATTAACCAGGCTGGAAAAGACCTTTGAGCTCATAGAGTCCAACATATCACCTAACACCTTCTAATTGACTAAACCATGGCACTAATTGCTTCATCCAGTCTCCTTTTAAACACCTCCAGGGACGGTGACTTCACCACCTCTGCTGGCAGCCCATTCCAATGCAAATCAGTCTCTCTGTGAGGAACTTTTTCCTAACATCCAGCCTGATCCTTATTTGATTTTTGACTGGGGTGACCTGCGGTGTCTTCCTGACTCAGGAACTAATTAGTTGTGGTGTTTGAGAGCCCTCTTGCCCCTGTTCCCTAACCACTTGCCTCCCTGTGCAGCCATCATCATCTTCCTTGTGTAAACAGGCTCACTTCTGACCAGGCATATGTTCGTGAAGTTACATGATTCACATTGTTGGGTCTGCTTGTAGGGAAGATGCCAGAAGCAGCCCACTGCTTCACAGCATCCCACCTACACCGAGGAGCAGCTCTGCTGCTTTGGAGACCTGGTATAAAATGCCTACAACTCCCTCCACCTCTGAAATGGCTTCTAAAGTCATTGCTTCTTGTTTTCTCCTTGCTTGATCTTTAAATTTGTTTTACCTTTGCCTTTCCCAAAGGTCTTTACCTTAATTACACGAGATGGTGTTCGGTTTGATTTGCAGCAAGTGGCTTTGAGGCTCAGATAAGTCACAGAATCACAGAATTTCCTAGGTTGGAAAAGACCTTCAATATCCTGGAGTCCAATTATTAGTTTCACACTGACAAGTCCTTGACTAAACCAAATCCCTCAGTACAACATCTAATTGCTATGAATCGCTATGGTTGGTGTACTGGGTTAGAGCGGACCCCTCCCACTCCCCACCAGTAGAATAAACTCACTACAACACAGCTTCTTTTGGAAAATCAGGAAAAGTGAAATTGTATTTTCTTATAGTTTAAATGTAACAGTTTGAAAAGAATATACTACTACAAGAGAGGAAGGAAAAACACCAAAATAATATATATAACCTTAAAGAGGATGAGGAAGGGGTCAAGCAGCGGCGAAAGCAGCAGAAGCAGCAGCCAAAACAGCAGTGGGGGAAGATAGCAGCAGGCACAGCAGTAAGCAGCAGAAAAGGGTAGAACAAGCTGTGCGTACAGACATAAGGCTCTTGATGCTCCAATGAAATTATATTAACTTATCCATTGTTGCTGTTATATAGCCTATCCCTAGAATGTTCACCTCTTCACTACTTTTTCCTATGTCTGAGCTAGAAATCTTGCTCAAACGGCCACAGTTGGAAAGGACCACCAGGATCATCCAGTCCAACCTTCATCCCAGCATCCTTAATCACTAGACCAAAGCCTCAAGCACCACATCCACTCCTTTTTTTAAACACCTCAAGGGATGATGACTCCACCACCTCCCTGGGCAGCCCATTCCAATGCCTGACCAAGTCCTGAGGCTCATCTGGACTAGAAAGCTATTGGCATATCCCAGAGTGAACATGAAGACATTTCAGTACATAAGCAGCTCTTGTAGATAGAGCTGCTATGCATCTGCCTGTAGAGCACACTCCATAGAGCCTGGAAAGTCTATCTGGGCAGGATGTGATGAGAGAAATGGGGCTTTTCAGCCTGGAGAAGAGAAGGCTTCGAGGAGACCTTATAGCAACCTTCCAGTATCTGAAGGGGGCCTACAGGAAGGCTGGGGAGGGACTGTTCACAAAGTCTTGTAATGACAGGACGAGGGGGAATGAGTTCAAACTGGTGGAGGGGAGATTTGGGCGGGATGTTAGGAGGAAGTTCTTCACAATGAGGGTGGTGAAACACTGTCACAGGTTGCCCAGGGAGGTTGTGGCTGCTCCTTCCCTGGAGGTGTTCAAGGCCAGGCTGGATGAGGTCTTGAGCGTCCTGATCTAGTGGGAGGTGTTCCTGCCTGTGGCAGGGGGTTGGAACTGGATGATCTTTGAGGTCTCTTCCAACCTAAACCATTCTGTGATTCCTGGTACACAGAGTGGGAGACATCCACCAGCTCTGGAGTCTTGGGTGTGCAGAGAAACAGGCCAAATAATTTATTTTTGCACTGGGTCAGTAGTATCAGACACTGTGTATGGACAGTGTGTGTTTGCGGGCCCATACTAAATCCAGTACAAAATTCTGTTTCAAGGTGCCTACATGAAACTAAAGCCTAAATTGTGAACAATCCAGTAAATAAAATTCTAATCCTTTTATGCTATGTGCAGTGAGAATCTGAACAAACACATGCTAAACTGATGGAGGACTGAACTCGCCAGTGATGCCAAGACTGGAGGCAGTCTGAGCTGCAGTGATTGTGCACTGGTGGACTTGGCAGTCCTAAGGGATGTGAGACAGGCAAGGAGCATAGTGACGACTGAATTTTAGGAAAACAAAATTCCACCTCTTCAAGGAATAAGTCAGTAGGACTCCATGGGAAAGGATCCTCAGGGACAGGGGAGAGGAGTAGAGCTGGCAGACCTTTAAGGATGTTATCTTCAGAGGGCAAGAGCTCTTGATCCCTGAGTGTAAGAAATCAGACAAAGAAGGGGAAAGACCAGGACGGCTGAGTCAGGAAAGGTGTTTTATTCATTTATGTTTGGGTTGGGTTTTTTTTTAAGAGAATACAAAGGTCCCATTGTCACAGTGGCTTTCCCCAGGATAATGCCCAGAATATAACTCAGACTGTGGAATGTGGAAAACAGAATAAAAGCTGGAAGTGTGACCACTGTGCCTTAAAAATACAATCTTCATATAGCAACTGTCTCAAATGGCTTGCTTAGACTTCACAGCACTTTCAGCCCTGTGAATTTCCCAGGCTTGAAAAGATTTATCTAAGCAGATTGCACAGCTCTTTGCTTCTGTTTTTATTACAAATAGCTGGACTGTTTTCATTTCTCTTTTCACAGGGGGGTTGTTTTCATAGGCAAGAGCTGTTTGTTTGGAAAGATTCATGATCATTCATCTGTCAGTGGTTTAACCATATTATCACTGAAGGAGAGGAGGAGATTTTACCCAAATATAGCTGTCCTCCAAGTGGCTAACACAGAGTTTCTGTAAAGCAGCTCTGTTAGAGAGACTGTTTTACAGTAGCACTTTCTTCTTTTTCTTTGCAAATAAAAAGTCTGTCTCTGCCATGACTCAGAATCACGGAGAGATGTGGATTCTTTATGTTAAATTTTGTATCTCCCCCTCCACCCTCTGGGAAAAAAAAAAAAAAAAAAAAAAAAAAAAAGTTTAATTTACACAGATCACATTGGGTTGAAAGGGACCCTCAAAGGTCATCTTGACCAAACTCCCTGCAGTCATCAGGGACACCCCCAACTGGATCAGGTTGCTCAGGGCCCCATCAAGTTTGACTTTGAATGTCTCCAGAGATGAGGCCTCAACAACATCCCTGGGAAACTTGTTCCAGTATTTCACCACTCTCAGTGTCAAGAACATCCTCCTGGTGTCCAACCTAAATCTGTCCTGCTTGCAGTTTATAACCATTGCCCCTAGTCGCATTGCTGCATGGCCTTCTAAACAGCCACCCCCCAGCCCTCCTCTAGGTCTCCTTCAGATATTGAAATGTAACTGAAAGGTCTCCTCAGAGCCTTCTCTTCTTTGGGCTGAACAACCCCAACTCCCTCAGCCTCTCTTCATAAGAGAACCTTCTGATTGTCCTCATGGTCCTCCTCTGGACATGCTCCAGCAGGTCCCTGTCCTTCTTATGCTGATGTCACCAGAACTGGATTCAGTACTCCAGGTGGGGTCTCACCAGAGCAGGGTAGAATGGCAGAATCAGCTCTCTCCACCTGCTAGCCACACTTACGGTGCAGCCCAGGATGCTATTGGCCTTCTGGGCTGCAAGTGTGTGGAAAAGAAGGAAGCCTGAACCCAAAGTGCACCTTTTATGGTCATGTCATGTTTTAGAACTAATACTTTAACCTCAGCTTCTAATTGCAAACAAGAACGGGAATGTTCCAGAGACTTTTGAGTAAAAGGTAAATAAACTTAGGGATAGGACCAGAGATTAATGATAACTCGTAAGTTTATGTCATCTTTCGTTTGCTGGGTGGTTTATACTTGGTAGCACAAGATTTCTCAGCCCACTCCCCTTTTCTCTCTGTGACTCTGCTTGATCACATGGCTCCCTGATCTCCCTTCTGACCTTCTGCTGGCTCACATACTGTGTCTGTGAGGTAATGGGAAGGGAAAGGGTGGGGGAAGGCTGCTATTAGTCCCCCTGGACTGCCCCCAGAGGGGAAAAGCTGAATTATTGTACAAGAGGGTCCTTGTATTGTTGCAAAATTGTATATATGGCTAAATATACCCTGTACATAGAATCATAGAATGGTTTAGGTTGGAAGAGACCTCAAAGATCATCCTGTTCCAACCCCCTGCCACAGGCAGGGACACCTCCCACTAGATCAGGACGCTCAAGACCTCATCCAGCCTGGCCTTAAACACCTCCAGGGAGGGAGCAGCTACAATCTCCCTGAGCAACCTGTTCCAGTGTCTCACCACCCTCACTGTGAAGAACTTTCTCCTAACATCCCATTTAAATCTCCCCTCTGTCAGTTTGAACCCATTCCCCCTCGTCCTGTCATTACAAGACTTTGTGAAGAGTCCCTCCCCAGCCTTCCTGTAGGACCCCTTCAGATACTGGAAAATTGCTATAAGGTCTCCTCGAAGCCTTCTCTTCTCCAGGCTGAAAAGTCCCAATTCCCTCAGCCTGTCCTCATAGCAGAGGTGCTCCAGCCCTCTGATCATTTTCGTGGCCCTCCTCTGGACTCTTTCCAGCAGTTCCATGTCCTTCTTGTGCTGGGGGCTCCAGAACTCCAGGTGGGGTCTGACGAGAGCAGAGTATGTTTATTACCTTTTATAGCTCACTGCAGCTAGAAGACAGCATGGAAAAAATGGTGCCATCAGAAAGGAAAGGGACAGTCGAGGGAAAGGAAGAGGTCCTCGTGACTGTAGCAGTCACACACTGCTGTCCCAGGCTGTGGGGAGAGTATTTCATAGAATCATAGAATGGTCTAGGGTTGGAAGAGACCTCAAAGATCATCCAGTTCCAACCCCCCTGTGCCATAGGCAGGGACCCCTCCCACTAGAACAGGTCACTCAAGGCTTCATCCAACCTGGCCTTGAACACATCCAGGGAGGGAGCAGACACAACCTCCCTGGGCAACCTGTTCCAGTGCCTCACCACCCTCACTGTGAAGAATTTCTTCCTAACATCCCGTTCAAATTTCCCCTCCACCAATTTAAACCCATTCCCCCTCATCCTGTCATTACAAGACCTTGTGAACAGTCCCTCCCCAGCCCTCCTGTAGGCCCCCCTCAGGTACTGGTAGGTTGCTATAAGGTCTCCCCGAAGCCTTCTCTTCTCCAGGCTGAAAAGTCCCATCTCTTTCAGCCTGTCCTCATAGCAGAGGTGCTGCAGCCCTCTGATCATCTTTGTGGCCCTCCCCTGGACTCTCTCCAACAGTTCCATGTCCTTCCTGTGCTGGGGGCTCCAGAACTGCACACAGTACTGCAGGTGGGGTCTGACGAGAGCTGAGTAAAGGGGCACTAGCTGCTGGTGCTTTGAAACATGAAGACTAATGTGCTCTCTATTCCACTGTTAGTAACTGCAGATGCTGCTTTTATTTCTATAAAGGTGTTTATGTTTATTACCTTTTATAGCTTTTACGTTTAGTCCACCTTTGTAAATATAATTTCATTTAACTTCCAAACTTCTGAGTAACTGTGGCAAATTTACTCCAGAGGATAAATTTCCATTATGCTGGGTTCCACATCCAAACCACAACAACCATGCAGCAAATTAGGGCCACTTCAGTTGCACTAGTGTCACTCTCTGTGACCATGGGTAAGCTGCCTGCTGACATCTCTGTGTAGCACAGAGTGGAAACGAGCAGGCAGAAACATGGGAGAAGACCTTCTGCTAGGTAGTGGGTTAAGGAGCTTCCCCCCTCCAACTACTGGAATATACCAGACCAGTTCAGATGGCTTGGAAGTAAGATTGGGGAGGGACTGTTCACAAGGTCTTGTAATGACAGGACGAGGAGGAATGGGTTCAAACTGGTGGAGGGGAGATTTGAATGGGATGTTAGGAGGAAATTCTTCACAGTGAGGGTGGTGAGACACTGGAACAGGTTGCCCAGGGAGGTTGTGGCTGCTCCCTCCCTGGATGTGTTCAAGGTGAGGCTGGATGAGGTCTTGAGCGACCTGATCTAGTGGGAGGTGTCCCTGCCTGTGGCACAGGGAAGTTGGAACTGGATGATCTTTGAGGTCTCTTCCAACCTAAACCATTCTATGATTCTATGAAGCTCTACTTACAGCAAAACAAAATTTACAAGCACATATACACGATATAGTTACAAATATTTAAATTGTATGCAAATTAAAAACTATACAGAAATCCAAATTCCCTCCTGGACAAAGAAACTGCCCAGAAGGTACTCAAAGCTACCTTCTCTTTCTCCCTCTTCCCAGACAAACAAAACAAGCAGAAAACCTTTCTGTGTTACCTGAATCAGAAACAGTCAGGTTAGAGAAGACCTTCAAGATCATCCAGTCCAACCTATCACCTCCTAATTAACTAAACCATGGCACTAAGTAGGTGGCCAGGTGAGCCCAGGCATCCAGGAGAGCCAGTGGCATCCTGGGCTGGGTCAGGAATAGTGTGGCCAGCAGGACCAGGGAAGTCTTTCTGCCCCTGTACTCGGCACTGGTTTAGGTCACACCTTGAATGCTGTGCCCAGTTCTGGGCCCTTCAATTTAAGAAAGATGTTGAGGTGCTTGAACGTGTCCAGAGAAGGGCAACAAGGCTGGGGAGGGGGCTGGAGCACAGCCCTGTGAGGAGAGGCTGAGGGAACTGGGGGTGTGCAGCCTGCAGAAGAGGAGGCTCAGGGCAGACCTCATTGCTGTCTACAACTGCCTGAAGGGAGGTTGTAGCCAGGTGGGGGTTGGTCTATTCTCCCAAGCACCCAGTGACAGAACAAGAGGACACAGCCTCAAGCTGTGCCAGAGCAGGTCTAGGCTGGATGTTAGGAAGAAGTTCTTCACAGGGAGAGTGATTGGCATTGGAATGGGCTGCCCGGGGAGGTGGTGGAGTCCCCATGTCTGGAGGTGTTTCAGAGGAGGCTGGATGAGGCACTTAGTGCCATGGTTTAGTTAATTAGAAGGTGTTAGGTGATAGGTTGGACTCGATGATCCTGGAGGTCTTTTCCAACCTGTCTGACTCTGTGCTTCTATGCTGGTGGCAGGAAGCTGATCTGACTTTTTGCTGGGTACTGAGGCCTACCTCAGGGCCTAGTCCAGGCAGGGCTAGGCCATCCTCAGTTCTGACTCTATATATCCTTTCTTCCTCAGTATCTTTTGTGTTTGGTTTACTTTTAGTAAATATTCTTTAGCTTCTGCCTCTGTGGGAGTGCTTTTATTTATTCCTGTGGTGTAAATTGCACATTCTGCCTCCAGCTGGCCACTCAAACCAGGACCCTCAGCAAGTTTGCAGATGACCCCAAGCTGTGTGGCACAGTTGACTTGCTGGAGGGCAGGGATCCATCCAGAGGGACCTGGACAGGCTGCAGAGGTGGGCCCAGGCCAACCTCATGAAATTTAACAAGGCCAAGTGTAAGGTCCTGCAGCTGGGTCGCTGCAATCCCAAGCACAAATCCAGGCTGAGTGGTGAGTGGCTGGAGAGCAGCCCTGAGGAAAAGGACCTGGGGGTCTGGGTGGATGAGAAGCTCAACATGAGCCTGCAGTGTGCACACACAGCCCAGACAGCAACTGTGTGCTGGGCTGCATCAAGAGCAGCTGTGGGCAGCAGGGCAAGGGAGGGGATTCTCCCCCTTTACTCTGCTCTCATCAGACCCCACCTGGAGCACTGTGTGCAGTTCTGGAGCCCCCAGCACAGGAAGGACATGGAACTGTTGGAGAGAGTCCAGAGGAGGGCCAC
>VWZI01000322.1:14362-27237 GCA_013396835.1 Psilopogon haemacephalus | reverse complement strand
GGATGTTAGGAAGAAATTCTTCACAGTGAGGGTGGTGAGGCACTGGAAGGGGTTGCCCAGGGAGGTTGTGTCTGCTCCCTCCCTGGAGGCATTCAAGGCCAGGCTGGATGAGGTCTTGAGCGACCTGATCTAGTGGGAGGTGTCCCTGCCTATGGTGGGGGGTTGGAACTGGATGATCTTTAAGGTCTCTTCCAACCTAAACCATTCTATGATTCTATGATTAGAAAAGCTTGATGTGAGCTGACAGTGTGCATGTGCAGCCCAGCCAGCTAACCATGTGCTGGGCTGCAGCAGGAGCAGCGTGGCCAGCAGGGCAAGTGAGGGGATTCTGCCCCTTTACTCTGCTCTTGTCAGATCCTATCTGGAGTACTGTGTGCAGTTCTGGAGCCCCCAACACAAGGACATGGAACTGTTGGAGCCAGTCCAGAGAAGGGTCATGATGATCAGAGGGCTGGAGCAGCTTTGCTATGAGGGCAGGCTATGACAGTTGGAGCTCTTCAGCCTGGAGAAGAGAAGGTGTGAGAAGACCTTGTAGTGGCCATCCAGTATCTGAAGGGGGCCTACAGGAGGGCTCGGGAGGGACTATTCATAAGGTCTTGTAATGACAGAACAGGGAGTAATGGGTTTAAACAGGCAGAGGGGAGATTTAAACGGGATGTTAGGAGGAAGTTCTTCACAGTGAGGGTGGTGAGACCCTGGCAGAGGTTGCCCAGGGAGGTTGTGGCTGCTCCCTCCCTGGAGGTGTTGAAGGCCAGGTTGGATGAGGTCTTGAGCAACCTGTTCTAGTGGGAGGTGTCCCTGCCTATGGTGGGGGAGTTGGAACTAGATGATCTTTGAGGTCCCTTCCAACCTAAACCATTCTATGATAAAATTAATCACAGAAAGGATTCTCAAACATTGTAATAGGCTCCCCAGGGAGGTGTTTGAATCCCCGTCCCTGAAGATGTTTGAAAGACACAGAGATGTGCTGAGGAACATAGTTTAGCACTAGATTCAGTAGTTAGATAATGGTTGGACTTGATGCTCTTAAAGGTCTTTTCCAGCCAAAATGATCCAATGATTTTTAACTTGCTATTTCTCCCCTTTGTCCAAAATATTGTTTCTTTCGTATCATTGATACTTTACAGAAGACTTTGCACTTCAAGTAGGATGTGTAAGAGGTGAGGAGCTATAAAACACGTGTTCTGAGAAGAGTAGAGAGTAACTGAAAATATTCAGTTGCACCAAGGGACGGGAACTGCTCTGAACACCTGAGAGAATTGCTCATCATTGCTGTGTTGCAACACAGATCTGAGGGAGCTGCAAGCACTGTGTTGAATATTCATGTGCTGCACAGGTTGATACCCTGAGAGGGGTTTGGGCTGTGCATTAGAAGCCCCTTGGCGATGCACAGCCTGGCTGTGTGGGTCCCATTTGCATGTGGACGTGGTGCTAAAGAGTTTTCACAGTGGGAAAGAAATTAAAATCCTCTGTGTGTTACTGTCACCTGCCAAGTGATCGAGAAGAGCCCACAAGTGAAAGAGACATGACTAGGGAGTGTTAAAAAGCAGAGGGAAACCCAAAAAAACCCAAACAAACCAAGTTTTAGGGTAATGTTTTGGTTTAATGAAATTCTGTGATTGACTATTTAATTATGAAATTACAGCTAATGTAGCTGGAAATGGGATTTTCAAGTGGATGTCTGTTAAGACACCTTAAGGCTTTACAGTGGTTTAATCCTTTACTCATTTCTATTCTGCTGGGGTTTCTTTTTTCTCTCAGTGCAGCTGAAGAATAAATCTCTTTTTTTTTACAGAGAGAAATCACAGTGAGGCTGAAATGTGCCTGGAAGGGCGATCACTTGTTAGAGCTGAGCTAATCATGAGACTTCATCAGATTTCTCATGCAAATAGATTTTTTTTTTTCCCCCCTCCCCGATACCTTTTCAAAACAGACTTCTTATTGCCTAGTGTTAGGAGAGCAGAAGTGGAAATAGCACCCAAACATAATCAAAGCCTACTACCTGAGGATTCTGCCTGTTTGGTCCTGTTTTCTTTGATGCTAAGGCTCTGTAGTGAGCAAAATATAATAAGAGGTCTTTCTCAAAGCCTCTCAAGGGCTGCACTCTCAAGGACCAAGCTGTGTCCAGTTATTTCACTAATGTGCAGCAAAATGGTGGGGTAAAAACCACAACCCTCAGGAACTTCAGTTTGCTTATCCCATAAAATGGGTGAACTGTGGCTTGATGGCTGCATCCAAAGAGTGGCTGTCAATGGGTCCATGTCCACGTGCAGACCAGTGACAAGCAGAGTCCCTCAGGGATCAGTCCTGGGACCAGTCTTGATCAACATTTTTGTGGGTGCCATGGACAGAGGCATTGAGTGCAGCCTCAGCAAGTTTGCTGACAACACCAAGCTGTGTGGTACAGCAGACAGGCTGGAGGGCAGGAGTGGCATCCAGAGGCACCTGGACAGGCTGGAGAGGTGGGCACAAGCCAACCTCATGGGGTTCAACAAGGCCAAGTGCAAGGTCCTGCAGCTAGGTTGAGGCAATCCCAAGCACAAATCCAGGCTGGGCGGTGACTGGCTGGAGAGCAGCCCTGAGGAGAAGGACTTGAGGGTGCTGGTGGAGGAGAAGCTCAACATGAGCCAGCAGTGTGCACTTGCAGCCCAGAAAGCCAACCAGACCTTGGGCTGCATCAGGAGAAGTGTGGCCAGCAGGGCGAGGGAGGTGATTCTCCCCCTCTACTCTGCCCTGGTGAGACCACACCTGGAGTACTGTGTGCAGTTCTGGAGCTCCTATTACAAGAGGGATGTGGACATGCTGGAGTGTATCCAGAGGAGGGCCACAAGGATGCTCAGAGGGCTGCAGCACCTCTGCTATGAGGACAGACTGAAGGAGTTGGGGTTGTTCAGTTTGGAGAAGAGGAGGCTCCCAGGTGACCTTCTGGTGGCCTTCCAGGATTTGAAGGGGGCCTACAGAAAAGCTGGGGAAGGACTTTTTAGGCTATTAGGGAGTGACAGGAGTAGGGGGAATGGAGCAAAGCTGGAGGTGGGGAGATTCAGACTGGATGTGAGGAGGAAGTTGTTCAGCATGAGAGTGGTGAGGCCCTGGAATGGGTTGCCCAGGGGGGTGGTTGGGGCCACATCCCTGGAGGTGTTTAAGGGCAGGCTGGATGAGGCTGTGGGCAGCCTAATCTAGGGTAGGGTGTCCCTGGGCATGTCAGGGGGGTTGGAAATAGATGATCCTTGTGGTCCCTTCAAACCCTGACTGATTTTAAATTTGCCTTCAGAAAGGCCTTAGCAGTTTCAGTTGCTACTTTTGGCTCTTCCTGGAGATTTTCCAGGCAACATCAGAAACTGTTTACGTTCAGTTCAGTCTTTTGCTTCTTTGCAGGTTTGCCATTTTTGGTGTAACATACTTTTTAAGCTGTGTACTTTTTAAGGACTGATCAGCAAGGCAAGGTGGTGGAGTTGCTCTTTTTGTGAGACAGCAACAGGGAGGTATTGAGCTCTGCCTAGAGGTGAAAGAGGGACAAATTTGAACTGTGTGGTAAGAATTAAAGGCCAGGCTAATAAGAGTGACATTGCAGTGCGTGTTTAGTATAGGCCAACTGATCAGGAAGAGGAAATGAATAAAGCCTTCTACAGACACCTTAAAGCAGCTTTGCAGTCACATGCCCTGGCTATTGTGAGGGAATTCAACCATCCTGATATTTGCTGGAAAGACAACGCAGTGAGGCATAAACAGCCTGGGAGGTTTCTGCTGTGCATTGAGGATAAGTTTTTCACGCAGGTGGTGGAGGCCCCTACAAGGAGAGGTTTTGCTGGGCATTGTGCTAATGAACAAAGAAGATCTGGCTGGGGATGTGAAGGTTGGAGGAAGCCATAGATGCAGAGACCATGACACGGCAGAGGCCAGGGTTACGTGAAGAAGGGTTGCAGGCCTGGACTTCAGAAGACCCAACTTTGACCTCTTCAGAGACTTCCTTGGATAGGCTGAATAGAGTTGGTTAATATTGAGCCGACAGTGTGCACATGCAGCCCAGACAGCCAACTGTGTCCTGGGCTGCATTAAGAGAAGGGTGGCCAGCAGGGCAAGGGAGGTGATGCTCCCCCTTTACTCTGCTCTCGTCAGACCCCACCTCAAGTACTGTGTGTAGTTCTGGAGCCCCCAGCACAAGAAGGACATGGAACTGTTGGAGAGGGTCCAGAGGAGGGCCACGAAGATGATCCGATGGCTGGAGCACCTCTGCTATGAGGACTGGCTGAGGGAGTTGGAACTTTTCAGCCTGGAGAAGAGAAGGCTTCGAGGAGACCTTATAGCAGCCTTCCAGTATCTGAAGGGGGCCTACAGGAAGGCTGGGGAGGGACTATTCACAGGATCTTGTAATAGCAGGACAAGGGGGAAATGGGTTCAAACTAGCAGAGGGGAGATTTTAATTGGATGTTAGGAGAAAGTTCTTCACAGTGAGGGTGGTGAGACACTGGCACAGGTTACCCAGGGAGGGTGTGACTTCTCCCTGCCTGGCGGGGTTCAAGGCCAGGCTCAAGGAGGTCTTGAGCGACCTGATCTAGTGGGAGGTGTCCCTGCCTATGGCACAGGGGGGTTGGAACTGGATAATCTTTGAGGTCTCTTGCAACCTAAACCATTCTATGATTCAAACACCACCTCCTCCAAGCTTGTCCCTATGAATAAGAAAGCAAGCAGGGGAAGCAAGAGACCTGCATAGATGAGCAAGGAGCTTCTAGAAAAACTCAAAAGGAAGAAGGAAACCCACAGTGTGTGGGGGTAAAGGGGTTGGGAGCTTGGGAGGAATACAAGGAAATTGCCAAAATATGCAGGGATGCTACAAGGAAATCGAAGGCACTCTTGGAATTAGATCTGTCAAAGGACATGAAAAATAGCAAGAAGGGTTTCTTCAAGTAACAGGAAAAAGAACACTATGTGATCTCCTGAGGCACCTTCAAACCTCATATCACTTGAAGAGTGAAAGGTGTTGCTGGTAGTTATCAAATGATGGCTAAGTGAAAGGTATTGCTGGTAGTTAACAAGCGCTGGGTTCTTCCTTTCCCTGCAGCACTACCTATAATGCTCTCTATCCATCTCTGGAAGGGCTCCCTTTTGAATATATTGAAGATGGAACACATGCTAAAGCATAACTTTATATGCCTCAAACACTTCACTCCCATGCTGTGGGAATTCCTCCAACTTGCTGGCACGCACTCAGTTGTAATCCAGGGAAACCACTTCACCAGCCAAAGGCACATTTCCACAATGATGTCTTACGTCTTAACAGGGACAATCCTTTGGAGTGCTTCTGGAATCTGCTATCTTATGGGATTAAGTACTTATAAGCATGCTGCAGAAAGAATATCTTGGTCTAGCTTTCTATCCTGATGCAACTTTCCATAGAAATGGCTTGTAAGGAGGCTTGACATTTTTTAATATGTTTTTGGAAACATAAAATTACAATCTTCTTAGAAAATCTAAACTGTTACCCCAAGTATCAGGAGATGGGTAGGAGGTCTTTCTCCCCCTAAATTCTCAAGGTCTCCTCACTAGTAATTACTGGTAGAAATCTCAGGCTCTCATGACTCTGCTCTTGTCAGACCCCACCTGGAGTACTGTGCACAGGTCTGGAGCCCCCAGCATGTGAAGGACAGGGAACTGTTGGAGCAAGTCCAGAGGAGGCCACGAAGATGCTGAGGGCTGCAGCACCTCTGCTATGAGGACAGGCTATGAGAGTTGGGGCTCTGCAGCCTGGAGAAGAGAAGGCTTTGAGGAGACCTTATATCAGCCTTCCAGTATCTGAAGGGGGCCTACAGGAGGGCTGGGGAGGGACTATTCACAAGGTCTTGTAATGACAGGATGAGGGGGAATGGGTTTAAACTGGCTGAGGGAAGATTTAAACAAGATGTTTCGAAGATGGTCTTTCCAGTGAGGGTGGTGAGACACTAGCACAGGTTGCCCAGGGAGGTTGTGGCTGCTCCCTCCCTGAAGGTGTTCAGGGCCAGGCTGGATGAGGCCTTGAGTGACCTGTTCTAGAGGGAGGTGTCCCTGCCTATGGCACAGGGGGGTTCGAACTGGAGGATCTTTGAGATCCCTTCCAACCTAAACCATTCTATGAATTAAAACTCACAACATGTGCATTTCCTTCATTCACCTGCTGGACAAACTTGGTTCCCTCTGGTTTTCTCAAGCAGTTGGATGCCTGAGCCTAGTAATCTGAAAGTAAGCAGCAGCTGCCTGCCAGGCAGGAGGCGTAATTCAATACCTGCAGAATTTAATTTTGGTTGATTCTTTTGGTTTAAGTGTCTAAAGTATGTTAACGGTTGTGTCTGCTCCCTGCCTGGAGGTGTTCAAGGCCATGCTGAATGAGGCCTTGAGCGACCTGTTCTAGTGGGAGGTGTCCCTGCCTATAGCACAGGGGGGTTGGAACTGGGTGATCTTTGAGGTCTCTTCCAATCTAAACCATTCTCTGATCCTATTACCACTGTGAGAGTTTGTCCATTGAATCCTGACAGTCATTCAGATTCTGTCTTAATCTAGAGGTTAGGGTGAATGTGGCAGTCCATGGCATCCACTTGATAGAATTTGTATGTGACCAAACATGGATATTTATTTATGTATGCATTCATGAATGCTTTTATTTTGTGTGTGTATATATATATATATATATACACTTTTTTTTTTTTTTTTAATCTGAAAGAAAAAGTCAGTGAAAGTAGTGAAGCACTGAAACAAAGGGAGTGTGTTTGGTTACAGAGGTTTAAAAAGCGGCAGTGATTGTTAACATGATAGGAATGTAAGAGTCTTTTGGTGTCAGCTCTTATAGTTGCATCTAATTGTCACCGAAACATTCAGGTTGGAAAAGCTCCTCAGGATCACCAAGTCCAACTGATAACCTTACTCTACAAGATTCACCCTCAACCATAACCCTAAGCACCACAAACGACTTTTAAACACACCCAGGGGTGGTGACTCAATCACCTCAATGGGCAGCTCATTCCAATGCCTGACCACTCTTGCTGGGAAAAATTCTTTCCTAGTATCTAGCGTAAACCTACTCAGTTGCAGCCTGAAGCCATGCCCTCTTGTTCTATCACTGTTTAATTGTGAGAAGAGACCAGCATCAACCTCTCCACAATATCCTTTCAGGTAGCTCTAGACAGTGATGAGGTCCTCTATCAACCTCCTCTTTTTGAAACAAACTATCCCCTGCTCCCTCAGTTGTTCTTAAGATTTACTCTCCAAGCCCTTCCCCAGCTTTGTTGCTCTCCTCTGCACTTGCTCCAACACCTCCACATCTCTCTTGTAATGAGGTGCTCAAAACTGAACGCTATACTCAAGGTGTGGCCTTACCAGAGCAGAGTGCAAGGGGACAATTGCCACCCACGGAGACTGTCTTACCTGAGGTGCAGATGAGTGACCAAGTACCAGAAATCTGTGCTGAAGGATGAGGACTATCCTTTGATGGAGACCTTAAGACATGTTGCCATTGTTTTATCATGGTTTTTTTTGGAACTGTGATAAATTTCTTTTTCTTTCATCCTGTGAGTTTCACACTTAAATTTTATCCACAAAATCAGAAATTGCTTCAAAATCAAACTAGTCAAGACTCTTTGTGAGAAACAGCAGAGCTCATCAGAAAGCTGCAACTTCTCAGGGAGATCATATGCACCAAACTGAATTTAAGAACAAGAAATCTTAGAGCTCTAAAGTCAGTGAGTGCCACCGTTTGGAAAGCTTGCTCAACTGACATGCTGGCTTTGCACACAAGGGCCGTCACCATCTCGCCAACATACTTGTCCCTGCAGCAAACCTTCAGCAAAAGAAGTCATTGTGCTTGTGGCTCTCATTATGGAGCATCAGAAGTTATGGTTAATTTGTTGCCATTTTTTAATCATGGTTTTGTTTGGAACTGTGATAAATTTCTTTTTCTTTCATCCTGTGAGTTTCACACTTAAATTTTATCCACAAAATCAGAAATTGCTTCAAAATCAAACTAGTCAAGACTCTTTGTGAGAAACAGCAGAGCTCATCAGAAAGCTACAACTTCTCAGGGAGATCATATGCACCAAACTGAATTGAAGAACAAGAAGTCTTAGAGCTTAAAAGTCAGTGAGTTCCAGCATTTGGAAAACTTGCTCGACTGACATGCTGCATATGAGGGTTGTCACCATCTCACCAGCATATTTGCCCCTGCAGCAAAAGAAGTTACTGTGCATGTGTCCCTCATTATGGTGCAGAAGTTATGGTTAATTTGTTGCCATTGTTTTATCATGGTTTTGTTTGGAACTGTGATTTTTTATTTTTTTTTTTCCATTCATCCTGTGAGTTTCAAACTTTTACCCACAAAATCAGAAATTGCTTCAAAATCAAACTAGTCAAGACTCTTTGTGAGAAACAGCAGAGCTCATCAGAAAGCTACAACTTCTCAGGGAGATCATATGCACCAAACTGAATTGAAGAACAAGAAGTCTTAAAGCTTAAAAGTCATTGAGTTCCTCATTTGGAAAGCTTGCTCAACTGATGTGCTGGCTTTGCACATGAGGGCTGTCACCATCTCACCAACATATTTGTCCCTGCAGCAAACCTTCAGCAGAAGAAGTTATTGTGCATGTGGTCCTCATGCATTTGTTGGCTAGTGAAGGAACAGGGCAGTGTATTTCTTTCCTGGGTATATGGATTCTACCCTTCCCATGGCAAAACCCTTTAAGAGCTTGGTTTCCATGAGTTTTAATATTAAGCTTGATGTCTTCTTAGTGTGAAATGATATTTTTCATTCAAAAGCTGACATATAAGAAACGACACCCTGATAGGAAATTAAATAGGTTGTTCCTATCTGAAAGAAATGATGCAGAGAGATTGCAATTTTTTCTTTTACTTCCCCCTGTTTTAAAATATTGAATATCTCTTTTGAATAAACCAAATTATATTGATCTCCATATAGAAAACCTATCTCTGATCACTGAGTAATAATATTAATAACAATAATAATATTTTTTAAAATAGTAAGAGTAATAATCAACTAAAAACTGTTCCTTTCCTGGGTCTGTTCCTATCTGTTACTTGGCCAGGTAATGTCAGCTTTTCAGGGGTGATCATGAATTCACAGAATCACTGAATTAACCAGGTTGGAAAAGACCTCCAGGATCATAGAGTCCAACCTATCACCTAACACCTTCTAATTAACTAAAACATGGCACTAAATGCCTCATCCAATCTCCTCTGAAACACCTCCAGGGACTGCAACTCCATTACCTCTGCAGGCAGCCCATTACAATGCCAATCACTCTTGCTGTGAAGATCTTCTTCCTAACATCCAGCCTAGACCTGCTCTGGCACAGATTGAGGCTGTGTCCTCCTGTTCTGTCACTGGGTGCTTGGGAGAAGAGACCAACCCCCACCTGGCTACAACCTCCCTTCAGCTAGTTGTGGAGAGCAGTGAGGTCTGCCCTGAGCCTCCTCTTCTGCAGGCTGCACACCCCCAGCTCCCTCAGCCTCTCCTCACAAGGCTGTGCTCCAGCCCCCTCACCAGCCTTGTTGCCCTTCTCTGGACATGTTCAAGCACCTCAACATCTTTCTTAAATTGAAGGGCCCAGAATTGGAGACAGGACTCAAGGTGTGGCCTAGGAAGCCCTGAGTACAGGGGCAGAAAGACTTCCCTGGTCCTGCTGGCCACACTATTCCTGATACAGCCCAGAATGCCATTAGCATCATCCAAGACTCTGCTATCTGGACTTAGAGATAGAGTGAGCACTGCTGGAGGTAGCCTATTCTGTGCATGTATTGATTTTTGTATTTGTTCACTGGGTAGAAGCTATTTATTTGAAATTATAATTGGCAGCAATACCACAGAGACCCTATATGAAAGCTAATTGCTCTGGTTTCAAAAGAAACTGCGAGCAGTGGGCAGTAAATGGAGCTGGGGCCAGTGGCAGCAGAAACAGGAGGGCTGTCCATGCAAGGCCTCCTGCACATGCAGGTCTTCAGAGGCACCCTGTGGAAAACCTGCATGTGATCAGATATTTAAAGGCTGCATCTTCATGAATATACGTAAGAGAGATGAACTCAGATCCCCCTCTATGCTTTCAGTTTATGCATCCCAGCTACTGCCTGCTTCTTTGACTTTTATGATATTTTTAATAGCAATTCTCTGTGTGTTATCTGAAGTTAAGGAAAAGACAGTGAATCTGTTTCCTTTGTGCAGCCTCATGGCAGAACTGTGGGTCCATCATAGAGATCTCCAGGGACAGTAACACAGTGGTAATGAAGTGTAGTGACTGTGGATGGTTATTCTCTTGTGTAAATTAAATTCAGTGATGGATGAGGTATGCCCACTGGAAAACAGTGAGCCTGGGACTTCCAGCCTTCATCTCTGCCATCTCAGCTTTCCCACTGGCACTCTTACTCCTACCTAGACCACCCTAGGCTCCACATCCCAAACCTCACATTTGGGATCTGCACAGCATGGCTGTGCTCCACCAACAGGTGTGAAACCTTCCTGAGATGGGAACATGCTTTGTAGCACCAAGCAGGCAGTGTATGTTACTGGCTGCTCAGCCCTGGAGGCAGAGCTTTTGGAAATGTTATCTCTCATATCACAGTTGTTCTATTGATGGCAAGAACATAATGGGATCATGAAGAAGCACCTTCTGCCCTGTTCAAGCTGCTACTCTGTCCTGGAAGATTAACAGGCCTATTAGTTGTCCTAGTTTGACTTGTACTTCTGATGATGCAGGAAGCAAGGGCTGGATGAAAACAAAGGCTTGAGCCCTCCCAAAGTGACAAACAGGTACCCACAGGTGTTTATGGTCTTGTGAGTGTCTTGCCCAAATAAGGGCAAGTAAGCCCTGGTTTCACCTAATACAGTCAGTTTGGCAAAGAGCCATTCTGATTGGTGAATCTCTGTGGCCAAAGGAGCAATCGCACTTGGGTAAATAATATAAATGGAGCTAAGTTGCAAGCAGTAGAGCTGCTCTGTGCTGCCTCTGCCTCATTGCTCTGCTCAGTGTGTGCTGCTATGCTCTACATTGTGCTCTGCTCCAACAACCTGCCGTGCCTCGCTGCTCTTAGCTTGGACAACCTTTTCTGCTCTGCCTCCTGCTTCAGACCAAATTAGCCAGGATGTTTTGGGCTTGAACTGCCTGGAAACTTAAGTGCTTCAATTTTATCAGGAGAAGGCATTAAGTGCCTCATGACGTGGTGGGAAGTGTCACAGACATCCTGCTTTTCGCACATCTGCAAGAGATCCTGCCTGCACCTCTGCAAACCTCTGTCCCAAGAGGAACCAGGATCAGGTCAGAGATCATCTGCCTCTTTCCCAGCACCTTGCTAGAGCCTGGGAAGATCTACAAGCCTCTCAACAAGCAGTTCCAACACTGCTGCAAAGGAGCCAGGAACTATCTCTGAATTCTACTTCTCTGCTGTGAGTAGAACAGACTTTCCCTAGGGCTCCAGGCTGCCTATTTATAAGTGGGCAAAGCCATTTTGTGGCTAAACTTTTCTAGTATTTTTGTTTCTTCTAAATTAATGGATTCATAAAATCATAGAATCAGCCAGGTTGGAAGAGACCTCCAAGATCATCCAATCCAACCTATCATCCAGCCATATCCAATCAACTAGACCATGGCACTAAACACCCCATCCAGTCTTTTCTTGAACACTTCCAGGGACAGCAACTCCACCAACTCCCTGGGCAGCCCATTCCAATGCCAATCACTCTGTCTGTGAAGAACTTCCTCCTAATTGCCCATAAGAATCCTTGTGAAGATTTTTCCAGATCAAATTAGAACCCAAATTTAACTGGTATGTGTATAGTTTGTGGGTGAGGCTTTTTAGGAAATAAAGTAACTACATATTTCATAATTCCTGCCTCGTTAATTGCCACAACTAAATCATTCTCTGAACACAGAATGCTGCAGTTTCCCAAAAAGGTCAGCAGAAAGGAAAAATACATTTCCCATTCACAAGCCTGTATTTTTGGAATCAAGTGAATGATATTGTCTCAAGCTTTTAATTTGAAAAAAGAAAAAAAAAATTAAAATCTCCTTTAAGGAAGACTCCCCCCACTCCAATATTCATCTAGATGGCTAATAGCAGCCACAGTTCTGCAAGAGCTCTGTGCTCTATGGAAGCAATGATAAGCAATTTCAATAATGGTTGGCATTATCTGCCCTGCCTCCAAGAGAATTGAATGCATAATGTGAAGAGTACAGCACCATTATTCAGCTGCTGCTGAAACACGGGAGAGGCTGCTGTTATTATGTGGTTTTGAATTATGGGGCAGGAAGATTAATGATGTGCAAATTAGCAGCATTCTGCTACAAGTAATTTTTGCTTTCATTTGCCACCATCATCCTTGAATGCCAACATCCGCTTACATTTATAAAGTTCAAATGATATATTAAATACTAAATTGGGTGTTGACTCATATAATTTCCCGTGCTGAAATGCATCTAATCTGGAGAAAGTTTTTGCTTCTGTGAACCTCTGCTGCCCCTTTGTCAAAATTTTCTGTCAGCTAACATTCACAACGTGCAGCTTTTATTGAAATTGCAGAGCTTCAGGACTATCCAGGATTCTTTAGCTCTTCAGGGAGACACAAGGTATGAACACTGTCTGCAGAGTGGGCTGCCTTCTCAGTAATTCTCACCTTAGCATTATCATCTTTTTCTATGTTTCCTGCATTCCTTAGGGGAAATGGATTTTTTCACCTGGGGGAGAGAGAAAGAGAATGACTGCTTAGAGTGTCACAATGCTTTTTTTACCTTGTAATGCAGCTAAGAAGTGTCAGTGGTTTCCTCCTCCTTCTTTCTCCAATTGTGTTGTCTGTTGCAAACAGACGTATTTTTCATTAACCTCTTTGTTAACCTTTTCCCTTCTCCCCT
>VWZI01000322.1:216-14233 GCA_013396835.1 Psilopogon haemacephalus | reverse complement strand
CCCTTCCCCTCATGGTGGGGCATATAGTGTGTATCCATACATAGAGGTTGAAAATTCCTGGTGCTTTGAATCTGGCCCCCCACTTCAAGAAGGGCATAGAACTGCTTGAGGGAGTCCAGTGTAGAGCCACCAAGATGATGTCTCTTACTAGGAGAGACTGAGGGAGCTGGGCCTCTGCTACTTGGAGAGGATGAGCATGAGGGGTGACCTCGTCAGTGTTTATACATATGTAAAGGGTGCCAGGAGAATGGATCCAGACTCTGCTCAGTGATGCCCAATGACAGGACAAGGGGCAACGGGTGGAAGCTGAGGCATAGGAAGTTTCATGGAAACGTGAGAAGGAATTTTTTAACTGTGAGAGTGACAGAGCACTGGAACAGACTGCCCAGGGGTGTTGTGGGGTCTCCCTCTCTGGAGATATTAAAGAGTTGCCTGGATGTGTTCCTGTGTGATCCAATCTAGAAGATTCTGCTCTGGTAGGGAGGTTGGACTGGATGATCTTTTGAGGTCCCTTCCAGCCCCTGACATTCTGTGATTCTATAGAAATATCTTGCTCTCTGAAAAGAATAATTCATTTCACAGGCATAAAGACTACTCAACTGAGTTAAGGCTAGCAGGATATGTTTCCTTATGCTTTTGTCCTTTTAAAAGAAATAGCTGCTGCTGTAGGGGAAAAAAAAAAAAAAAAGCTTTAGATGTTAGTGTATTTTCCTCATCTCTGATATTTTCCTTTGAACAGTGTTTTCCTCTGTTCTGCTATCTGTGGCCAGGTTTACCTGGGGTGCTGATGGTCGACAACCTCTTGTCACTTGCCTTGCTTTGAATGTTGTGAGTCTGCTGCAAGACATCTCTCCTTCATCTTTGAAGCCTTTGGATCTGACTGCCTTAGGAGATTATATGGTGGGACAAATATTCAACTACATTCCCAGGGGAATCAGTTTGTTTTATAATCTCTCAGAGATGCTTTTAAAGTTTCCTTTGCCTCTGCACTCTGATCATTGTACTAACGCCTCATCTAAATCCTGTGCTTGGCCACTTGGACCCTGCCAGCTACACCTCTGTCCCTGCCTGATTTAAAATAACAGAGCTGAAGTAAGTTTTTAATGAACTCTGGCAAGAGTGCAAGTGTTAAACTGCTGACCTAAAACATGCCTTGGGCAGCTCTTCAGTGATTTGAGATAATGACTTTTTAAAAGTCTCTGACCAAGCTTAAACTCTTCCTTCACCCCAGATGTCTGTGGGTGGTGCAGCTTTTAAAAATGTCTTGGGGTCACTTAAACATCATCCAACCAAGAGCTAAAGAAGGAGGAGGAGCATATATCCAGATGCCTCTTTCTTGCTCTGGAGAGAAGACTATCATTAAGGCAGGAAAGTTTCAGATGGAGAAAATATGGAAAATATTTAAAGCAATTTTTAAAATGAAAGTGAACCTAAATTCCATACAGGGAGACTCCACCCATGACACTAAATCAGGGGTGATAATGAACTTAATATTTTTTAAAAGGAATTACCTGGTTTTAACCCTGGAATGGGTTGAGGCCACATCCCTGGAGGTGTTTAAGGAAGAAGCTGGATGAGGTAGGATCATAGAATCATAGAAAGTTCAGGTTGGAAGAGACCTTAAAGATCATCCAGTTCCAACCCCCCTGTGCCATAGGCAGGGACACCTCCCACTGGATCAGGATGCTCAAGACCTCATCCAGCCTGGCCTTGAACACCTCCATTGAGGGAGCAGCCACAACCTCCCTGGGTAACCCGTTCCAGTGTCTCACCACCCTCACTGTGAAGAACTTCCTCCTAACATCCCATTCAAATCTCCCCTCTGCCAGTTTGAACCCATTCCCCCTCATCCTGTCATTACAAGACCTTGTCAATAGTCCCTCCCCAGCCTTCCTGTAGGCCCCCTTCAGATACTGGAAGGTTGCTATAAGGTCTCCTCGAAGCTTTCTCTTCTCTAGACTGCAAAGCCCCAACTCTCTCAGCCTGTCCTCATAGCAGAGGTGCTCCAGCCCTCTGATCATCTTCGTGGCCCTCCTCTGGACTCTCTTCAGCAGTTCCATGTCCTTCTTGTGCTGGGGGCTCCAGAACTGCACACAGTACTCAGGTGGGGATGTCCCTGCCCATGGCAGGGGAGTTGGAACTAGATGATCCTTGTGATCCCTTCCAACCCTGACTGATTCTATGATTCTAATATTTGCTTTTAACTTTATGGAATGCAAAAAAACCCCCCAAAACCCCAACATTTTTTGTCAGAAAATAAGATAGTTCATATTTTAAAATCACATAGATAAAACATTACAGTTGGCATGCTTCCAGGTCCTCGTGAATCATTTAGGTCAACCTGATTGTGTATTAAAATGTGTTCTATCAGTTAATTGCCAGTTGCCAGTTTAGAATCTCATTTGCAGTGTGCTGTGATGATCTGAACTACCCTTTGTTTCTCAGTGCATATTTAAGAGTGGCTATAACGTGCTGCAGCTGTTCATATGGTTTGAAAGGCTGTGGGATAATGACTGAATGCATCCTCCCAGTGCATGGACAAAGTGCAAAATGTCTTCAAAGTCACTTGTGAAACTGTGTGGTGAGACACTGGAACGGGTTGCCCAGGGAGGTTGTGGCTGCTCCCTCCCTGAAGGTGTTCAGGGCCAGGTTGAATGGGGCCTTGAGCAACCTGTTCTAGTGGGAGGTGTCCTCACCTATGGCACAGGGGGGTTGGAACTGGAGGATCTTTGAGGCCCCTTCCAACCTAAACCATTCTATGATTCTATGAATTACAACTCACAACATGCACATTTCCTTCATTCACCTGCTGGATAAACTTGGTTCCCTCTGGTTTTCTCAAGCAGTTGCATGTCTGAGCCTAGTAATCTGAAAGTAAGCAGCAGCTACCTGCCAGGCAGGAGGCGTAATTCAGTACCTGCAGAATTTAATTTTGGTTGTTTCTTTTGGTTTAAGTGTCTAAAGTATGTTAAAGTCTCTAGGCTGTATATTAAGCTATGGAATTCCCTTCATTCATTTCTGCTGTGTTGTCTTCTGGTGTTAATGATGGAAACTCAATCTTGTTACTGCTGCTTGTGTGTTTAGACCCTGTGGGACCAAACTGACTGAAGAAAGTGAATTACCTGAGTTCTAATCTTGGCCTAATTATAAGTGGGTATGGGGTAGAATGACTTTTATAAGTGGTATTGATCTTTAAAAGCAAAGTGAGTGGCCATCAGATTACAACTACTATCCCGCAGTGCTGATAAACAAATCCTTGGCTATTGTCTAAGGCTAAACAGAAAACAAACTGTGGTGATCAGGTTTAAGAGTGCTATGTTGGAAGATATTGGGGCGAGCCTCAGACCTGTATATTTCTTTTTAAATAACTTAAAAAAAAAAAAAAAAGCACCTAAGAAAGAAAAAGCCAAAGCAAATCTGGGCAGCTGAGGCTGAAAGTTTCCCTTAAAAAGGTGATAATCTCTTCAAGATGTTGTACGGAACTGTGTGTGAAAGACAACCAATAGCATCTCAGGACGGACAGATCTGTAGGATCTAAATTGTCGTTGTGGGTGTTTTGGGGGTTTTTTGTTTGTTTGTTTTTTAATTTTTTTCCCCAGGTTGGAAAAGACCTCCAAGATCATTCAGACCAACCTATTACCCAGCCCTATCCAATCAACTAGACCATGGCACTAAGTGCTCCATCCAGTCTTTTCTTGAACACTTTCAGGAACGGTGACTCCACCACCTCCCTGGGCAGCCCATTCCAATGCCAGTCACTCTCTCTGTGAAGAACTTCCTCCTAATATCCTGCCTATACCTTCCCTAGCACAACTTGAGACTGCCCCCCCTCGTTCTGTTGCTGGCTGCCAGGGAGAAGAGACCAACCCCCACTTGGCTGCAACCTCCCTTTAGGTAGCTGTAGGCAGCAGTGAAAAGTGTTTCGCTTCAGCCATGCCACTTCAGCAGCCCTTTGGAAAACCTTCTCACAAATTAAGGTACATAACTGAGAAACTGTAATGTTTGCATTAGCTTTGAGTACTCACATCAGCATTTCTATTGGCTTCAGAAGGAAAACCATCAGTGCTTATACTTATAGAGGCATTTTTGGCAGTCTTCTTGTCTTTTTTTTCCTTTTTTCATTTTTTTCCTCCCCCCCCCACAACCTAATCTGTGATTTAATTTTTAGTTAAATCACTGGAATCACATGTTGCTTGTACCAGTAAAGACAGAAGAATATACCCCTAGCAGGGATGACACAGAATCAGTAACTTAAGGTGGGGAAAAGAGCTGTGACAATAATTTGAAACAATGCTATATCTGGTACCTGAAGAAGGCTACAAGAAAGCTGAGGAGGGACTTTTTAGGATGTTAGGTAGTGGTAGGACTGGAGGGAATGAGGCAAAACTAGAAATGGGCAGATTCAGACTGGATATTAGGAAGAAGTTCTTCACTATGAGAGTGGTGAGACCCTGGAACAGGTTGCCCAGGAGGGTGGTAGAAGCCCTGTCCCTGGAGGTGTGTAAGGCCAGGCTGGATGAGGCTCTGTCCAGCCTGATCTAGTGTGAGGTGTTCCTGCCCATGGCAGGGGTGTTGGAACTAGATGATCCTTGTGGTCCCTTCCAGCCCTTACTGATTCTATGATTCTAGGAAAAAACAGTGTTATAAGCAGCCTGATTCCTAGCCTGCATCCATTGCACCATTCCACTTGGGTCAGAGTTGAAGATTTAGACTCCTGGTTATACATGTCTAAAAATAACTCTAATTTGCTACAAGCAAGGTGTAGTGTTTGATTTTTTTTTTTTTGCATACCCAGGTCTGGATGAGCAGGGCCAGAGATTAGAAGAAAATATGCTTCCTTTGGTAAAATGATGTGGGTATTCTGCATGAGGGGGTGAAATGCTCACATCTTTGGAGCAGAGCCTTCCTGTAAGTGTTAGCTCCCTTTATTGAGCCCTAGATGCTGTCAGGGTGTGGAGTCATTTTTCCTCATCAAGTGTGTGTTTGTTTGCCACACCGAAATGAGTTCATGTACCTCTGGATGCAGATAGAGTTATTATACTTTCAGTCAGTGTCTTGGTGACACACACAAAAGTATTAGTTAATCTGTGTGAATTAAAAATTAGACTGATAAGATTCTAACCTGTATCTCATGGCTGCTAAGCAACTGATGCTTTCATCTCATGCAAATTAACACTAATTAACATAGACACACTATTCCTGCCAGTATACATCCAGACATCATTTAGGACAAACAAACCAAACACATTTATTATCATTTTAATTTAAAGGTATTGTAGAAATGTCAAAATATTAGCTGGGAACTTTAATTCCTACAATTTAACAGTTGTTTTTGGTTTTGTTTTTGAAATAAAAGGTAGCAGTCATCTTTCTGCAAGTCCTCCCACAGTACCACAGGAATTATTTTCCCTAAAAATTGTTTGAAATGTCTTTCTGCATTTGGCTGTCAGGAAGTCAGAAAATATTCTATATCACTTCCTTTTTAATGGAAGTACAAATAGGTAGGAAGTACTTCTGTTTTAGAGATAATAGAGCATTGGCTGGATGATGCCTTTAGACACCTAAAGGCACTTAATGAAGAACAATGTTCAATTTCATGCTGCTGTTAGTGTCTGGAGGGTATATGTGGTACTATAGGTGTCCTTACAACCAGCAGCGTAAGCGAAGGTTTAAGTGTGAGATGTTCCCTGACATCCTGGCTTGGTGTGGTGGTTCAGCAATTCCCCACCCCCCCACACTTTGAAATAACCCAGGCTAGGACTCAACCGGCTGGAAGTTAATAAATGAAGCTTTATATTTACACCTTTGCACAATATACAAGCAGATATTTACAAGGTATAACAGATATTTATAGATATATACAGTGAAAAGGTAATACAGAAATACCACAGCCCTCCCAGAGATCAAAATCCCCAAGAGGGGTAACCAACCACCCCTACCACCTTCCCCCCTTCCCCAATCTTATCTCACCCTCTGTTTCATGCAGCAGATAGGCAAAGGTAGATTAGCCAGCAGGGTATTAGCAGCAGGAAAAGAAGTTAATGAAAATATTCAGATTCAGCTATGAAAGGCAGGGAGAAAGAATCATGCAAAAGCAGCCACAGCCCAAAGTGGTCTGACTTATCTATGTCTAGGTTACAACTCTTAAAACATTTTTTTTCTTTCTCAGTAAACCTGAGTGAAGTAGCATCATCAGTGTTTTCCTTTCTCAGCCTATAGTCTAATTTCTCATTCAAATCCTCCAATTAGTTCAAACCAGCACACTTGGTCTTCCATTTGCAGAAGCCACTGCACACATGCTGCTGATGCCTGTTGCATGAAAGCAGCTTCCATCCCTCTGCAGTCTGTTGCAGTCTACATGCTGTCAGCAGAGTCTGATCAAAGTTGGCAGCTGAATTTTCTGAATCCTGAGTGAATTCAGTGCGGTGAAACATCTCTCCTTCCTCAATCAGCTGACCTGTTTCCAAAAGGCAATACTGAGCTCAAAGGGAGTCTGTATCAGTGGTTCTTCATCTCTGTGAGTTGAGGAACCTCATAGATAAACAACTGTATTCCAGCTAATCTTGTGTAATGGAAGACACAGAGTGTTTCATCAGCAAGTTTGCAGGTGACACCAAGTTGGGTGGCAGTGTTGGTCTGCAGGAGAGTAGGGAGGCTCTACAGAGGAACTTGGATAGCTTGGATCCATGGGCCAATGTCAATGGCATAAGCTTCAACAAATGCTGGGTCCTGCACTTGGGCCAAAGCAACACCAAGCAACGCTACAGGCTTGAGGAAGTGTGGCTGGAAAGCTGCTGGCAGAAAGGGATCTGGGGGTTGCAGCAGACAAACAACTCAATATGAGCCAGCAGTGTGCCCAGCTGGCAAAGAAAGCCAGTGGAATCCTGGCTGTGTCCAGCAAGAGTAGGGAAGTGATTGTCCTCTTGTACTGGGCTCTGATGAGGCCACACCTCCAGTATTGTGTTCAGTTTTGGTCACCTCATTACAAGAGGGATGTGGAGGTGCTGGAGCGAGTGCAGAGGAGGGCAACAAAGCTGGGGAAGGGCCTGGAGAATAAATCTTATGAGGAGTGACTGAGGGAGCTGAGGATGGTTAGTTTCAAAAAGAGGAAGCTGAGGGGAGACCTCATGGCTGTCTACAGCTACCTGAAAGGAAAGGAGGTTGTAGAGAGGTTGGTCATGGTCTCTTCTCACAGGTAAATAGTGATAGAACAAGAAGGAATGGCCTCAAGCTACAACTGGGTAGGTTTAGACTGGACATTAGGAAAATATTAGGAAAACAGTGATCAGATGTCGGAATGGGCTGCCCAGGGAGGTGGTTGAGTGCCCAGCCCTGGGTGTGTTTCAAAGTTGTTTGTCTGTGGTGCTTGGGGATATGGTTTAAAGGTGAACTTTGTGGAATAAGGACAACAGTTGGACTTGGTGATCCTGAGGGTCTTTTCCAATTGGAATGTTTCTGTGATTCTGTGAAGGTTTCCAGGGATAGCTCTACCATACATTTTCCATACAAGGTTGCATTTGAGAGCATTTCTCCCTAATGACCTATGAACAGTTGTTGCACCAGGGGAGGCTCCAATTGGACATTAGAAAAAAAAAATCCTCACTGAAAGGTTCATCAAGCACTGGAACAGTCTGCCCAGGGAAGTGGTTGAGTCACCATCCCTGGAGGTATTAAAAAAAGATGTGTAGATGTGATGCTGAAGGCTATGGATTAGTGGTGGCTTGGAAGTGTTAAGTTTAGAGTTGGGTTCAGTGATCTTAAATGTCTTCTCTGACCTAATCAGTTTTACAACTCTTCTCAATGACTTAGTGTTTAAAACTTGCTGGAATTTTAAAAGGAATATATGTTGTGATTTTGTGTGTTTGGTTTGGGTTTTTGGTTGGTTTTGTCTGGTTGGTTTTGGTTTGTTTTTTTGGGGGGTAGGTAGGTCAGTTGGCTGGTTGGTTGGTTGGGTTTTCCTGTTTGCTTTGGGATTTTGGTTTGTTGGTTGTTTTTGTCTCCCACAAGAATGAGCAGTGCTGCCAAATATTGGCATAGAGCTTCTGTATGTGTGACTGAAACACCTTCATCTCTTTCAGAGTAATGAATTCGAGAAGCTTGTACAGATGTGAACTGAAAAATTAACTTCTCCTATATGATTTTTTTTTGTTGTAGGACCATACCATATCAGAGAGGAAGTCAGAGAAAAAAAAATTCAATTGTAATTGTAGGAGTTTGGTACTATTTTGTTATCAGTAGTTTGAATTTGTTGCACTCATTTGCAAGTGTTTGGAAAAGAGAACAAAGAATGCCAATCTTCTAATACTTGCCTGTCTTCTTTGCTCATTTTCACCACTCTGCTGTAGCTCTGAAACTTTACCTGCATGTTTCATGTATTATTTCCATTGGAAAACGAGGCAGCAATAAGGAAAGTACAAACAAAATTAGTATTTTCTTTTTTTTTGAATGTAAAGCATGGCAAAAACCCCCACTTTTTTGGCAAATTCATGAGTACTATGCTTTGGCTTTTTCTAACTGGTCAAGTGCAGAGGATGAAAAAAATATTGATTAAAACTGTGTGCAGTTAGAACTGTGTGCAGTTCTGGAGCCCTACTGCGTGCAGTTCTGGAGCCCCCAGCACAAGAAGGACATGGAACTGTTGGAGAGAGTCCAGAGGAGGGCCACAAAGATAATCAGAGGGCTGCAGCAGCTCTGCTATGAGGACAGGCTGAGAGAGTTGGGGCTTTTCAGCCTGGAGAAGAGAAGGCTTAGAGGAGACCTTATAGCAGCCTACCAGTATCTGAGGGGGGCCTACAGGAGGGCTGGGGAGGGACTGTTCACAAGGTCTTGTAATGACAGAACAAGGGGGAATGGGTTCAAATTGGCGGAGGGGAGATTTGAACGGGATGTTAGGAAGAAATTCTTCACAGTGAGGGTGGTGAGGCACTGGAACAGGTTGCCCAGGGAGGTTGTGTCTGCTCCTTCCGTGAATGTGTTCAAGGCCAGGCTCGATGAGGTCTTGAGTGTCCTGATCTAGTGGGAGGTGTCCCTGCCTGTGGCGGGGGGTTGGAACTGGATGATCTTTGAGGTCTCTTCCAACCTAGACCATTCTATGATTCTATGATTCTAAAACAGTATATTGATTAAAACAGTATACTGATGAGCATTTGTAACTTCTAATACTTGCCTACCTGCTTTGCTCATTTTCACTTCTCTCCTGTAGTTCCGAAACTTTACCTGCAGAAATCATGTATTATTTCCAGTCGAAAACCAGGCAGCAATAAGGAAAGTACAAACAAAATATATACATATATATTTATTTTAATGCAAAGCATGACAGAAAAAAAGCTTTTTGGTAAATTCATAAATACTCTGTTTTGTTTTTTTCTAACTGGTCAAGTACAGAGGATGAAAAATATATTAAAACAGTATGCTGATTGATATTGATTAAAACAGTATATTGATTAAAACAGTGTATTGATGAGCATTTGTAACCTGGTGTGCACAGGAATGTCTCCTGCTGCTGCAACGTTCACTATATTGCAACTTTTTTTTTGCAATACAGTGAGCTATATTGCAAAGTATATTGCAATATTTTATGTGTTCAAGGATTCTCATACATGGATTTTCTTATTTTTTCTCTTCTCCTCCTGTATATGTAATGAGCAGCACAGATCTTCATTCCTGAGAGAAAGATATTTATGCATTATTCACTGGTGTTGGCTGAGCTATTTCTTGCTGCGGGATGTGAGGAACGTTGAAGCCTTCCTGGAAACAGGTGGCTGAAAAATTAAGGAATAAAGCTCCAGATGAATTGGAGCTAATCAACTGATTGTGTGTCTGATCAGCACAAATTATCTGGCCCTGCGATTTTCAGTTGCTAGGTAGCTGGTTGATGACATCCCTGAAACTATAGGTGTAGTATGATGAATTAGTCTCTGACTGATGGATGTGCATGTAATCAGCAACACTTGGAAGAGCCTCTGATTTCTTGGCCTGTGGAGGGAATGCATGCAGGCACAAACAGCCATTTATCTCTAAGGAACGGTTTGAAGTTGATAAAAGATGCCTTGCAATGCCAAAGGTACATTTCTTCCCAGAGCCACTGCAGTTTATCAGCAAGGTTGTGCAATGGAGTCAGTGGCTGCTCAAAACACTTCTATAACACCGAGCAGTGTTGTGTAATTTCACTGCTGGGAGGAGCCACCAGGATGAGTGGTTCCTGGTGAAGCAGATGAGCCTTAAAGATCAGTGCACAGATGCGAGGGGCAAAGCAATCTGGATACGTTCATGTGATGCTGTCCTGGAAGAAAAGAGGAGTGAGGGGGTAACAAGATGTTTTGAAAGAAAATGTGCTAGTCGAACTTCATTTGTTGCTTTTGTTATTATTTTCATTTATTTATTTATTTGTTTGGTGCTATAGGCTGGGAAAGTATGAATGCATTAATGGAATTTGCTGCTGGCACAAAGTTGGGAGTGTTTGTCTGTCTGTGGATGGAGGAGTAACGGGCAACAGGAGGGAAAAGAGCTGTTTGCACTAATAGAGGGAGTAATGGGAAAAGTAATTGGTTTTTGTTAGCTATACATGTACTCTGGCTGAAAATTAGAAGGTATCCTGCTGACAGAAAAACAAGATTTTGAACTAGTGGAGGAAAAACTATTGTTGAGATAGAATCATAGAATGGTTTAGGTTGGAAGGGACTTCAAAGATCACCCAGTTCCAACCCCCCTGTGCCATAGGCAGGGCCGCCTCCCACCAGAAAAGGTTGCTCAAGGCCTCATCCAACCTGGCCTTGAATACATCCAGGCAGGGAGCAGCCACAACCTTCCTGGGCAACCTGTGCCAGTGTCTCACCACCCTCACTGTGAAGAAATTCCTCCTAACATCCCATTTAAATTTCCCCTCTGCCAGTTTCAACCCATTACCCCTTGTCCTGTCCTTGCAAGACCTTGTGAATAGTCCCTCCCCAGCCCTCCTGTAAGCCCCCTTCAGATACTGAATGGCTACTATAAGATAGATGGTGGTCAGCTACAAAACTACTTATGCTGTTGCCCGGCAGCTGTTACCTTGATGATGCTGAAGGTGCTTCCAGCATCTTTACACTCCTGTGCTACTCATCACATTGTCTCAGCTCTCCATGTAATTTTAAATGCTCAGCATGAGGCTGCAATGTGAGTGCAGCCCAGACAGCAACTGTGTGCTAGGCTGCAGCAAGAGCAGTGTGGCCAGCAGGGTAAGGGAGGGGATTCTGCCCCTTTACTCTGCTCTACTCAGACCCCACCTGGAGTACTGTGTGCAGTTCTGGAGGCCCTAACAAAAGAAGGACATGGAACTGCTGGAGAGAGTCCAGAGGAGGGCCACAAAGATGATCAGAGGTCTGCAGCAGCTCTGCTATGAGGACAGGCTGAGAGAGTTGGGGCTCTGCAGCCTGGAGAAGAGAAGGCTTTGAGGATACCTTCCAGTATCTGAAGGGGGCCTACAGAAAGGCTGTGGATGGACTATTCACAAGGTCTTGTAATGACAGGATGAGGAGTAATGGCTTTAAACTGGCAGAGGGGAGATTGAATTTATATGTTACCAAAGTTCTTTCCAATGAGGGTGGTGAGACAGTGGAATAGGCTGCCATAAGAGGCTGTGGATGCTCCCTCCCTGGAGGTGTTCAAGGCCAGGCTGGATGAAGCCTTGAGCAACCTGTTCTAGTGGTAGGTGTCCCTGCCTATGGCACAGGGGGGTTGGGACTGGGTGATCTTTGAGGTCCCTTCCAACCTAATCCATTCTATGATTCTATGTAACTATGCAATACTGTGCTTTCAAGAGGAAACCCAGGGGGGTTGTGGGGTCTACCTCTCTGGAGATATTCAAAACCTTCCTGGATGTGTTGCTGTGTGATCTGCTCTAGGTGATCCTGCTTTGGCAGGGGAGTTGGACTGGATGATCTTTTGAGGTCCCTTCCAGCCCCTGACATTTTGTGATTTTGTGAAACATAAGTAGGAAAGCTGAATTTTCCTTTGCAATCCTATAACAGGATGAGCCAAAATTAAGTAATAGTCTTAGGGAATGTAGATGCTGAACCCTCTCTCTATACACCATGTCTTAAGTTATTATATTGAAAGATGTGTAATTAGCCAAGATAATAAAACCTTTTGCCAGAGTGGCAGAGGCATTGACATGGCCAAATACCTCTGAAAAAATTGATAATGCCATCCTCCAAACTATGCATATTAATGTGGAGTTTCGGTGCTTTCTCAGTAAGGCAGTTCTTCAAAACTTTAAATCACAAAGTAATAATATGATTTGTGCTAAAGAACATCATTATTGTCACACTCCAAAAGCAATCCAGCAGCTTGCACTCCTGTGCCCTGCACTCAGTGTCAGGGAAGGCCTTTTAGTAAGAAAACTCAGGCATCACCACTTCTACTGTTGATGATGAAAGAGGAAGAATTTTTGTCCTGAGTTTATTTGCTGGCTGCCATCTTTTACCATTAATCAGGGAAAACATTAAGTTCTCACTGCTTATCTAACACATTCTGAAGGTACTAAGACCTACAGGATTTCAGTGAAACAGTAATGCAAAACGTTTATCTCTCTGGCTGAACGAGGAGAGAAACAAAGTTAGGCTGGTAAATGTGCTTGGGCAAGTTAAAGGACCTGTTTAGAATAGGAAGAGATAACCAGAAGCTATCAGATTGAAAGTAGAGGATTTTCCTGGATTTTATTATTTCCTCTGGTAATTTCTGTTGGAGCAAGTCCGGAGGAGGGCCACGAAGGTGCTCTGAGGGCTGCAGCAGCTCTGCTATGAGGACAGGCTGAGAGAGTTGGGGCTCTGCAGCCTGGAGAAGAGAAGGCTTCGAGGAGACCTTATAGTTGCCTTCCAGTATCTGAAAGGGGCCTATAGGAAGGCTGGGGAGGGACTATTCACAAGGTCTTGTAATGACAGGACAAGGAGGAATGGGTTTAAACTGTCAGAGGGGAGACTTAAACTGGATGTTAGGAGCAAGTTCTTCACAGTAAGGGTGGTGAGACACTGGAAGGGGTTGCCCAGGGAGGTTGTGGCTGCTCCCTCACTGGAGGTGTTCAAGGCCAGGCTGGATGAGGCCTTGAGTGACCTGTTCTAGTGGGAGGTGTCCCTGCCTATGGCACAGGGGGGTTGGAACTGGATGATCTTTGAGGTCTTTCCAACATAAACCATTCTATGATTCTGTGATTTCTGATGACACACTGGAGGCCACTGTAACATAGAAGACCTCTTATCCTTTGCATGATCCAAATGATATCAGCTATGATAAATATTGAGCAAACTGGTGTTTGTGGTTAATACACCGGATAGAGTCGAGGAAGGAAAAAGCTGAACAATGTGGGTCTTGGCTCAGGGATTGTGTGAGTGGCTTTGCTTTAGGAGGAGCAGAAATGCCTAAAAACTGAAGAAACTGTTGGCTTCTCTGAGAGAGAGGCATGAGATCTAAAAGCAGAATAACTAGAAAAGGTAGAACACATCCCAGTGCTAGGAAAGACCTCTGGTCTTCAGCTGGGCAGTAGTGCACCCACTTCATTACTCATCACTATAATTACTTATCAGCCTATCCAAGTTTACCAGCAGAGATTAGTTTTTCTCCACAACAGGATATGTTACTGAAGTTCCTTGTCAGCCTGACCCTTTCCCATGTATTGCCTGAAGCTTTTCCACATTTTGTCTCTTGCCAGCCTAACCCAGTCCATATTTTGTCTTGAGTCCTTTTTTTTTACTTCTCCTTCCTCTCTCTTTCTCCCATCCTGAGCACTACATGCCTGCACGTTGAATGCTTTGCTCCCTCAACAGCAGATGATATGAGGCTAGAGGTTTTAGGAATTTCTGTACATCTAAGATTTCTATGCCAGCAGCTTTCACTAGATTGTCTTCCTCATTTCTCATCCTTAATAGGACAGGCAGGGACGAGAGAACACTTTGAATTGTGACACCAGCATTTTATAACGTTAGCCAACATGCTATCCTGCAACAATAATTTCAGCACTACTCTTTTTTTTTTTTTTTTTTTTTTT
>VWZI01000316.1:0-31369 GCA_013396835.1 Psilopogon haemacephalus | reverse complement strand
CCCCATCTCATGCAAGATCTGCGAGATCAGAAACCCTGCTCGCTGTGCCATGCACGTGGCTGGGGCTTCTCCCATTTGCTGCGTGGGTGGCGGTGAATGAACGAGAGCGGGAAGAAGAGCGAGAAAAATGGCTGCTGACCCATTTAAGTACCCTGCAGGGCGAACGAAGCTGTCCATCAGGCGTCCAACATTTCCCGGCCGGCCAATTGATTCGAGGTTCGACGTATATGGGCATCTNATTGATTCGAGGTTCGACGTATATGGGCATCTCGAGGTTCCCACCCTGAGTCCCAAGGCCACCTGGGATGCCCCACCCTTCACCGCCTACCAAACCTTTTAACAGTAGAGGGAGGAGAGAGCCCAGGAATTGGATTAATTTCTGGGGTGCTCCGTCATTCTATGCCGGGACAAGCAGATATCTAGATACCTTTACTTGTTTGTTTTGTTTTTTAAAACTAAATACATGGTTATCATTTCAAGCTGATTTAAACAGTATGCTGAAGAATACTGTAATAATAGTTATGCTTTTATCAATGACTAATAAACTCTGAGGCTTACCTATGTCCTAGAAGAGGCACAGGGGTGACCTCATTGCTGTCTACAACTACATAAAGGGAGGTTGTAGCCAGGTGGGATTTGGTCTCTTCTCCCAGGCAACCAGCAACAGCATGAGGGGACACAGTCTCAAGTTGTGCCAGGGGTGTGTATAGGCTGGATATTAGGAAGAAGTTCTTCACAGAGAGAGTGATTTGCCATTGGAATGGGCTGCCCAGGAAGGTGGTGGAGTTACCATCCGTGGAGGTATTCAAGTAAAGACAGGATGGAGCAAGTGGTGCCATTGAATAGGGCTGGGTGATAGGTTGGACTGGATGATCTTGGAGGTCTCTTCCAACCTGGCCTNGACTTTGAGCTAAAGTACCTACCTTCAGTATTGATGAAAAGAAGGACAGTTGTTGCTTGCCTAAGGAGAAATGCCATCAGGAAGATTTATTCTGTTGTTAAACTGTAAAATTCTGGAGAGCTCAAGTACATTTATTGCTCATCTGTGTGAGAGCCAAAGATGTCCTCTGTACCCTCAAGCCTGAGTGAGGCAGTAATAGACGGCTTCTGCAATTCACCTTACTTCACATAATTGTTAGCTGTAACTGACTGTTGCTCCATACTCATAGATTTTTCAGAATACTTCCTACCAATATTGTACCAATATTCTATTCTATTCTATTCCTTAAAGAAACCATAAAATGCACAGGGCACAATTATACCTTTTCTCAGTGTCACCATTATCTGCTTTTTTATGTGATAAAGGTTCATGTCTTGTTCAAATAGTGATTCCACAGCTCTGGGAAGCAATCAATAAATTTAGTTTGTGTGTGGTAATGGTGCAACAGACTTGTCAAGCTCTTTATCATATGTAATAAATCCAACTCATGTAGGTAGGCAGCTGAAACAAGGACAGGTATTTTTCTTATTTGGCTGTGCACATATGGTATCAAAGTCAGTGTATTGTGCACATTTTTCATATTCTCAGTACCACCAGGCAGCTTTGCAGTCTTCTTCTACCACTACTTTAATCCAATTGTCTTTGTTCTCCTCTTCCTGTCTTCCTTTTGGTGCTTTTATTGTACCTAATCCACTTATTATGACACATATAGTAAACTGAACTCTCTTTGGTTAAGGAAATTTTAGACATGTACAGATTCTTCTAATTACACCAGAAATAAATTGACAATCTTAATTAAAGAAAGGCATTGTGAAAGTTTCCCTTCTACCATTAATTTGGATGCATTTGGTCAATTTCGAGTGTCAGAACCTGAGCTGGAATTGCTGGATGATTTCAGTTGATATTGCAGCAAATCTAAGATTAGTGTGAGTGGTTTTATATTTTAGAAAGTGTTGTGTTTAAAGATGGTAATTTAGGAGCTAAGGGACATGGTTTAACACCAGACTTGTTAATTAAATAATGGTTAGACTCAATTATCTTAAAAGTATTTTCCAACATAAATTATTTATTGCATGACAAACCCTTTACTTGAGCCAAGAACTGATACACTGAGGCCTCAGTTTCATAGTGAGTTGTATTTCATTGATAATCATGAGAGTGTACTTGATTTTAATTTTATAAAACTTAGACAATGAGAGTTAATTAATGGCACTTTTTTTTTTTTTTTCTGGAAGTGTTTATACAAATTTCATACTAATATTTAGCATACAGAACTACCCTAAATACAATATACTTAAGAAACCTAATCCCATACTTGCTCCAAAGCTGTCAATCAGAATAGAAAAACCAGGGGTATTATTGTCAAAAATATCAGAGTAAAGATTACAGAGGTGTAAATTCATCAAAGGATTTTAACCAAAAATCACCCTTCATTTTTCTTTCACAATGAGATCTAATTTTGAGTATGAGGCTCAAATGATTACTTCAGCAACCAAATGCCATTTATTAGCAGTTACCTAAGTACTTAGTTTGATGCAAGTTCTCAAGAGGTCTTTCTTCTTTTAGGGTAATTATCTCTTAATTTTTTCACTAGCAGGTGTGAAAAAGCAGAAATAACAGACTTTTTCATCTTCCCTCATTGGTAGTAGATTTTCTCCTGATTCAACTAGTTGTGAATAATAGTAAATATCACATTCTGCTTATTGATCATATTGGTTTATGCCCTGATATTTTCTTATAAAGAGTACTTTGCTTTTTCAATGTTGGAAATGTCTGTATGTTGTATATGTGTCAAGGTACAATAATCTGGTTTTAATTGCTAATTACTTCAACTGTTGGCATTAAAACTGGCTGTGCAGTGTCTCTGAATTCAGATTTTTTTTTTTTTTTCTTAGAAAAGTGCAGGAAAACCTCTCTGAAATTGCAGAGATTTTTTTTTAAGGGAGAGAAGTGTAATTCCATTTATGTTAACACATGCTCAAATCTGTTTAATTGAGAAATTATTGTGTTTCCAGCTTCTGGAAGAAGTAAAAAATTGTTTGTCTTATGATAGCTTATCCAAGACAAATTATTATACTAATCAAGAAATGTCTGCTTACATATTCTTTGCAAGATGTAAGGGCTGAAGCCATTTTTCTCTTAGGCTTCTTTGTGCACTGAGCAAACATGATGAGGACAGCATACTGTTGCAAGACTGTCAAGTCTGAGAAGGGTATTTCCCTGTAGTTTTTGTGGCTGTTTCATGCAGAATAAAGGTATTTGTAAGACTTGTTACACCACAGGAAGAGGTTATCTTGGGACCTCATTGAATATCATTCTATTATTTCATTGTCTAATAATACTGCTTATGGTCACCTTATGCTGAGGAGAGTAGATGATGACAGAAAATTAACAAACTTGCTTAGTGGTAAATAAAATCCTGGAGATAATAAACTACAAGGCTGTAAAGCAACTACACAGGTTTTTGGTTTTGGGGGATTTTTAGTCAGTAGAATCTCCTTGTAGTGAAGTAGAGCCTTCAAATATTGTTAATGTTTGTGGGGTTTTGGGGTTTTTTTTTTGTTTGATTTGGTTTGGATATTTGTCACTCCTTGTTTCTTCTTTCCTTTGCTGCTCCTTGCTTCTCACTCATTTTTTCTTCTGGAACAGGACTCCTCCATCAGTTGAGGTGTTACCTGCTCTGCCATGGAGCACCTCTTACTACACTTTACTACACTGGCCGTGTTGCCTTCTTCAGGGGGATTTACTTGAAATCTAAATATTCTGTTTGAGGTAGAATATTTGAGGCAAAGATTTTTCTTGAGATGATATTGTAAAATACTGTTATAGTAAAGCAGAAGTCCAATAATTTGCTTTTTGTTTAAAGGCATGTGCTTTAACAGACTACGATTTAGCTGAGGTGCTGTTGAAATAAATGTCTTCTCCTCAACCCAAAAACTGACCCAAGCATCTCCACAATATTTACCAGATGAAAACTTAACCTCTAGTAGCATCATGTAAATTGAAGATGTTTCTCATATTTGTTGTTATTGTCAAAATATCACTGTGTTTCTATCTGGGGAGATTGGGAAAAGGAAATCTAACTTGTGCTCAGATGATGAAGTATGTTATAAATTATCAAAGGAATCTGAGAATTAGTTAGGATTGACTCTGCCTTTATTTGTGAATTTAGTCATATGAATTTCATACCCAGCCATATTTCTACATGCAGCTTGTAGTATGACTTTACCTTAGCTTCCACCCCACCTTGGGCCTCCCAGCTTACTTTTTGGAATCCTTCAGAGGTTGCTGAAATACATGTCCTCTTCACTCTCCTCAGCTGTGACTTGACACCACATCTTCAACAAGCATCCCTTAGTTCTCAAATACTTTAAAATACATTCTAATATTTGAATGTTCTTGCAAGTTCAACTCTTTCATTGTCCAAGCTAAGTGAAATGTAAGCAATAAATTAACATAGAGTGAAAATTAAATTTCCATGCAGGACTGCCAGTGAACAAGGTACAGATATACATCTTTTACTCTTAACACTCTTAACTTCATCATTACAGATAAAGATTCAAATTTTCCTTGTCCTTTGCTGACTAGTCTGTTCTGTATTTAGGTAAAATGTGTATAAACCTGAATATCAATTCACATTTTCTCTTTCTCTCTTTTTTTGTTTTCCCTCTTACTTCCTCTTTTAGGAACTTGACTTCCAGGATTTGACGGCAGTTTTGCACTGTATTCACTCCTTTATAGCAGCAAAAGTGGCATCTGTGGATCCAGTATTCATAGACAGTCAGAGTATTGCAAGAAAGTATATGTACAGTAACTGATTCCAGTTTATATGTCATTGACTATGGAAAATAAATTATTTTCTTAAAGAAAGTAATTATTTCATGCACAATATTGCAACTTTGTGATTTTACAAGAGGTCTAAAGTTGTATTATCTGTAATGTTTTCACAATCCGTTAAACACTTTGAATTCATGAGTTTTCAAATATTAAGTCAAACTGAATCAGTTTGTCATCTTCACCATTAATGCAAAATTCTAAGTGAATTTTCATTTGATAATATTTGTGGTGTCACTCTGATTTCTGCTCTTGTGGTCATACGTGCTCTTCCTTGTTAGACAGAACTGTAGAATAACATTTCAAAAGTGTATGTCCAAAATGTGACTTCTGTGTCTGTTTTGAAAAGTGCTGGGCACACAGACAATTTCTACAGCTTTGGCTGTAGAAAAGAACTAATTATTGAAGATAAATACTTTAGGATTTGAACTTTTATATTGTCTCTATATGTTTAAAAAATTATAGTTCCACAGTCCAATTCTTTCAAGGCCTCGGAGTTTAGCTTTGGCAAAACCTAAGTACTCTATTTCAGATCAAGGGAAAGACTTAAGCACACATTTGACTCTAAGCATATTATGTAGTCTCAGTGTATGCACAAGGTAATGTTCAGATTGTATTTAAATATCATGGTAGATCAACTGAAGAGCTTTAGACTCCACTAAGAAGCCTAACTATAGCCACTCAAATTTAGAAAACTTGCCATAGGGTTTTCTTATCTATTAATAAAGCTTCCATGAATCATTCATTTATTCATCCATAAATTGCCTTGATGCTATCCTTTGATGTGATGCTCTGTATGGATGCTCCCAGTGCAGAGTGAATATAACAAAACATAAAGATTTTTCTGGGCCATCTACCTTTTTTTTTTTTTTTTCCCTACAGCTGTAAACCTGACTTACACACAAGTAAAGTGGTTTTGTCCTTGGTGAGGAAATAATATGGTTCTGCTTTTGACATATTCCTAACCTTCCTTCTGAAATAATCTTCTTATATGCACAGATAATGCTGACTGCTATTGAAAAATTCTATAAAAGGAAGACATTATAATCATGGGGCATATTCTCTGTAAGTAATACCAAATGTTACAGGCTTCTCAGTTCTCAAGTATAGTTTTGAGGCAGAATCAGGCAAATTAATTTTTTTCAAGAAAGCAAAATTGCCAAAAAAGCAAGCAAGAAGAATATCGTAAATAGATGCAAGGAATATAAAGGAAATTCGTAGAATTTTAGGGGTCTAGTAAAGTGTCCTCCCACTAAAAATAAAAGTCTAAAGTTACTGTATCTTAAGGAAAAGAGGCAGGTGCCTTTGGCAGTTCTCATGTGAGTAGGGATTTTTCATAACATCAGTGGTTAAGTTTAGTCAGAGAAATTGCCCCCCTCAGGTCTTTAGGTAGTTAACTCCCTTGGAAGACCATAATGGGGCTTCAGGTATCTGGGTTAAATGGATGCTTTTCTGTTCCACATGTAGCTTAGGCACAAATAAATCGCTTAAAGTAGGTGATTTGATCCTGCCATTAGGATTACCTGTTGCCAAGTGCTGACCATAGACAATGTATCTATATCCACCGATTTAAACAATAGGGATTCTGCAATTTCAGTGTTGTTTACAGTTCTAATGTTGTTTTCAAGGAGGCATAGTAACAGTGTTAACTCATGTTAAAACAGTATTTATCAAATGGGAGAAATATTTTCCTTAGTTATAAATAAATATTTCTATCAATTTTTAATGTAACATAAAATAGAAATGGCATTTGCTACCAAAAAAAAAAAAAAAAAAGTCAAAGATATTTTGTTCAAAATATTTAATTTTAAACTTTTAATTTTCAGGTTATTTGTGTTTACTGAGATTTTAGTATTCATAAATTATAGTATTACAATTAAAAGCACATTCTTACAATGTGTTATATGTTAGCATGAGCAACTCTAAATGACAGTGTCTTTAGAATGAAGAGTGATGGGATCGCTTCATTTTTTTTTTAATGCTATTTTTCTCATAGATGGAATTCAACACTTACCTGAAAGGGTAGGAAACTCTATCAGCTAGTACTTGATAATACAGTCAGGCCTCTAGACTTAATGCTTTAAATATCAAGTGATTAAAAACAGTGTATCTCCATATATACTGTAAACATTTTAAAGAAATTGAACTTGGTTTATTAAAAAATATTTTATTTTTACAAAATACTTCTGCAATTCAAAACAAACTTTTTTTTTTATTGGGTGGGGTTTTGGGGTTTTGTTGTTTTGTTTTTCTTTTTATTGTTGTTGGCTTGGTTTGGTTTTTTTATTTGGTTTTGTGGGTTTTTTTGGTAATAGCAACTGAATATTGCACATTTTGATTAACCACCTTCAGATTTTTTTAGATGAAGTAGTTCATAGTTTGGTGTTTGTTTCATGGAATTTTTAAAATCTTTTAGTCTTTTGGCAAGCTATCTCCTCTTTTTTTTTTTTTTTTTTGAGATAGTAGTTTCCTTCTAGTATATCCAAATTAGTCTTAAAGAACACTACTGAAAAAAATTCTTGTACTCACACTCGGGCTCTTAGGGTTTTGTTTCATAGATAATTCTCAAAACATGTCTTTCATGAGAAACCTGCAGATTCTTCTTAGTACTCTTGGATTTCCTACCTTTTTACATCCTGCCACAATCTCAAGGCAGAGGCTAGAGCCCAATCTTCATGGAAGTTACCCAAGTCTAGGAAAAGCTAATGAATGACTAGTTGCTCTGCTGCTTCATAGATTGTATAGGATTGTTCCATAGCACCTCATACATGAAAATGTTGCACTTCTAATTTGTCTGGTTGCTTAAGTTCATATGTTTTTGTGGGTTTTTTAACCACTGGTTTCAGAGTAAACATGCATATATTATTTTATGCAGATATAAACATGCAGATTTTATTTCCCCACCAAAAGTATAGAGAATTTACACCACTTTTCAGCTCAATGAAGACCTCAAAATAGGATTGGATGCTAGTGGGAAGGCACCTTCCACAGTAATCCCTCAAATCACACACTGAGGCAGAAGATGATTGCTTTATGGTGGATAGGCAGATGAAATGTCATGGAATTGCAGAATGGTAGGGAGCAGAATGGACCTCTGAAGATCATCCACTCCAAACTTCCATGCTAGAGCAGGATCAAATATTTAGCTGTCAGTCAAACCAGAAAAAAAGTTTTTTGTTATGATATATTAAGCTTTACTCTTAATACTTCATTTTCCATTTGTGTATAGTTTTGCTTTTTGTAGGAAGAGGTAGTGGTGACACAGATAAATAAAGGGTAGCAAGAGAGAGGGTTTTGCTACAGCAGAGCCAGAAACAGCAGTCTGGAGAAAGAGAAATACAAAGAGAGAGTCAGAAAATTCTGTACTGTCACAAAATGAAGATTGGTATCTATGATTAGAAGCAGTGATACCAGGATAATTTCCATATAAACTTGATTAAAAGGGTAAAAAGAATCCCATTTACAGACATGATTTTGAGCAAAAGGGTAATACTGTTGACTTAAACCAGAGCGAAGCTCATCAGTGACATTTCTTGGACTTGGGCACTAGACTTGAGTTATTCTGTTGATTTGATAACTGGCATTTTTTTTGTTCTGCACCAACTAAAATCTGCAGAAAAAACCCTGTGCACAGCTAAACTAGAGTGAGCTGAGGTCTCTTCTAAGGGAGTGGCTTGGTTGTGTTGCCCTGTTTAAACATCAGAGTCCAGCAAAGGACTTGTGGCCAAACCCTGTCAAATGGCCTCAGGGATAGAAAAAAAAAGCCCCTAACAATTTTACTTATAAATTTAGGTATTGCCAGATCTGACCTTTTTTCTTTCTTTCTTTCTTTCTTACAATCTCAAAGCATAGAACTATAATATTGAGACAGTGCTGATCCAAAGCCCAGTTTCTGATTTAATTCTTTTCACGCTAAGTATTTCAAAGTGATTTCCACCCTTCAGCCAGTAAGCTTGAAGATTAAACAAGAATTCTTTTCTTAGAGGAGGGGGGGGGGGCTAAGCTCCGACAAGCTTTGTGACCATAAATCTAAAATCCAATCTTATATTTCAAGTACATTAATTCCTAAGTAACTTCAGACAAGGCATGCTTTTTCCACAAAGCCTTTAATGTGTACTCTGATCTGTCTAGTGGTGTAAGCAGTATTTTAAAATGCCTGAATTTCTTTTTAAGTGCATTTCTCATATGCTTCTAATAAAATACTGTCAGTACTTACAAATACCTCCCTACCACCCTGAATACCTCCTCTATCACAGTGGAGGGAATGTAATGGCCATACAAGTTTTCTGCTTTTTTTTTTTTTTACTGTTGTGGTTGTCTTTTCATTTGATATGTTTGGTCCATGTCTTATGTCAAGATTTTGGGAGCAGAGAGGGTGGAAGTTAGAAAGGAGACTTTTTCCTTCCTGCATTCATGAGAGGCAAAGAGAACTCAGTGATGATTGCTCTCCCTCTTTCCAGTGCATAGGAAATGGACCAAACAGTGCAAAAATGGAAGCAGGGGAGGAATGGGCAGATTATGCAATGTTAAAAACTTATCATGCTTGGAATTTAATCTAGAAATTCTTTTGGTGAAGTTTTCTTACTTTCAATCAATTGCTATTAATAGAGTGATGGCTACTGAATGGGAAAATATCTCAAAGGAAATAATGTAAAACACATAATCATGCTTTTTGTTGTTGTTGTTTTTTTTTACCTATGCTTCGAAAATGTTTAGCCGCTTTTGTGTTGAGGCATGTAGAGAAGATACTTTCTGATGTGAAATAAAAGACCTTGTAGTAAATTTATTAGGAAATGCAAAGGGATTTATGTAACATGCAAGATGAAATTGAAGACGTTTTTGATCTGGTTTACTTAGAAAAAGCCTACAAGTAAAATCTTTTCATTAAGTTTGAAGATCTTCAATTCCATGGCCTTAAAGTAGCAATGGGTTTTGGCTTAAGTCCCAGTGATTTTAATGTTACTTAACCTGAAAAATTACAAAAAGATTTAAAAATTTAACTAATCCACAGGGGAAGAGATCTGTTATTTGATTAACAGATCACTTACAGTGGAAAAGAACAAGGACTTTTTCAATGGCTTTCTTTAGCACAAACAAAATAGAATCATATAATTGTTTTGGTTGGAAAAGACCTCTAAGACAATTGAGTCCAGCTGTCAGCCTAACTCCACTATGGCCACTAAACCATATCTGGAACTGAAAGATTGCCAAGGGTCAGAAATATTGTTGACAATAACAAGTAAAGCACAAACCTTCTGCAGGAGACAAAGATTTGTAAGGACTGCAAAGATGCTTCCAGGTTCTTCCATTTTAATAATAGCAGAACTTTCTGGGTGACCAGCCAGGCATGGAGAAATAGCCACATCTCCTTTAAAATTGCTATACTATGGGACAGAAAATAAATATGAAAATGGGACATGTCTGATTTTCTTGTCTCTCCTTGTATTCTCAAAGCATCTTAGTACCATATTATTCCACAAATTTAGCTGTGTTTTCTCCACTTTGAACATGGCATCTACACAAACAAAACACCTACAGAGTAAATTGAAGTTCTTGGGTTAATTTACTACCTGAAATTTGTGCAGTTGTCTTGTATTCACCATATACAGACAAAAATGTGGCTAATTTGAACTTTATATTAGGAGACAAGTGTATTGGAATGACTTACCTTTTAGTTTCAAATACTTTTTTTGGTGACAAAACAATATTTGTGCTGCAGCATGTCATTAAAGACAAAATTTGAGTCAAACCATCTTGGCAATGAGCTAACTGCATTCACAAAGATTTATCAAAATATGTATTCTTGCCTTATGCATGGGCAACATGTTCCTGCTGATTTGCTTCTCTTCATGCCATGCAGTGTCAGTAATAAAGTTCAGAGCTGCATCCTTTCCTTCATAAATGGTCAGCTAGGCCACTCATACTCAGAAGTACTTTGAATGTTAATTGAATGGTGGGAAAGAAAATAATATTTAAACTATAAAAAAACTCTCTAAAATTAAAATCTTGGGATGTAAACAGGGAAAAAAAAAAACAAACCACAAAACAGTGAACTCCACTGGAATAACATGGAGCCAGGCACTTGGGAATATGCCAGGCACATCCTAGTAAGCTGTTCTGCAGGCTGGAGTTGTCAGTGTACAGAATTACAAATATGTGAAGAGCAGGAAAAAAGACATATGGAAAAATTCCTTACCCAGCATGAGCAAAAATACCACTTAGTTATTACATAACAGAGGTCCTCTCAGTGACATTGAAAACTTGTTTGCTTTAGGCTTTTGGGCTTTTTTCCTTTTATGCTACTGAGTGATTTTGCAAATGCAAGTATTTTCTATATCTCTTCTTGAAGCATGTAAGTGCATATCTCACTGTTCTATTTTCCATCCCTTTTGGGGGACATTATTAACATTCTCTCAGAGGATGAAATTCCATTTGAAGAGGTCAGATCACTGCTGGGCATTTTTCTCATCTCCTCCCTTTGTGTTCACTCTTCCCACAGCATGTGCCTGTTCACTAGTCTGCTGTTTATTGCATTTTTTTCACCTCTACCAATATCTTAGGTTGCTGGGTTTTGTTCATATATGATCTAGTACCTGTTCCCTCTGAAAATCAAATGTTATATTCTGATAATCAATTTGTTCAACATTTCTTTTTTCTGACACATATTTTGGAGCTCTTAAACATTTCAGGATAGGAGTTTAAACCTGTTTTAGAACTGTCTGGTAGCTCAATGTATTGACAATACAAAATGGCATTTTATTCAAAATGTTGCTTTCAAAAATAACATCACCTGGTATACAATAAAGGATTAACAATTTATTCTAGTTGCATTATCTTAATCTTATTTGTTAAGTCATTATTATAATAACAAAAAAGGGGCATAGCAATTTCTGATGTCAAATGCTGATATCTGTATTTCTCTTCATATACACTTCAAAATTTGAGAAAATTAAATAAATGTATTCAATAAGATTAACATTTTAAACTTTAATTCAAGGTTTTAGGCATATATCATAGTATATTAGTCTAATGTTAGTCCTTTGTCAATGGAAACATGACTAATGCCTTTGCTTGGTAAGGAAAGCATTCCATAAATAACATGATTTCAAATTAAGGGAAATTTGAAGCTCTTGGAATGTGCTCAGGTTTCTCCTAGCTGTAAAAAAGTGGGGACAAGACATTATTCTTTGTGAAAGTGGTAGGCAGGAGGAAAAGCAGAATGATCTCTCCCTATTTGAAAGAAATAGTTGCTATGCATCCTGGAAATTTGTATTAATAGCATTCCCACACATTCTTTTATTGAAACCAGGAATTTCTATATCAAATATCACAGTAAATTTGTCCACTGTGAGTGGCAACACCATTAGTTATAAAGCCATGCACTACAGTCTGGGGAATTTCCATCCCAAAATTATCAACTTCATCACGCATCCATTGCTTCCCACCTCCATCATGAGATTATTACTACTTCTTGGTGAAAATTTGCCCAAATGCATTATGGATGTGCAATGTAGAGGGTTTTAATAAAATTAAGGCTTTTCTCCTATGTATAAGTTTCACCAGCAATGACATCTAGAGTAGCTTCCTCTTCTAATTAGCAACTCCCATATGGTTGATTGCTGTATATGGTTGTTCATTGGAAAAAGTGTATATTTCAGATATTCTTCACAGAAGCACAGAATGTTAGTGGTTAGAAGAGAACTTGAAAGATCGTCTAATCCAACATCCCTGCCAGAGCAGAGAGTAGATCACACAGGAATGCATCCAGGCAGGTCTTAAATATCTCCCAGAGAAGGAGATTCCACAAATCCCATAGACAGACCATTCTTTTTAATGTGTTCTTTTCCTCACATTTCCTGAACATTTTATAGAAAATGTTTTAGACCGCTTGCAAAAATACATTTGAAATTAGAATTCCCAAGAACTCAGGGCTTCATCATCAGTGATGACATTAATGCTCAGGTTTTCCTATGTAATTTTCATTTGTTCTTATTTCCACCCCATAAAACTTTCTTTGTTGAAAGAATATCTTTTCTTTAATAATTGACATAAATTTGAAAGGTCAAGTATGCCAATATCTCTGGCACAGAAAAACAAAACAAAGTGAGCTACACCAGGTAATTAGCATGAGATTTTCAGTTTGAAAGGCGTTTACAACATAAACTGAGAAGCTTTTGTTCATTTGCTTTTTAAGAAGAAAAACATTTTAATCATTGCAATCTGCTGTAGCCAATAACTATAACTTATTAAATGTTTTCTTACAGTTAGCTTTGTCCTAAAAGGTGTTTAGCAGTTCATTATAATGCCGGACCTAAGTAGATATCAAAATTCTGTGGTGTGTGAGACACATAGAAACTGTTTGAATGCTGTTTATCTTGTCCATGTGGCAAGTAAATATTTGTGGAGTGTATAGAATCCTAGAATTTCTTCCGTTAGAAAAGGTGTTTAAGATAATCGAGTCCAACTCTTATCTAACTCTAGAGAGTCTGGTGCTAAACCATGTCCCTCAGCACCACACTTCTGTGTCTTTGAAACACCTCCAGGGATGAAAGTTCATCCACCTCCCTGGGGAGCCTGTTCCAGTTTGTTAGAAGCCTTTCAGTTGAGAAGTCTCTTCTAGTATCAGACCTAAACCTCCTCTGGTGCAATTCGTTACTGCCACTTATTACCAGGAAGAGATCAGCAGCCGTCTGCCTCCAACCTCTTTTGAGGGAGTTGTAAAGAGCCTCCTTTCCTCCAAGCTAAACAAACCCAATTCCCTCAGCCACTCCTCAGAAGATCTGTTCTCCATATCCTATGAGAAAAACTCACTTTCTTTGAATTTCTGTCTATTGGAGGTTTCTTTCCTTTTTGGTAGAAAGTTGTATTGAGGGCCAAAACAGTGTGCAAAACCATAATGCCATAAGTCTGGTCACCTTAGTATAGAGAACCGCCTGCGAGTAATTCTATACTTAACAAACTAACAGTATTATTTCATACACATAATATTTCACAGCTAAATGTGCTTCATTAAACATTTTATGTATTTCAGTTGCTAGATGAAAAGTGGCATCAGAAATGCAGTATTTTTTGTGTGTGTAGCTTTGGGGTTTTGTGGGGGTGGTTGTGTCTTGGGGTGTGGTTTTGTTTGGTTCAGGCTTTTTGTTGTCATTGAGGGGTCTTTGGTTGGTTGGTTTTGTTTGTCTGTTCTGGGTTTCTTTACTGTAAATGCTGCCTTGAAATGTGCATGATTGTAATTTTACATAGGGTAAAATGACTGTAATTTCATCTGTTCAGTTCAGGAAGCCAAAAAAGGATTTAATAAGTAGTACAGATTAAACTAGACAGTACTATAAAGGCAGAGTGTATATATATTTTGCACTTTTAAATAACCTTTTATAACAATCAAACAGTATGCTGTAATTCCATTTTCTACTGATATCCTTGATATTGTCACGGTGTTGTCTTTACATCTGGATATGACTCGTTTGTATATGTACACACTTCAAAAGTGATTTCTATAATAGAAGATGTGCTCCCTTTCACTGTTATTAACACCATACTTGAAAAATATTCACCAATTATTTTTTTTATAAATTATGAATGTACAGTTGTAAATTAGAAAATGAAATATTGTAGCAATGAAGAGATGCACTTTAAAAATGTAAGAGTGTTTATCTCCAAGAGTGTTATTTTGTATAGATGTTTTGGAATAAATAATTTATTGCTCGTTGGTAGTGGTGGGGTTTTCCTCTCATTTATGAAATAAATATAAGGGATTTCTTAGCATGTATATGAGGTTTCAATCTTATCATCAATGTTTTGGTGGGTTTCTTACTTTTTAAAATGAAAATTGTGTAATCAGGAAAGGACTTAGTCACACTTCATTTTTCATTTAATAATTCATCATTGGCTTGATCTACTTCCTCTGATGAAGCCTGTGAGTAATTATAGTGCAACCCACAGTCCTCTGTGTGACTGACCAAGTGATCTGACTACCACAGCTTCCTTCAGCCATGAAGACCTGTTTTGCCCATGTAAGTCAAAATATGGAGATAGGAATACATAAGCACATCTAGTCTTGAACCGGACAAGATGGAGCCAGTGTCTAGCCTTTGTCTGTAACCTGGGATAAGGAAGTAGAAGCACTCCTGCTTCCCGCATTTTAAATGCAGCCAATTGAAATGGCTGAACAGAACTGTTTCAGTTGGAAAAGGTATTTAAGATCATCAAGTGCAACCATTGTCTAAGTGTATCATGTTGCTAAATCATGTCCCTCAGTACCCCATCTCTGTCTAAATTTTAAACACCTCCAGGGATGGGGATTCAACCACTTCCCTGGTGAGCCTGTTTCACTCTTTGAAAACCCTTTCAGTCAATAAGTTATTTTCTAATACCCAATCTAAACCTCCCCTGGTGCAACTTGAGGCCATTTCCTCTCATCCTATCTATTGCTAGTTACTAGGGAAAAGAGACCTCCTTTCAGGGCATTGTAAAGACCAATGAGGTCTCCCATCAGCCTCCTTTTCTCCAGGCCAAAGAACCCCACCTCTCTCCACAACTCCTCGCCAGACATGTTCTCCAGACCCTCCACCAGCTTTGCTACTCTTTTCTGGACTCACTCCAGCACCTCAATGTCTTCCTTATAGTGAAGATCAGAAAACAGAACCCAGTACTCAAGGTGTGGGCTCACCAGTGCTGAGAATGGTGGCCTCTGAGCAGCAGCAGTGTAGGATGGATTGGAAGCGCATGGCACAGACCCAAGAGGCTGCAGGCTCTTTATGCCACTGCTACTTTTTGCCTTGGCATGTGCCAGAGCCCTTCAGTGTAAGCAATGTCCTCAGCTGCAGCCTCGGTCTCAAGGGGCTGCTGTGAACGTGCCTCCTGCTATGATTGTGGTGCAGTTGAGTGAAGGAGGGAGATTTGCTGAGGAGGGTGGAAAAGCAGATTGGAGTGCAAACTTCTGTAAACTGGTGTGCAGGGCTTCCACCTGGGGAGGTGTAATCCTGATCTCTGATCCCCTTTCCAGAGGAAACCGACAAGATGTGAGGAAGGCCTCATTTATGTGCAGCTTAAATTGCATTTTACTATGACATATTGGACTTTTTCATTTCCCTGTGGTAGTAAATTGTGCTTCTCATGGCAATAGAGGTAATTGCTTTGCGCTAAAATACATTAACTATTTCAGATGGTTTGTTCTACTTCATGCTTGGAATGACAGAACTGAATTATTTTCTGCAGTGTGTAGCTCAAGAGACAAGAAAATTCCTACTGATTAAGGAGGGGGAGATAAAGTTTTCTCTTTCAACTGCAGAAAAAAAGGTGTTTGGACAGTGGGTAATATTAAACTCATTATGTTTCTTTTGTTCTAAGGATCTTTAATGCTAGTTGCTGTTAGTTGTAAACTTCCTACTTTTTCCTGAAAAAAGGAGTGGTTCTTCAAGGTTCACTTCTATTAAACTAGGTCATAGTTAGGTGTCACTGCAGCCCATGAGCTCAAGACTTGTGTCATTGTACCTGACAGAGAAATGGGTAGGTCAACTTTTAACTACCCAAAGAGAAGTGGTAGTTTTCCTTTTTTTTCTTCTGAGAGTTGGACTTGATTGTTCATATGGAGCCTTGGTTAATGACTCAGGTGCAGCCCTTATGCATCTGTAGGAGAAATTTTACTTGATGGTGTCAAAAGTAGAGGAAGAAGAGCCTAAGTTGACTTGTTCAGTATCTCTGCCACCTGTGAAACTCCCATTGCATTAAATACTTATTGCCTACCCCACACAGAGGTAGCTGGTCTAAGAGTTCACCTTCAGAAGCTGCAAGAAGCTCAGAGCTGCAGATCAGTCTTTTCTTGTGCTCTCAGCAGCTCCAGGTCCAACCTGCAAACTTACACCAGTCTGATGGTTTGGTAGAGAGCATTGCAAACTGGAAATATTTTACCTAAAGGATATTTGTCTAACTAACATAAAATATTACTTGTTCATGGCTAAATTAGCCAGGTCTAGCAGGAGATGTTCCTGCCCATGGCAGAGAGGTTGGAACTAGGTGGTGTGAGGTCATCAAGAGGAACCTTTTAGGGGTGAAATAAGGGAAGAAGGGAATGGAAGAAGGGCATCCTTGTCTGTAAAAGGGGCAAACTTTTTCAGTACATTTTACTGAGAATCAGAGTGGTGTCCTTTTCAAATGCTATTACTGACCGTAGTGAGGTGGGCACAAAGCAGGATAGAAGAAACTCTCAATAAAGGTGGGTCAAAGGAGGTTTGTAGGGTAAGACATTTTCTGGTGATGCAGATGAGTTGAGAATGCTTGTTACTGAAAATTGATAGCAAAAGATAAAGGCTGGAGGGAAGGATTTCTTGCACAGAATATTTAAATTTTATTTTCAGAGATTTTTTGTTGCAATTTGTACTTTTATCCAACTCACTTTGGAAGTTAAGTGCGCTCACTTTAAGGAAAGGATAAAATAGTTATACCACAAAGCTTTGGTCACTGCAGGGAAGACTGAGAAATAGTGAAACTTCAGGTTATAAATGAGCCTAGGGAAGAATACAGCTACAAAGAGAAGATGAGGAAATAACTGGGAGCTTGAACAGATGCTTGTGAGGAAAAAAACAGAGCAGTCTCTAAGTGTTGCAGTAATAACTCTGTTGCCTGAATTCAATGGCTTACACAAACAGGTTAACAGATTAACACTGGCACTCAAAGCAGATATTTAAATGACACCACAACCGTAAGTTGTACACAAGTATTGAATCAAAGCATACCAAAACCTTCTGACTGACTCTCCTTCACCAGTTCATTCCTACTTATTTCATTCTCTGAGCAAGATATTTTGCTTGAGAGCTATTGTAATTGATTAATACAAGTTACTCTGAAAATTAGAAAAATACTGTTCTACATAGGATGTTACTAATAAGACTTTTGATGGAGGATCCTACACATTTCTATAAGAGGGTCTATGTAACTGAGGCACATTGTGCCCAGTCCTGTCCAGCCTTCTAACTTCATCTGAAAACCAGCATCTGGCCTTCAGATCTCGGATCTGAATTCCCCCATCCAAAAAAATCTAAGCAAACCTGTCTGTTCACTGTATAAGTTCAGCCATAAAGTTCTGGGCACCCAAGGGAAAAGATGAGCACAATATCTTCTGCACCTTCCTCTTCCTTGAAGCTCCATATTGAATCAATATGTCCCTGGCATTATCAGGGCCAAAGATGCTGTACAGCTGTACAAGCTCATACATACTGGGACATCTATAGCTTCATGAACATCTCTTTCATGGCTCTCAGTGAAACTTTTTGACATTGCTATCCTAAAACCAGGATAAAGCATCTGTTAAAACATTGCCCAGACCTGGCACATGAAGTACTTTAAAAAGAATGTTATGGCACAAGCAGTGGAGTGCAAAAGTCATCACAAACTGTGGTCCCTGTGAGGCTCCAGCCATCTGCTTACTAATTAAGTGTACCACAGCCTGGCTCTTACAAAGAAAACAAACATTGCTGCTGGCAGCTTTGTGCTGCCATATAATTACTGTGACTGGCACAGGCACAATTCCAGAAAAGTCATGCCTTTTTGTACCCATTCCTATCAATACTTTTTGTTAGTTTGTTTGCTTGCTCGTTCTTTCCTGGTAGAAAAAGACCTGGGGGTGCAGGTGGATGGCCATCTGTATATTAGCCAACAGTGTGCTCAGGTGGCCAAGAGGGCCAAGAGCATGCTGGCCTGTGTCAGGAACAGTGTGTCCAGCAGCACCAGGGAAGTGATTGCATCCCTGTACTTGGCACTGTTGAAGCCACACCTTGAGTACTGGATTCCATTTTGGGGCTATCAATACAAGAATAGCATTGAAGTGATGGAGCATGTCCAGAGAAGGGCAATGAAAATAGTGAAGAGTTTGGAGAATAGGTCTTCTGAGAAGCAGCTGGGGGAACTGGGGTTGTTTAGTCTGGTGAAAAGGAGGCTGAGGGAAAACCTTATTGCTTTGTGCAGCTCCCTTGAAAGGTGGTTGTGGTGAGGTGGGGATGAATCTCTTGTCCTATCATTAGTTACCTGGGACAAGTAGAAAGAACCTCAAGTTGTTCCAGGAGAGATTTGATTGGATATTAGGAAAACTTTCCTTAGTGAAAGAGTGGTTAGCCATTGGAAGAGACTGCCCTAGAGAGATGGTAGAGTTGCCATCTTTGGAGGTATTAAAAAATGCATGCAGTCATGGTTCTTTGGGTCATGGTGGTGTTGGAATGATGGTTGCACTTGATGATCTTTTTCAACCTTGATGATGCTATAATTCTAAAGGATAGACCTGCTCTTTCTGCAACCTTCTACCTCGTGCTAACCTGCTTGAATCTGCCTTTCCCAGACTATGCTAATTTGTGTGTCTGACAGTACCTCCTATTACCCAAAATGTTCTTGTACTGCTATAAGAACTTTACTCATATTAAGGTACACTTCATATGGCAATGGTGTATTTAACATCTTTGCTTACATTACACTAATGTAGATAAAACAGCTGCTGCATAGAAGTCATCTTTTTGGTAAGGTAAAATTATTCACTGCCTCTGCAAATGAAGCTCCATTTCTTTGTCTCAGACGAGGACTCAAGAGGTGACAGTTAATTCAGAGCAGTCAGGACATACTCCTCTGGTGGCCATATGTCTAAGGACACAAGATCTGCACTCATCATCATCTTTCTTTCCTTCCCACTGCTTTTCCCCAGGTTTGAACAGCTTTTCCCTATGCCCAAACAGTTGACAAGAGTCAACAGCAGTCCACTGAGTTAATCTCTTATAGAAAGAAGAAATAACCTGTGAAAATTAACATTGTCCTCACCCAGATCACATGGTGTTTAGATTACGTGTTAGACTTCTGGATAGTTAGGCTGTGGAACAGGCACGCAAACGTGATTATTTTATTAACGCAAATTCAGGTACTTAGGTGCTACCACAGGCAGCAACTGGGAGTGGGGGGGAAGCAGATGGAGGGGAAGCTGAGGATCTAAACTTCTCTGTGCCTCAAGGGGAAGAGAATATGGACATCATTCCTAGTTTTATGTGTATTAAGAAAAGCTACCCGGTGTCATAATACTATTTGGTTTTGTTTGATATCTGAAGATCAGAGACATGTCTGTATGAGTTCTTCACATGACTTCAGACTCTGCTTAATAACTTCTGCAGATAGAGGAGTTATTTCTTATTCACAGTCCTTCAAAGGTACGACATTACAATTGTCACACCCCAAAGCTTCTACTAGTCCTGTTTTATAGTGTGTCCTTATTTATGGATGAATACCCACACCAAATTGATCAACCGTGCCCTTTTGATAGAGCTTTGGAAGGTTCATTTTGTTCTACAGAGTAGCCAGCAGCAGAGTCTGGACATATTATTGGGTCTATTACACCACAGAGTGAAGAGTCTGAGATGCCTCTGTCTTCAATGCTGGCCACAATTCAATCATCTTTTCTAGTGAAAACCCTTTTGTTACTTTGATACTAGTAAATTAAACTACATCAGGAGATGTTTAGGATCTGAGTTATGATTATCTCTAAGTTAAAAAAAAAAAGTGAAAGTTACTTCTGATATGTTTTTTGTCCCAGTAAACAAACTTCTAACCAGGCCCTTGGCATGTCTGAAGATTTATCATGGAGTAGGTGCTGTTCATGACAGGCAGTTTAGTTACACCTATCTCAATCTGAATAGGAAGCTTTCAGTAGTACAGATAAAAGCTGTAGTGTCTTATGTGCATTTAATTTACTCTACAGATGAAACTTTCCATTCCAGGGACTGCAGTGTTTGTATACAAGCCCTACCATATGGCTTTGGTACCTTGTCTTCTATGTGCACCTTTTGAATGAGAAGTTGATGACATTGATGAAAAAAAACAAAGAAGACCTGAATGTCAAAATGAGGCAAAGTTACATGACACAAAACACGGTATGGACTTACAGCACTTTTTTTACAGTATCATAGAGATGTATTTTGAGGACTTCTAGGAATGCAACAAAATAAATTTAGAGTTCTTTCTTAGGGGCATATGTCATTAGCATGCTACCAACAATTATCTATGAAAGCTGCATCAGAAGACATTTCTCCCAATAGTTTATTTCTCATTTACAGAAATGTTGTTGTTTTTGATGGGAACAACAACACTTTTGGAAGGTAAACAATTCTGCTGTCACATACCATTGATCTGACTGGTACACAGATTTGGCTTCCTGTCAGTGAAGAAAGGGCTATCTTGTGCATCAGGGATAAACTTCAGAAATGAAGAGGTGAGGGATGCACTGTTAGGAAAAACTTATTTTCTAGTGGAATTCCCATAGCAATGTGCAAAAATGTCTGTGGTTGGTACAGAGGCACTTATACAACAGATAGTAGTAGCTACTCAAAATGTGGAGTTATTCCAAGCAAAGTTGCCCAGCACTCTGACAGACCTAAGTACATTACAAGTTTGGATGCCAGTGGGAATATAACACTATACAACAGATCTCTACGTTTGGAGAATACTCCTTTGTAGAAAGATGGCCCAAAATGTGCACACACTTACTCACAAAAGGGAAAACTCCCCACACAAGGGTACCCAGAAAGGGATCACTCATGCAAAAGGGAGCAGAGGCTCTCCCACATATATATGTGGGTGTGTATATATATGTATATATATATTCCTGCATATGTGTATGTATATATATATATATGTATATATATATATATCTAAAATAACATATGGTCACCAAATGGGAGGGATGAGGGCTCACTCCACAACAAGAAGCTTCTTTGAGCAGTGTCCTGATCCAAGAGTACCCATATGCAGGAGAGGTATGTGGACCTACTCAAATGATCTCAATTAGCTTTCTGGTAGGACTCCATTTATACCCTAGTCAACTCTGAATTGTAAGCACACAACAAAGGCCTAAAATAAAGTAATAAAGTTTTAATGGCCAGGAACCCTTATCTTTATTGGATCTTTGATAAAAAGCTAGTGTGGCCAGCAGGACCAAGAAGTGATCAGACCCCTGTACTCAGTATTACTGAGGCCACATCATTTATTTATTTGCTTATTTATTAATTAATTTATCTTCCTTTTACATGTCAGACACATACTATTTTATTTCCAAATTTATCACTTCAGATTTGTCTGCATTAAAATAACTTTGTTGGATTTGTCAGTCTACCACACTATCTATTATTATTTTTAATCTCGATTCAGATATAAAAGACTTCAGTTCCTTTGTTATGTCTATGTAATTATATGTGTATATACATACATACAGATACACACACAGAGAAATACTCTATTGCTTCATCTACTTGGTGACTTCTGCTTAATTATTTACAAAGTGTGGATTCTTATCAGTGTTCATTTAAACATGATGGGGATTGTTCTTGTTAGCTGCTATTTAATGTTACATGTTTGATAATTCACAGGTGCCTTTTTCATATGTGTGTGTTTCAAGATAAAAATAAGAAATCAGTGACATCTCTTGTTTGTCCAGTCCAAGAGTTTTCTCAAACATACTTTAGCTACAGAATGCTTCAAACTCATCAGGGCATTGAAAGTAACAGCTCAAGATTTGTGGAATCTTGACATGACGTCAAACAGTCAAATTTATTTTTATTGCTCACTCATATGGCTCACTTGAAGACTAAATGTCCCAGAGAGTAGTACTGTGCAACCTCTTAATATCTACGCTCATGAAAAATGTTTCCTTTAACTTCTTCAGATCATTTACTTTACTGATTTGTGACAGACTAATGGAAATTTGGAGATTAATTCAGAAGCATGGTCATTTGCCTGAGTGAATGTGAACTTGGAGTTCAAGAGTATCTCATTAAACTTAAAATGTGTTTTTCAATTAACAAAATGTGTTTATAATGTAGGATGTGTTAGTGAAAAATCCATCTAATGAGCTAAGATGGCCATCTTAAGATTCCTTTTTTTACTTGATTTCTCAAATAGAGTCTTCATTTTTCACAGACTCATTGCTTCCCCTTATGATCTCTTTCTCCAAACTGAAAATTAAATCCTGAAATGATTTCTCACCATTGCTTTTATCTTTGGATGAATTAAAAGCTCTATTAAAAATTAAAACAATAAATTTGGAAAGTGGATGTCTCTCTTGAGAAAATGCAGCTTTATGCAGGTTTGGTGGTGACACTAAGCTGCGTGTTGTGGTGGACTCATGAGAGAAGGGATGTCATCCAGAATGATCTTGACACACGTGAGAATTGGGCCAGTGACAACTGCATGAGGTTCAACAAGTCAAAATGCAAGGTCCTGCATCTGAGTCAGGATAGCCTCAGGTACAAAAGCCACTGTTTGAGAGTAGCCCCAAAGAACAATATTTGCGTGTACTGATTGATGAAAAGCTCAACATGAGCTGACAGTGCACTCACACAGCCCAGAAGGCAAGTTGTATTCTAGGCTTCATCAAGAGGAGTGTGGCCAGTGAGTGAAGAGAGATTTTTCCCCTTTACTCTGTTCTTACGAGACCCCCACCTCAAATTTCTGCTTCCAGTTCTTGTGTTCCCATCATAAGAAGGACACAGAACTGTTGGAGCAAGTCCAGAGTAGCACCACAAGGATGATCCAAGGACTGGGACACCTGTCAGGATAGGTTGAGGGAATTGGAGTTGTCCAGCCCAGAGAAGAGAAGCCGTGGGAACCAAGTAGTTGGCAGGTAATAAGGATGCAAACAGAACTTCAGAGGAATGGGGGGAGGAGGGCAATGCAGCAGTAACAGAACACCTGCCACAGAAGTGTGTGAAAACCAGGCTGGAAAACCATTTCCAAGAGTGTTGTAGGAGTAGAGATCGAAAATCCGTCTCTTGCTTCCTGATTATCATTAATTATTGCTTATCTGCATGCTCTTAGTTACTATAGGCAGTCAGTTAATTACTTGCTGGATTAACTTCAGTTTATTTCCTCTTCTTTTTAGCTATTTGTTAAGCACGTGACAATAATTTCATCACAAAGCTTATTTTTTAAAAAAAACAAACTGAAATAGTATCTGAACTATTTAGTTACTATAGAACTATGTCTTCACTATACATAAACATAATATTTCACTTAATATTTAGACTCTAAGTTAAGATAGCTATGCATATCACTTAAGTTGCACTTCAAGTCTAAACATAAATCATATAAATTAGTCCTAAAGGACTTTTATTTTGCATTTGACAAAAAGCCTCAACTGTCACAGCGAAGCTCAGAAAAGAAGAAGACAAATCCCAGGCACCTTGATATATTTTTATTCTACAAAATTGTCGAAATATTTCCATGAATTGATACAAACTTTTTTCTCTTTTTTCTTGACGCAAACTGTTCTGTGGTGTATATCTTGTCTAAATAATTGCTTTCTCATTCCTGCCACCTACTTGACAGTTAGTTCTGAAGTAGACATTGGATGATCCTTGTGTAGTCACCATCTTCATCCCATTGCTGGCTTCAGAGACCTCTGCAAGGCTTTCTCTAACTAAAAAGAACAGCAAAACTAAGTTCTAATAAAATTTAATTAATTTTAGAAAAAGAAAATAAATGACTAGAAGTCATGGCATTGATACAACCCAAATGAACTCATCTTTCCTTTTTAAACTACTTTACTTCCACCTTTCCTTCTTTTTTTTTTCTTTTTTAATTTGGTGACATATTTCTGAACTACCTAGAATTAGACTAATTGCTGCTTGCATCATATTAATCTGGAACTTTGGTGAAATTGATTCTGGTAGAGCATGGTACAGTTATAACTACTTTTTGCCTCTCCTCCTGCAAAAGATTCTTCCTGGAATTTTAATAGCCAAAAGAGAAACTAATTTCTCTGTTATAAGTTAGCAGTATCCTTCACACCATGCTATAGGCCAAGATTACCACTAAATACTACAAAACGGTGTAATCTGCTATCAGAAATAGCTCCTGCAGCTGCAGAGGTTGATCTTGGAGGTTTCTAATTCTAATCCAATCCCTGTAGGAGCTGGTGATACCTCAGAGAGCCAGGTAGGGCTGTAGGCTGTTACAGTGCAAATATAAGAGTTGTTCTGAGCTTATAGAAATGTGCCTGGTCTCTGTACCACTTCTTATTTGCATTTGCATAATGGTTTAAGTATTGGCTAATTTTCTGAAATACCACAGGAAGTCTGCAGAAATTCATGTGTGTGCATAATGTGGAATTCTACTGCTTCAGAGTATTTCCTTGATCAGAATGTATCTTTTAATCAACAATATAAAGATTTATTGTATATGTCTTTGACTATTAAGAACACAGAGACAGTACTGTTCTCCATGTGCAGATTCAAACATTGGGAATTTAACAAGTTGAATGAGTTACATAATTAAAATGTTTAACTGTTAAGGTTCACTGCTTCTTTTCTTAAGAGTGCTGCTTAGCATAAGTATGGTTTTATGCCTGTTTTGTGCTTCATGTTTAAACAATCATTGATCTGTACAGTTTCACTACTTGGCAGAAAGATCTGACAGGCTTTCTATGTCTGAATGGCTGAAGATAGGTAGCTGACAAAAAGTTCAGAACAAAGAGGGAAAAGTCATCAAGATATCCATCCAAATTATTTGTGCTGACTTGTAGGCAGTATATGAATCTTGGATTAAAAAAGTTAAGGTTGTTCTTGAATTACTAAATTTTGCCTTCTTAGTTCTCTTGCAGCAGGCTTCTGTGACAAGATTCTGAATGAGCTCCAGTAAGGATGGAGATAAAATCACATCTGTTTTATCACTCCAGTGTGATTAAGAGTTCCCACACCTTCTAACTAAAACTGTTTTAATGTCAGCAATTTGAACTTTATACTCTTAAATTTAAATCATGAAACCATTTAAAGCCCACTGTAGACAAGTACTTCAACTGCAACTAATGGGCAAATGTCGAGGTCCTTATTTAAATAAATTTTGATGTATAAAAGCTCTTTCATAGCTAAATATGGAAGCTATGATTTTTATCCATGAAACTTCAAAAAAACCAAACCTGTTTTTAAACTTCAAGAGAGCCCCTCACCTCTCAGAAATTAAACCCACATACCTGTGAAACAGGTGAAAAGTCCTTGCTCTATGAGGTGTTTATAATGGATCTACTTTTCTCAGTGCATTGCTGTGCCACAGAATTCAGTCTTCTTTATAGAATCATAAAATCATGGAATCATTAAAGCTGGAAAGACCTCTAAGATCATCAAGTCCAATCATCAAACCAACACTATCATAATGACTAAACTATGTCCTGCTGTGCCATGTCCACACATTTTTTTAACATCTCCAAGGATGGTGACTTCACCACCCCCCTGGGAAACATATCCCAATGCCTGACCACTCTTTCAGTAAAGAATTTTTCCCTTGTATCCAGTCTAAACCTCCCCTGGTGCAGCTTGAGGCCATTTCCTCCTGTTATGTCATTAGTTATGTTTTCTTATATAAGGAACCAACCCACAAAGATTTGTGATTTGAATGATCTTAAAGAGATATTGCAAGTTTGACTTTGGTCTGCAATCTTAAAGCCCCCCCAGCAAGAAGCATAGACATCCAGATGTTTCTTTCCCTTTACTCTCTATTTACTTTCATCTATGATCACTCATCCTTGCAGGGAACAGGATTATAGATGCTATTCCTGAGCTGAAGATTGCAGTCATTATCACAATCTGGAGTTTTACCTCCAGACAGTTTTACCTCACTACCATATATCACAGTCACCAAACCCAGGATGCTCCTGGTACCCAAACCCTAACTTACTTACCCCTTATGGCAGAGATCAAAGCATTGATCTTTGTCTTCACCTTGTGACCTTCATGTCAAGACTAGCAAAGACTAAATTCTGGAATTCTCAGTCATGATTCCAGCTTTGATTTTGATCTCTGTGTCTACACAGGAAATGGGGAAAAAACACCCAGTTAGTTTCCTAAGTCAAAATTCTGGTTTTAGAAGAAACAATAGGATTGAAAAGTGAAACTAAATGAAAATAGGCAGGCTCAGAATAGTGAAATTAATCAACCAAGAGAACAAAACTAAAACAAAATTATCTTTAAATATCCAGGGGAACAAAACTAAAAAGTCATGCAATGAAGCTGGTGGACAATCTGGATGTTATTATCTGAATATAAGAGGGTATAAAAGGGAATTGAGTCCATCATCTGTAAGTTTGCAGATGACACCAAGTTAGGAGAAGGTGTAGATCTGTTGAAGGGTAGGAGGGCCCTGCAGAGGGACCTGGACAGGCTGGATGGGTGGGCAGAGGCCAATGGGATAAGATTTCATAAGGCTAAGTGTAGGGTTCTATACTTTGGCCACAACAACCCCAGCAGAGATACAAGCTGAGGACAGAGTGGCTGGAGAGCAGCCAGGCAGAGAGGGACCTGGGGGTGCTGGTAGATAGTAGGCTGAACATGAGCCAGAAGTGTGCCCAAGTGGCCAGGAGACCCAGTAGCAACCTGGCCTGTATTAGGAACCATGTGGCCAGCAGGACAAGGAAGGTTATCCTTCCCATGTACTTGGCAATGGTCAGGCCACATCTTCAGTACTGTGTTCAGTTCTGTCCCCTCAATTCAAGAGAGATACTGAGGTACTGGAACATGTCCAGAGAAAGGCGACAATGCTGGTGAGGGGCCTGGAGAACAAGCCCAGTGAGGAGAGGCTGAGGGAGCTGGGGTTGTCTAGCCTGAAGAAGAGGAAGCTCAGGGGTGACCTCACTGATGTCTACAAATACCTAAAGGGAAGTTGTAGCCAGGTGGGATTTGGTCTCTTCTCCCAGGCAACCAGCAACAGCATGAGGGGACACAGTCTCAAGTTGTGTGAGGGGTGGTATAGGCTGGATATGAGAAGGAAGTTCTTCACAGAGAGAGTGATTTGCCATTGGAATGGGCGGTGGTGGAGTCCCCGTCCCTGGAGGTGTTCAAGAAAGGACTGGATGGAGCACTTAGTGCCATGGGATAGGGCTGGGTGATAGGTTGGACTGGATGATCTTGGAGGTCCCTTCCAACCTGGCTTATTCTATTCTATTCTATTCTATTCTATTCTATTCTATTCTATTCTATTCTATTCTATTCTATTCTATTCTAAAAGTAGGAACAAACATGACTAGACTTTGGTAATGCAGCAGTACTAGGACACATGAAGGCATAAATTTGCCTTCTTTGTCAAATAAATTGACAAAAGTAGTGAAAAGTACACACAGAGTTTATTTTATTACATAACATGGCAATCATTCATTATTTTTAAAACTCTAAATATTTGTCATTTCAAGACACTCTAATATTGAGACTATTGATACAGGTAGGTCCTGATTCCTAACAGGATAAAAATAAATAAGTCAAGCATTAAACATCAGTTTCGGCTTTGTAAGAACTTACTGTGGCCAGAAGGATTTTGAAATCATTTGCTCTTTTGAAGCTTGAATGAGTAGCAGTGCATAAAGCTGATAGTGTAAGCTGAGAACCTGGAAAGTACTTCACTTTCAGACTTCAGAACGGTTGCTGCCATAGGTAAAGTACAGAACTGTGGAAGATAATCTCAACAGACAAAAGGTTAGACTATAAAACTTTTGCTTCCCATTTTCTAGAACTTCATTGTTTCAAGTCATGAAATTTAAAAGAAAGGGTGTTTTCATACTAAACTCCAAATTTTTAGAGTTGGTTCATTAATTATGATTTTTCTTGTGATGATAAAATATAGAACTAAAACCATTTAAAATCTTTCCATCTCAAATAAACATAGCACATGTGATAAATGTTACCTGTTGGATAGTTAATATATTAGGACTGCTGTTATGACTACCCAATAACCAGTGCACTGAAATGGAGATTGTAGCTCACATTTCCTGTGTGAGCATATTAATTGTGCTGCCTTGATAGTGCAGTTATATACGGATAGAGAAGTACAGAGGGGTCTGATCTACATTATAATTACTTTGTCCTGTTTCATTATCTTATATGCAATAACTAATTTGCAATTAAATCCTGTTCAAAATGACTGAAAATATATTGTTGAATTTCTAATATGTAGTGTTGCTACATATTGGCATATGTCATAAGTGTTGCTAATATTGTCACAGCATATTNGGAGGGGAGGGTGGGGAAGTCATAAGGAAGGGTGAAAGAGGCAATTAATTAAAAAAAAAAAATTGAACTTCAAAAACATTCACATGCAGCTACAAATATAACTTAAAGGTAAAATTTACGATATACAGGAAATTATTTATAGTATGGCTTATAATTGTGCTTTGCCAACAACCATCTCTTCTTCCTTGTAGATGAAAGTGTTCATTATTTTGGGAATTTCAGCAGCTATAGCCTTCACGGCTGTTTTTTTTTCTTTCCTTCAGATGGGCAAAGATAGCCCATTTGGTAAGTAACATGGGAAAAAATACATGTTATTTTGTTTGTCAGCAATCAGTTTTAAGATGAAAATACACTGACATTGCAAGCAGTTTAGTAATGGTGGTTTAGCTTAATCTTTTTTTCTGTGCAAAATACTCTATTTGGCTTTTGCAAAAATTAGTCTTTAGGTGTTTTCTTTACAAGTACAGCTTTATATATTCACTAAGGACAACTTTGTATGTGTAATGTATCTCAGTTTTATGTGTCTCAATTATATATTCTTTGACTAGGAGTGATCTTACTTTCCTAGTGACATTCTTATGTCAGCTTACATGTTCACAAACATGATTGCAGGGTTTCTTGGCCATTCTGTGAATCACTGTATTTAGTCATCCTAGGATTCTAGGCTAGAGTAAGTTGTCATAGGATGTCCCACCTGGCACCCTGCTGCTGGTCTCAGAGGATGCACATCACCTGTGGGTCCATTCTCTGAGCATACTAGGGAGATTTTAGAGCATCTCAGATTGCAGTAGTGTAGATGTAAACTTGTGATGGTTTGAGGCTAACTGGAATATTCTAATGAGTGAAATTAGATCATTGATTATGAAGAGAAAATAATGATGAAGTCTATATCATTCATTGGTTTGCTGAGAAGAATAAAAACCCAAAATGCAAATAATTTGTCTCAATTTGTTCTGGGACACTGCTTCCTTTTGCTTCTCCTTCATTCTGCTCTAATCTCTCCACTAACAGATAACAACATAATCTTTGCTGGTTGTTTGTCTGGGAAGGAAGAGAAAGAGACAGCATAGGTTTGAGCCCCTTCTGGACAACCCCTTTGTCCAGGAGGGAGTTTGGATTTCTGTATTATTTCTATTCATATGTAACAGTAAATACTTGTAAATATATTGTGTATATGCTTGTGTTCTGGTTTGAGGCTAATTGGAATATTTTAATACGAACTTTAACAGGCTTTAAAAAGAAAATAATGGTGAAGTCTACCTCATTCATAGTTTTACTGAGATGTACAAAAGCAAGGCCATAAACATAGATAAGACACAGCCACTCTAGGCTGTTGGTCTTTCCCTCTCCTTGGCTTCTAGCTGGATCGGTGCAACCCAACTAATCAATTTCTGCATCTAATGCCCCTGGTTAGTTTTCCCTGATTACCTGGCATGTAAGGCAGATTCTGGGATAAGACTGGGAGGTGGAGGGAAGGTGGAAGGGTGGTTGGGAACCCCTTTTGGGGACTCTGATCTCTGGGAGGGGTATTGTGTTTCTGTATTACCTTTTTAATGTATATAGCTGTAAATATTTGTAATATGTTTTAAATATCTGCTTGTATATTTTGCTAAGCTGTGACTATAAAGCTTCATTCCTTAACTTCCAGCCAGCCGAGTCTAGTCTGCATGAAGTCAAACATGTGGGGAGTGGGTAACTCCCAAACCATGACAGCTTGTAAATTTTTCTTTGCTGTAAATATTTCTTCAACTTACTTCCAAGCTGTCTGGGCTAGTCTAGTAAATTTCAATAGTGGCAGGTGAGGAAGAAAGTTCCTAACTCACCACACATTTTAAACATCAGAACTATTTTATTTGCATCTATTAAATCTAAATCAGTAGTAGTAGTATGTGAGAAACACAACAGATATTAGATTGAATTGTAAAAGAGTTCTGCAGAGACCGATTTTGCATTAAAGTAGGGCAGAGCTGATGAATAAATAGGACTTCAATCTTTACATTTTCCTAATTATATAGCTATAGATCTGATTCAGGAAAGAAAGTCTGTATGAAAGTTTTTACTTGAAGTTAGCACTGAGTCACAAATAAAATAAAATTATATACAAAATAGAACAACCAACCTTGAAGCCATTTCTTCAGATGGAGAATATTGTTTTGGATCATCACCGTGAAACATGAAATCAGATTTATTTTCTGTAGCGGATCCTCTACTTGGAGCTTCCATGTTAATCATAGAATCATAGAATCATAGAATGGTCTAGGTTGGAAGAGACCTCAAAGATCATCCAGTTCCAACCCCCTGCCATAGGCAGGGACACCTCCCACTAGATCAGGACTCTCAAGACCTCATCGAGCCTGGCCTTGAACACATCCAGGGAGGGAGCAGACACAGCCTCCCTGAGCAANTCTCTTCTCCAGGCTGAAAAGCCCCAACTCTTTCAGCCTGTCCTCATAGCAGAGGTGCTCCAGCCCTCTGATCATCTTCATGTCCCTCCTCTGGACTCTCTCCAGCAGTTCCCTGTCCTTCTCGTGCTGGTGGCTCCAGAACTGCACACAGTATTCCAGGTGGGGTCTGACAAGAG
>VWZI01000309.1:0-17106 GCA_013396835.1 Psilopogon haemacephalus | reverse complement strand
TTTGTTTCTTCTTTTAAACTCCGGGCCGGCGGGGGGAGGGGCTGGTGATGGAAAAATATGTGGTTGGCTGGCAGGTCTTGTCCTCTGCATTTCTTCAAAATGCTGCTCAGGACATGCATCTCGTCTTGGCTCGGCCCCATCGCGCCTTTCATTGACATGTCAAGTGCTGATAACCTGGAAGTGAGGCGACGAGCTATTTCATTATCCTTAGGTGAAAGAGCACAGCGTCCTCAAAGTGACAAGTGTTTCTGGCAGGATTACTTAGTGGGTTTCTGAAAACACAAAAAGATTAGTGGAGATGTTCATGTTTACCACAGTATTCACTGAATTATCTAAAACATTTTCCTAACATTTCTGGTCTTTGTAACAAAAAAAAAAAAAAATCCATAAGCTTTCGGCTCCTCGAAGTGGCAACACATGTTTGATTCCCCATGGGTTGAGTGAAAGCAAAAGGTGCTTTTAAAGCTCTTTTAAATGAAAGTGCCAGAACTCAAATTACAGGATTTTAAGTGGCTTCTCAAGTTTAAATGTAATAGATATGAACCGTTGCCATGTTTCTTCTGTGAACTGGTGTTGTGTTTTCTCTTGTTTGAGAAAATGACTCTTCTGTGCACTGTATGCAGGTTGCTTATGAGCTGAGGGTGTTGCACAGTATCTCCTGAAAGAGGAAAAGTACAAACCCCGCCCTGAACTCCCAAGCAAGAGTTGGAATGCATGTTTGTATTTATATGTTGGAGAAATGCTTGTAAAGGGCAATAACCTGTGCTTAGAAGGATGGTGGTTATTGTGTTATGAAATACCTATGCTTTTTCCCTCTCTATGTCTTGAACAGTTTAAAGCTAGAATGTGAAAAACTGGCCAGTGAGAAGACAGAGATGCAGCGACATTATGTCATGGTAAGCAAGCTGCATAACAAATTCAAAATGTCTATTAATTTGTATACTGGTGCTGAAATACATTTGTATTGCTGGAGGTGAACAGAAAGATCATAGTTATGGTGCTGTTTTTGAGGTGTCATCAGTGCTTTCATTATAAATTCTTAGTTACAGGGCTTTATAACTTGTTTGCAGGAGTTAGTTTCCATGTGAAACCTGCTTTTTAACATATTAACCAATTTGAGATTTCTTCGAAATGCTAGGAGATTACTTGTCAGTCCTCAGAAGCCTTGTACAGCTTTCTTAGTGTACCTGGAGATAATGTTTTAATTTTTGCTGACTTTGCCCAATCCTCATATCTCAGTGAAATGGTTTGAGATTTTATGTGTGATGGGAGTATGTGTACACGTAAAACCCCAAAGCCTGCTTCCTAAAACTGTTGCACCTGGTCAGCTGGTTCATTGTCTCACTGCATTCAGAATGGCAATGATCTCAGCTGTGAAAGAGGATTCTACTGTGGTTGTGATCTGCCTGGTTAAATAACGTAAACGTGAAGATGTCTCTAACGCATAATTGTATGATACTGGGTCATAGGAACTCCAGAGGTGCTCTTTCTGTCTCTTCTCTTTTATATCTATGAAGGATTAGCACTTTTCTGTAGGTACATGATGATACGCTGGTATTCTCAATAAGAGTGAACAACCATGAAAAATTCTTAACTAAGAGCACAAGTCAGTGTGAAGATTCTCCACTGTCTTTTTTGTGCCTGATACACCTAAGTCTTGGAAATTGTTTGATGCTACCGTTCCATTCTGAACTAAGCTTCCCACAATACGAAAGCACAACAGTTCATATTTAGATTGGTGTATCTCCTTTGGCTCTAAATTTCCATGCTATTTCTTTTTTTTTTTTTTAATTCTTTTTCCCCTCTTTTTCTTCTTTCCCCTTCATCTCTGCAATTTAGTCGCAGCTTTATGTGTTTTTAATTTTAAATACTGAATAACCAGTCTAGTAGACATTGCTGATTTATATGTGTATCTGGCTTCAAGCACTTTGCATGCTTTTTTGTCATCTTTTCTGTGTGCTAGGGAATAGAATCTTGAACATTTTCTCTGTGGCTTTTTTTCCTGCTTCTAATCTTTATGTCTGGTTATGATTACTTTTTTTTTTTCCTTGTTTTATGGCTAGTCTGTGTAAAGTAGGCATGATGCAATGTAGATAAAGCAAATAGCAGAAGAAAAGGTTGCTTTGAAATTCTCTTAGGAATTCCAGGAGCTCTTCAAGGCCAATAAATATTTTTAGGTCTGTGTATCTATGTACAGATCATATTTGGGTCAGTAAATTTTGTTCAGTGAATTTTGGAATACTTTTCACAATTGCAAGATCTGATAGAGTCATCTTCTTCTCTCTTAGTATTACGAGATGTCTTACGGGCTGAATATAGAGATGCATAAACAGGTAGGTAGATATTTTGTTTGGTGTAAGAATGTTCTGTGAAATTTCTCCCATCAATCTTGAAACAGATGTGTATCCCATTTGTCTTGCTTTAATTGCATGGTTGAGTACATTGGAAAGTCTTTTGTAATTAATGGACACCCCGAAACTTTTATTTGTCTAGGGTGTATGGACTGTGCCCAAGTTACCATTTTGACTACAAGTTGTGCATTTGTCTGTTGACTTCACATGCTATCTCCACACATGCAAGCAGTCGTATGCTGTACAGAGAGAGTGTATGTGAACAGGCATGGTGAATGTACAAACAATACCATTTGTTTGACGTTGAACCTTTGAGGTTTATTTTTTGGATAGTACCTACATCACAAATGCATATTAGGTGTTGAGAGATTTGTATTTATATGTGGAAAAAGGCTATTTTCTTCAGTTAACTGGGGCTAATTCAAGCTGGAGTATAAAAGCAATTGATGCACATCTATGTTCCTGTTTCTCTCAGGTTGATTATTTGGACTTCTGCCCAAAACTGATGTCTTAGCATGTGAAACACAAAAGAGTAAATGAGCTTTCTGTGAGGATGTTAGCACGTTTGGTTTTGTGCCTTCAAGTCTAGCACTTAGGCCAAGATTAGTAGATTAGGCAGATGGAGCATGGTAGTGTAAATCAGAGTTTCTTATTTGGTAATGTGTGTTTTTAACCTTCTCTGGAGGAGAATGAATTAAACATCTGACCTCTTTTCCAGCAAGAGAACTTTTTTTATGATGGAGTTTAATGCTGACAGCTCATTTTAGCAAACGGTTGAGCAATTTGCCAGCATTGCTGGGGAGTGTAAACTGCAGCATTAAAGAAATGGCTGGATGGGAGAAGAAACACCGTCTGAAAATTGGTTTGTATGCATTTTTCTTCAAAGTTAGGGATTTGGAACTTCTCTGGGTTGTGGAAATAGGATTTCTTTATCTTGTTGAGAGCAGACATACAAGTTAATTTTTTTTGTATATGTTGTTATTTTTTTGTATTCCATTAGCATCCCAGCACCACTGTACTGATTAGGTCCGTTTACATTAGATGGCATACAAATATGAAGGCAGCCATACTTCCTACCTTAAACCATTTTGTATCTGCATCTCCAAACTTACAGGGCCTTGTACATATGTAAGTTTGTTTTATTCAGATATACTTCTCACAGATACCATGAAGACTCAACAAGTATGTTAAATTTTGAGAGGAAAAGGGTATGATTGCAGCTGATCAGATTGTACACATGTGGTAACGCTGGACTTGATTCAGATTGGGGTGTTGGTTATTGACTGAGAGATTTTGAGTCTTTTCTCAAATGAATAACCAAGTTCTTTTAGGTCCTATTTAAGAAACCAAAACACTGAAACAAAACGAAATGGAAAAAAACCCCAACAATACACATCTCTCCTTGTCCCCCAAAAAAACCCACAAAAGACACGTCAAAACCTGCCCCAGATCAGTAGAGTACTGGATGTGGAAACAATTTGCAAAAACCAGAGTCCTTGAAAGTCACCTACACAGCAAATTGTTGCAGGCATTTGAAAGCAAGCATTGCAGTCAAATTTACTTATATTTCTAGGTACTTTTTTTTTACACCAATTTGTTCATGTAGACTTCAACTGTCTGCACAAAGTTCTGTGGAGCAAAACCAACTTTCAAGATATGTAATTAAAATGCTTTAAGTACAGGTAAAAAACCCTCGGTGAAAGGCCTTTTAACTTTCAGTTTGTAAGTGCTTTACTTCATAAATTGTATACATTTTTGGTGATGGAGTCATCAGTGACATTCAGGAAAACTTAAATACTTTGTTACAATTTAGTGTGGGGATTATGAATGATTGGGTTTTAATTAAACACTTTTTTACATTAGTGTGCAGTGTGTTCCAATGAATAGTTAAGTAGCACACTTATGCAAAAGACTTTAATATTTTGTCAGGTGTTAATTCAAATTAGCTCTGGCTAAGTTCACTATCAGTGTTAAATCTGATATGAGTTTCACATCTCTCATGTTTCCTCTTCTATTGCCACAGTGTTGGTTTCTCTCTTCTGTTATTACTTTAGCAACTGCAAAGTATTTACCACATTGATGGTTTCGTTTGATGCATTCAAAGCTTTTTAAGTATTTCACCTTAAACTCCATCTCTTGCTCTCTCATCTTTGAATTTTACTTCTTGGCTGGAATAGATTCACCCTTCCCTTCTCTTCCCTACACTCCTCACCTCCTACCCCTTCCCCTTTCCCCCCAAACCGTGCTTTCTAAATTAAATCATATAAAAAATCCTCAGGGCAGTTTATCACATTATGAAATACAGACAGCCCTTCAAACCACCTACTTATTATATTTTCTTTCTGTTTTTTTCACTTCAGCACAGAGGCATATCTATCTTTATTTGTTTTTCTGAGCAGACAGCCTTGGTTCCTCTCAGGTTCTTTTCCAGATGCAGTTGCTGGATGCCCTTGTAATGGAAAGCAGGCAATAATGCAGTGAAGTTGCCCTTTGGCGTAATTGGGCCTAGTTCTCAAGATCAGGTTAGGCTTATTCACTTATTAGATTTGCGTCTCAAAGGGTTCAAGAGCAGGACTCCCTGGAGTCCTTGGAAGTACCCTAGTAATTGGTGGCCCTGATATTTGAAACCTTTGTGTATTTTTCTGTGAAAGCTTCTGTTCTTCTTGGCTGCTCCCAGCCACACAGTATTTATTTTTAGAGAATTTTTTCACTGGCACAGAAGATGATGGCTGTGATGGAGTCATGACTCTGTGACTTAGCAAATTGATAAACGGATAAACGTGCAGAGAGCAGTGGTAGTGAGTGTGCCTGTGTGTCTGGGGAAGAAGACAAGGGAAGAGCATTTCTTTTCCTGCCCCTTGTATGATGCTCATCATCAGTCATCCTATGTTGATTTTGATAGAAGACTATTAAAGTGAAACCTATGGGGAATTTGTCATTCTGAAAGGAAAGCTAATGTAATTAGTACCAATTAAAATACATTTAGTAAATTGGATTTAATCTTAATTAAGCCTGCATAATGTTGCCAATTTTTAACAATTATGTTTGAGAACATAATTAATTTAAATTTTGGTAACTGAGTAAATAGCATTAGGCTGGTAGAATTAGTAATTTGTTGGGGTTTTTTTTTTGTTTGTTTGGGTTTTTTGGGGTTTTTTAAAGACGTGTGTGGTATGTTGTGACATGTGTCACATTTGTGTGAGAGCCTGAAATACCAAGAGCTAATTTTTGACGTTCTGTACTAGTACAATAGAAATTTGAGATCGATGCATTCTGGAATTAAAAAACCCACATTGAGTTGAGGGAGTTTGTGTCATGATATGAATAGATACATACAGTATTTAATTTTAACATTAAAGTGAATGTGAATGTTTGAATGTGATCCAAAGATGCTAATTTCTTAATAAGTTGCATTTTAAATATTTGTTTGTAAGTGGCTCAGCTCGTAGTTTATGAATGAATCACTGACATGTTGCTCTGTGATTCAAATGTGCTGTTGGTAGTTGGTGGTGGTCATTTGGTTTAATTCCTGAAATTAGGCTGTTTTAGTGTTATGGTAAACAGCTTATTTAAATTGCTGTAATCAGATACATTTGCTGAAGGTTTTAATTCAACATTGTAATTATCGTTTAAAATAAATGTCTTTATTTGGCAACAGACAACAGATATTTGTGAATGGGACTGATGGAAAACGTGAAGAGGATACAGCATTCACTTTTTACTTTGATTATATCTTTTTTAAAGTATATGTAAATTCTGAGTAACTCTTTTTAGTTGGACCTCTGCCTTTGAACTAGTTCATATGCTAGAGCATTGGATTTCTGCATTTTTAAAATAAAACTCAGGTCTTTTAAGAAGCTGGGTATTAAAAAATAAATGAAATGACTTTTTAAGATCACAGCAAAAAAAAAAAAAATTCCAATCCATATAAATTTTATTACAAGACTTGGGCAACAACCATTTGAGTGCTGCTAAAATATTAATTGACTAGAAATGAAAGGGCTCTGCTAGCTGATAGGATATCATAATCATAGCTGTAGTAGTCGATGGTAAATTATGATAAATGGCATTAGGAACCTTTTAGCAAACTGTAATAACTATGAGGAGGGAAGCAGTATGGATTTGCATTATATCTGATGCCCTCTAGTACCAAGTGGATTGCCAATACTGCTTGTTTAGCATTTTCTAAGGGCAATAGGATATTGATTCCTGACTTACAAGGAACGGCTCTATTTTCACCATTGAAAAGTATTGCAGGTTGTTAAGAAGAAATTGACTTGAAGAGGCTTGACTGCTGCCCATCATGGAGCAAATAAAGCAAAACTGCCGAAGCATAGTGGAGCAGTGAGATGGGGCCCTCAGCAATTTGTTGCTATTAATTTACCATGCTCGACAGCAAATCAATCGGCATCTACTTCATCTGCTGGAGAAAATGCTGTCCAGGGCAGATAAAAGGCCCTGTGTGGTACAGGGAATAGACTGGATTGGCTAGACAGAGGCTGTAGTTAATGTGTAAATAAGTGAAATCAAGGCCACTGTTGCCGAGAAAGCTGTTTTTAATTAGGTTGGGGCTTTATAGTGAGCTGTTTAAGAAAGTAGTATGGAGAGTAAGGGGAGATTTATTGCTGACTGAGTTAATATATGGGCTATACGACATCAAAGCCTTGAGTGTGCTTGCTTTTTAAACTTTAGTAAATTATTTTGGTAAAACGGTAAAGATGGGAATCAATTTATTTAATTTAGGGCAGAGTTTTGAATATTTTTCATCTTCATAGCCATAAAACACACATAGAACAGAGAAGTGGTTTGTATGTGTTACCCATGCAACAGAATAATTTCCTTTTTTTTTTTTTCTGGCAATGGTTTGAGCTCTGTGTGTGCATGCATATGTGCACAAGGATTTTTTGACATGTTCAGTAGTTGACTGTGTATTATTTTCCATTTGAAGAATATTTGGAAAGCCAGCTTAAAATTATACTGGCCGAATTTATTCTCCCATTATAAACATTAGGAAAGATTTAATAGAGATACAGGCAGTGGGTAGTCAGAACCAAACTGGAAAACTTCGAAATGAGAGAAATTAGAAGTGAAATTTTGAAGACTGAAGCTCACATAGGACTATTAAGCCAAGAGAAAAAGAAGTGGTTTTTCCATCAAGGTTTCAGAATCTAAAAAAATAAACTGTCAAATTAGTTTAACAACTAAGGATTGTTTGTTCCAGATTTAGGTTATTTAGTATCCAAAGCCAGCAGAAAAGCTTAGAAGCTTATGGAAAGTTAGAAAATATATTGCTCTACAGTTAAACCAGAAACCTAATACTTGGTAATAACTGCTAAGTTCTGAAACAAGATTACATGCTTTCTTTTTCTCATGATACAGATTTAGCCATTCTGTGGAGAGGTCCTTTTAATTACTGAGAAGTTTGTTGTTGCTGGTTCTCCACAAATTACTGCTGAAAGAGGCTTTGCCACTGTAACTTCCATTCACCCTGGTTTTGCTCTTCATAAACAAGGGAAAATGTAATTTTCTCCCACTTACTTTGGCAATTTAGGCAAATGCTTAAGGTACAGGAAGTATCAAAACATGTTGAGCAAATTTTTAAATCAAACCATACACTCTGTCTATACTGGCAAAATGCTGTACTCTACAGTAATAAAACATAAAAAACATTTTGAAAGTTGCTAATTGTCGTGATTGCCTCACTGATTATGTGAATTTATAGGCCAGGTTGTAATTATGAAAGAGACTAGTGGTGACCATGTGGTTAGGGCTATCTAACACCTTGCCCTAAAAAAAAAAATGCAGTAAGGGGGACAGTCCTCATGAGAACTCCCACCTCCTTTTGGGTAGTATTAATGGGGAAGAAAGGAAGAGGCCTCTCCTCTCTTGGTGCTTTGCTTACTCCTTTGGTCAGCTGGTGTGTCCAGAAAGACAATTAGTATGAGGTTCCTGTGGAACAGTCAGAACTTGCTATCCACCATGAAGAGGAAAACTGTGTCATCAGTTGTGTCATCACTTTCTATATAATAATCTTTGCACAATTTTATATGGTGACATTTGCCTACTTTTGGCAGTCAAAATAGAAATGCTGATATTGTTCAGCGTAGGAAAAAATGTTGCTTAGCAGATGGGTTTCAAAGCGAAACATGGGGTTGCTGGGATGCCCAAATGTGACATGAATCCTGCCCTGTTGTGTATGTGCATTGTGGTGTAGGCTTTACTGTACACTGATCTCATTACCAGTTTTCCTAGAAGCCCTCCTTCAGCACAGAAAATATACATTGGGAAAATAGAATTATGACTGCAGAGGTGATTGTAAATCTGGTTTGAAAATGTTTGACTGCTTGGCTTGGCAACTGAAATAACTTTAAACATAAGGCAGGCTTTAGGCATGTGAAATAAGTTCCACTGTGAGCCGCTTGAGGCAAGGATTCTGATTTTGGGTTATGTTCGAAAAAGTGAAGTGGATACTCACACCCATAAAACACAGTCTATACCATGAACTTGGTGCATTAATGCTGGGAAACAGATTTAGTGCGTCTTAACACCAAGGCTGTGAAACATCGATATGTCAGCATTGTCTACATGGTCTTAGCCTTTTTTCAGAGTGTGTGGATGATTTTGTTGTTGTTGTTTGTTGGTATTTTTATTATGTGATGTACTATTTGTGGACATAATAGAGAACTGGGTTTATCACAGATGAGGGCCAGTTTGTGAAGAGTGCGACTGTAATTGTTGCGTTAGTCACTTCTTTTGCTGTGTGCAGATTGAGCACATCTGTTACCACTGACTTTCAGAAAACCTTTTTAGCCACAAGGCACAGCAGGAGCTGAACAAAGATGATAATATGAAACACAGGATGTATAAACTGATACACAAACTAGCAGACAACAACATACTCAAAGCCAAATCTATCTGCACTGAAGCAATGCTATTCTTTAAAGAAATAAAATGTTTCAATTAATAATTATTTTTTATTTTAAAATTAAAAAAATATGAAGTAGTTTTAAACAGAGAGTCAAAGAAAGATTGTTATCTGTGTATTTTAACAATTTATGTTTTCATTCAAGACACAAGGTATGCTTTTTCTATTGATGTTCTATATCTTAGTAATTATACAAACTGTACAAACTGTAGTTCAGTGTAGCTAGAAGCATTTTGGCATAATGTCAAGTGCATGTGTCTCTAAATAAAAAAAAAAAAACAAACCTACAAATATGTCACAGATAGTAAATGGAACTCTAAATAGTGGTTTCTTGCCTATGTAGATAGAATTTAGGCATAAGCAATCATCTTTTCTGGTCCAGGACAGGTATGTAATGCTCTGGTATTGAACACTGTGGTGTTACGGATAAGACATTTAAATGTGCAAATGTCAGGTAAGTCAAAGTTACAGTCCCCATAGCAGGCTTGAATTGGTCTCTTTATGGTTATGTATTTTTATTGTATACTATATTGCCAATGCTAAATGTCAAATCATGCCAGTCCCCAGAAAATCATGAGATTGGCTTAAAATTAATCACAAGTTAAAAATAATAAACTTTGGGTTCTTTTTTATTTTTCTTCTAATTCTAAGCTGTCGGGTTCTGCTTGGTTCATGCTTCTCAGTTTTTCCTCCAGTATTCTTCTATAATAGTGTTTTTGCAAAAAAAAGGAATGGAATGTCCCAGCATTCATGATAAAGTCAAAAGAGCTTGGTATGAGATACAGCTGGCAACTTCTGTCATAATTTCCTGTTCTTGGAAGATGTGTGAGATGTACTGTCTTTAAAATAATACCAATTTAAAAATATATACATATTCATTCTACAATTGCTTCTTAAGCTTCTATGTATTTAAGTATTGTCATATCGGACAGATGTGCTGGTCACTATTCCCTTTTCTGTGTTAGGAAAGGGAACACAGATTTGAGTGGAGGTTCTCTAACTTATGCTCTCTCCTTTGGTGTGTTTAAATGGTTTCTCTGCAGGATCTTATACTGCCAGAACTTTCTGACATTTGCTGGATGAGATTTAACTTCTTCAAGAGATAAAACCCTTTCTCCTGTGTTTGAAATGTGGAACATTGAAAACAAGAACATGTGCTTTTCTTTTTTATTTGCTTGGAAACCTTAAAAGAGTATCTCACAGATGAGCAGAAGTAAAAATCTATTTCTTTCATGCTGTAAGGAATCTACATAACAATGGGTCCTGCTGCTAGATTTTTTTTGGCATGTGTGCTGTGTGCTTGTTGTGTATCATTGAGTGCATTTAATTAAAAAAAAATGCTGCACTTTCCTCCATCTTAAATGTGACAAACCTCTTGTATTTGCTCTATCTGCTTACATGCATGGCTTCTCCTAGTATTAGTTGTTTGGAGAATTTGCAGACATGAAAAATCCCCGCTGGTGCCATCCTGGCATACCCCAGAGGGAAGTGATTGTCCTAGAATGGAGTAACTAGTGGTGGAGTAGCACTACATAGAGTGCATGGTGAGGCTGCTTCTGAAACATAACCCAGGCTTCATTTGCAGGCATAGCCAGTGATGCAGGTTTAGTATAGCAGAAGCAGAAGTACTTTGTAAAGGAAAGGGTTGTGTTTTGCCTTTTCTGGCTTTGAAACCAAATGAAACAAATGAAAACATGGCAAGGCTGACACATGCTCTCTGCAAATACTTTATAAAATGTTGTGCTATTTGTAGGTAGTGACAGCAAATGCTGTTGAAATTTAACACTGACAATTTTAAACTCAAGAACAACAGCAGAAAGGTTTAGTCTGGGTCTGTTGTGTCCTCAGGGCAGTGAGCTTCCTCAAAACTCATTATGGAGTTACAGCAGCAGGTTTAGCAGGCAGCATGGGAAGAAGAGGTAACTTGAAGCTCCTGTGGTGCAGTGAATTTAGCAACTGGGAAGAGGCTTGTGAAATGTTGTGTGGACCTCAGTGTTTGGAAAGTCTGGGTTGCGGGATGTTCTACTTGACAGTTGCTTAATGGCTGAAGCTATCATTTGCCACATTAATGTGACAGCATTATTTAAAATTAATCATAATGCAAAGTAGAGTGAGTTTTTAGCTGGAAATTGAGGGATAAGAAGGCATTTTTGTAGCTGTCTTTCTCATGTTTCTTTGCTTCTTGGCAGTAGAGGTGGAACTTCATTTTGTCTCTTTATTCTTTATAAAACAGATAGATAACTGGGGACTTCTAGTTATCCAGTTAACTTATCTATCTCAGTAACTTCTGTTGGTGGTCAACCAGTGGCGTTTGACTCAAAATTTTACCTTTTAAAACCATTGGGAAAGTGGAGCAAACATTAACGAAGGTTTCTGTCTTAGACAACCACTTCTTCCAATTTCTATGCTTTCTTAGGGATGAGTAAGGAGTTTTCATCCATGCCATATAACAGAAACACTTCTGGACTTAATAGGAAACCAACACTGTATTTTAAAAATTAAGCTTTTCTATCAGTGAATGCAAGGGAGACAAAATTTACTGTAGTGCAGCCCAGTCAAGGCTTGCAGGAGGGCATAGTCTTACATCTTACAGTGGTGTCTGTATGTTTTCATGAAGGCCATTTCCCTGGGGCTGTGCAGGGCCCAGTTTCTGTCAGCAGCCCCAATGGTGTCTGACTAGCTCCCTGTCTGCCTTGGGAAATGCTGCATTGGGCTTGAGCTGGAGAAGCTTTCACTTAGTTGCTTTACAGCCAAGTAGCCAATGGCAGTATGGACTCTGTGTGGGTATTTAAATCCAGTAGATGAGAGACACAAGAAAATCACAGAGTAGTCAGTGAACATGTATTTGCTGTGAAGGGAAGAGAACACCTTCCAACCTGTATCTGCTGTGTAGTGGGGTCCAGCAGTGCCTTAGCGGTTAAGTGACTTCCTTTGTTCTTGAGTCCTAGAGGCTACCAGGAGATTATACTACAGATACTTTGATTGCTCTTTTACCTCCTACTCTGTTAATTGCATTTGGAGATAAAAGTTGGAAATAGGGAGTGGCTGGTCTTGTGATAACATTTGAAGAAATAGAAAGCAGACACAGTAAGGTCAAAGCTACCTGTAACACTTGTTCTGGATTTTTCATTGAAGGGGAGATGCAGAGAACAAGGAATGATTACAGTAAGGTCTTTTATTTTTTTTTTTCCCCTAGTCTCCTATTTCCCTGCAGTACCATTCACTCTGTATGACAACCATGAATTTTCACAGAGCTCCATTTGAAAGATGGTATTATGGTGATGTGTAGAAGAGAGTTAGCTACGACACCACCACTGTTTGCTTTCTGTAATTTTATGAAACATGTGACTAGAAACAAAGTAGAAGGCTCGTCTTCAAATATCAATTCATAGTGTGTGAACAGCACAAGGTTGGAAAGACTTTGCACATAGAATACACCACATATGTTTTTGTCAATGTGTTAACAAAGGATGTTAATGTATTATTTTACTCAATTTAACCTAATTGCAGAAAGCTGTTGCAGATTAAACACATTGTTTATTTACCATTTTTATCAGTATTTCTGAATTTCTATGGGCAAGCTATGTTTTCTTTTGGAGGTCTTATCCTGAACAGCTACAACAAAATTCAAGCACTGATGAATTTCTTGCTAATTTGTTACTCCAAAATATTGCCAGTGGAAGAGATAGGTTCTCGAAATGTCAAAGGACTTTCTGTGTCAGTTACTTGTTATGTAATTGTCCATATGCAAATATGGAGATGTTACTTCAAAAAGTGGATTGCTTGTAAGCTCTTAGTTTAATTCTTGCAAGAGTGAAATTCTTGTTTCTTTGAATTTCTCTGCTTTTCATGTGCATCTAGAGATGGCCAATGTGGTCATCATAATTGAGCTAATAATGTATCTTTAACGGGACAATGTGAGGAGAAAGACATTTTCCCTGACAAGACACTTGGTTCTTTTCCCCTTCATAAGGTTCCTTGGTTTGTCTCTGCAGACTTGTGACACCAAAACATACATCCTTTTTCAGATGTTAGCAGAAGAAAAAGTCTTTGAATTCTGTGTCTGGGAGGAATGTTTTCTTTCTGACATTTTCTCTAACCCCACATTTAACTGAGAATGACAATTGTTCTTCAGTTTGATCATGTAGATAGAGATGTAAAGAGCAACAGCAAGAACCACAGGATTGTACAAAAAGAGAGTCCCCATGAGCATACATGTGTGTGTTGTTTTGTGGTTTTTTTTTTCCTGAGATTGTAGGTTTTCACTTGAAGACATCTTTTCTAAAATGTGTGCACAATATTTCTCAAGCTAACGTTGCTATTAACGTGCCTTGCTATTATGTGCTTTCAAAATCTACCTCTGTAGAAAGACTTAGACTTCCTTTTGCAGATACAAACCTCCAGCTTCCTTACATATGCAACTTCTTTTTTTTTCAAATCTGCTTTCAGCCATAGGAGATACAGGTGTGTGAATGTACAAAATGATGATATTTGGTCCTTTGTTGCTATTTACTTTGCTGTGTTTTCTGTCTGAACATCTGGTGTGTATTTCTTCTAAGGCATTGATTTTTAAAAAGTCTCCTTGTGTGAGTGAGAAGAATTCTGGGATAATCCTAGTTCACACATGTTCAAAGAAAACTGCCATTGTAAGTATACACTGTGTTAAGGGTCATAAGGTTTGTTTAAGTCTGCAACAGAACCTGGAGAGAACCTGAGAATCTGAAGACACAGAAAACTCTCTGTACAAGAATTGAAGCACAAAAGCTTGCAGATGGGGTTGAAAGGAAGCTGCCAGGGTCTGGGTCTTGGGGGGATTCAGATGTAAGTTGTTGGACTGTGCTGTCAAGGGCTTCCTGTGAAATCTCACACAAGCTGCTTTGACTGCTGTCTGCAGTGAGATGAGAGCCAGGCTATGGGTGCTTTTATGCTGCTGGGCTGTAGGGCCAGCTGAATGAGAGCAAAGTGATGCTTTTGGTGTGTGTGGCAAGTGATTCAGCTGAGAGCCAAATAAATTCAGTACTACAGAAGGTAGCTCCTAGAGAAATGTTAAGGTCATGGGCGTGTCTTAAATCTCTGAACTGTTTGAAGGCTGAGACATCAAGTTGTTGCTGCCAGGACATGCTGCCTTGGCTTGGTTATTTCAGAACACTTTTTGAAAGGTAACACCTGTTTTTTTTTTTTTAAAGTTTAAACATAATATGGATTTTTCTTAAACCAACCCAAGCCAACCAACCAACCAACCAAAAAACCCAAAACAATGCCCTCAAAAATTAACCAACCAAAAAAACCCAAACCTACCAAACAAAAAAACACCCACAAAAAAACCAAAAACCAAAACCTGAAGTCTTGGTTTATTTTAGTTCAGCTGCTTTTCTGTCTACTACTGAGAGTGATGTTTCTTTTCTCCCAGCAAGTAGCTGGGATACTCAGCAGAAAGCTGTCTGGTTTGCATGAGTTCTGTAGTGGTTCAGGAAAGCTGAAAGAGGGAGAGATGCATGCTGTGATGCTGCCTTGAAAAGGCTCTGTCCAGCAGGAAGGAGTTTTTCTGGGTTCCAGTTCCTATCTCCAAAGCCATTTACATGTTTTAGCCCATGGCGATTCTGAGGAGGAACTGGAAAAGGGACTTTGGGAACTTTGCTTCTCCAGTGGAAAAAATTGTATTTCCTTCTTAGGTTAGCTTTTGAGACAGGATGTTCTTGTGGGAGGTGGGAAGAATTAAAGAAAGAATTAAAGTCATGTATATAATGCTCTGATTTAACTTTTTAGCTGTTAAGCTGTTACACATAGTTCTACCTGTTCTCCACCCCTTTGGTTTATTTAAATTCTTTTTTAATTTTTATGTGTTGCTGCTATGTTTCTTGTGAGAATAAATTCTGGCAGTGTTTCTCAACTCCCTGGGGGTATGGGTGGAGAAGCATTGAACTGAGGGAGTTTCAGGGGAAGGATATTTGCAGGGCTTAGGTGTGAGCTGCATGCCAAAAAACTTGATCTGGACATGCCAAAGACACTTCTTGGTGTGTATCCAGGGAGCTCAGCAAGGTTAATGGGTACCCTCCGTGCTGGACGTGAAGACTCTGTGCATTTTTGGTGACTTTAGGCACTGTGTTGTTCCTAAGTGAAGAGGCAAAGGGGGTGAAGATTATCGTTTATGATTCTAACACCTAAATTCTTAGGGTGATCTAAGCCTTTATATTTGATGTGCCTCTTTTTTAAGATGCAAAGGTACATTTATGTATCTACAGGTATGAGTAGGTGCCCCCTGTGCTGAGCAGTTCTTGAAAATCTTGAGCATTTGACTCTCACTGACTTTTAGCGAGAATTACATATCTAGTCTGTTTAGGCATCTTTTAAAATCCCATTACATACCTTCTAGAGTCTTCACCTTTGGCTTTCACTGCTTTGGTTCTGTGGGAAGTAATACTATTTTGTTGAAGCATAAATCTTACCACAGAAGAGTTTTTGTAAAGCAATATTTTAAGAAATGGAAGGTGAGATATTATTGCATGGGAGTCACTTAGAAGTGGCTGTGTTTATCTCTTTAGATTGTAAGATGTTTGGGGCTTAGTGCTTTTTCCCAAGACAGCTTTGTTCTCCTTTTGCTATGTGAATTATTCTGTCTTTTCCACCCCAGCTGCAATTAGCATGCTTCAGTTATGTACTTCTCAGCAGTAATGCAATCAGTGCTTTGATTTGTATTAAGGAAATTTTGCCCTTAGTAATCTGTCTTAGCTTCTGTTTGCCACTGGAAAATGGAATACTAATATTTCCTAACCTGAATGGGATGTTTTGGGGAAAACTGAAGCAAACTTTCTTAATTTGTGGTAGCTTTTTTCATTTCCTGCATGGCCAAACCATGGCAAATGTCAGAACTGAGTCTTGCTGTGTGTGCAATTGTTGCTGCTTGGTGAGATCTTGATTCTCTGGTACAAGCAACCTCGTGTAAAGAAGGGAAAATACAGAGTTGGTTAAACCCTTATTTGCCTTCTGGCTTTATGCTGAATTAGTCTGAAGTGGACTCTTGTAGATCTTGAGTAACTAGTTCTCAGTGCTATGATTATTAATAACAGGTTACGAATTATTAATAATATTTATTAGTATTAACTTTTAATTATTATTAATAATTGAAATTTTGGGAAAATTCCCTGAGATTCTTTGGGTGTCTGGTCGATAAGAGGCAATCACATGAAGGTTATTAATAAACACAGAATCAAAGAGCTTAAACAGCTTAAACAGTCAGAACTTGGTAATCAGGGAACTTAATAACAGGGGAAATCTTAATTCCACCTATACTCAAAGATGCAATAGGCACAGAGTGTTCGGGGGAGAGGAGGAGAAAAAGATTTGCCTTGCCCCTGCTGTAGGCTGCAAATATGCAAATTCAGGCTGCAAACACATGGCTGCTGTGAAAGAGGTGCGAATAGATGTCCAGTCCTGGTGGAATGCAGTAGGAAAAGAAGCAAGGGTTCTAAACCACCCTTCCTTAAATACACTGTTTCCGAAGGGTGAAACTGGCCAATAGGCATTAGCATCCCTTGTTTTGGCCAATGAGTTCAAAGTTCTGTGCCTAGGTATCCACCCTAACACTTGAGGGACTAAAAAGAATCTATAAATTTGGATTCTTTGATAATAATATGACCTTTACAACACCAGGGTTGCTAACACCTAACAGGAGACACCTGTCTCGAAGAGGGTCCTTGCAGAAGAGATAGCAGGGCTAGTTGACAGGGCTTTAAATGGGTTATGAAGGGGGAGGGGGACAAAGTAATCACAGCCTCCTGTTGTAAAATGTGAGGGGACAGATCAGTGTGGGAGCAACGGGGTTTTAGTGAT
>VWZI01000305.1:59402-71452 GCA_013396835.1 Psilopogon haemacephalus | reverse complement strand
TGGAAGCTGGGCCAGGGATTGGGGAAATCACTGCAGGGTAAGTCCCAGCTGCTCCTTGTCCCCAAACCTTCAGCACCAGCTTCAGTCTTTAACCCGACGACTTCTGCTTTTGTGTTCCCCGGATCAAGAGTTTTCTTTCCCTTCTTGCTAGATCCAAACAAAGGGCACTGTCGAGCTCTCCTCTTTGGCCCTTTGTGAGCAGGGGCTGGTGCCTACTCCCTTGGCCCCAGGGGGCTGCTGCTGCCTCCTCTCTTGGCCCCAGGGGGCTGCTGCTGCNTTGGGTCCCTGGGGGCTGCTGCCTCCTCCCTTGGGTCCCTGGGGGCTGCTGCCTCCTCCCTTGGGTCCCTGGGGGCTGCTGCCTCCTCCCTTGGGTCCCTGGGGGCTGCTGCCTCCTCCCTTGGGTCCCTGGGGGCTGCTGCCTCCTCCCTTGGGTCCCTGGGGGCTGCTGCCTCCTCCCTTGGGTCCCTGGGGGCTGCTGCCTCCTCCCTTGGGTCCCTGGGGGCTGCTGCCTCCTCCCTTGGGTCCCTGGGGGCTGCTGCCTCCTCCCTTGGGTCCCTGGGGGCTGCTGCCTCCTCCCTTGGGTCCCTGGGGGCTGCTGCCTCCTCCCTTGGGTCCCTGGGGGCTGCTGCCTCCTCCCTTGGGTCCCTGGGGGCTGCTGCCTCCTCCCTTGGGTCCCTGGGGGCTGCTGCCTCCTCCCTTGGGTCCCTGGGGGCTGCTGCCTCCTCCCTTGGGTCCCTGGGGGCTGCTGCCTCCTCCCTTGGGTCCCTGGGGGCTGCTGCCTCCTCCCTTGGGTCCCTGGGGGCTGCTGCCTCCTCCCTTGGGTCCCTGGGGGCTGCTGCCTCCTCCCTTGGGTCCCTGGGGGCTGCTGCCTCCTCCCTTGGGTCCCTGGGGGCTGCTGCCTCCTCCCTTGGGTCCCTGGGGGCTGCTGCCTCCTCCCTTGGGTCCCTGGGGGCTGCTGCCTCCTCCCTTGGGTCCCTGGGGGCTGCTGCCTCCTCCCTTGGGTCCCTGGGGGCTGCTGCCTCCTCCCTTGGGTCCCTGGGGGCTGCTGCCTCCTCCCTTGGGTCCCTGGGGGCTGCTGCCTCCTCCCTTGGGTCCCTGGGGGCTGCTGCCTCCTCCCTTGGGTCCCTGGGGGCTGCTGCCTCCTCCCTTGGGTCCCTGGGGGCTGCTGCCTCCTCCCTTGGGTCCCTGGGGGCTGCTGCCTCCTCCCTTGGGTCCCTGGGGGCTGCTGCCTCCTCCCTTGGGTCCCTGGGGGCTGCTGCCTGCCATCTTGGGCCTTGGGGGGCTGCTGCTGCCTCCTCTCTTGGGGGCCCAGGGTGCTGCTGCTGCCTCCTCCTTTGGGGACCCAGGTTAGATGTGAGCTGTGTTTTGGATATGTTAAGGGCCACTGTGCTGAGCCTCTGTGGAGGGAGGTAGATGAACTGCCCTGCTTGCTAACAGGGAGCTGTGCAGCTTCTAAAGATGCTTTGAGATAGAAGACTGAAAAATAGAAGCTGGGCACAGTGGCCTCTTTGTGTGTGCGTTTCGTGGTGGTGTCAGAAGCCAACTGAAGGACCCACTGAAGGCTGCAAGTGGTGGCAGAAGCCCTGGTGGATGGGAGAGGTCTGCTTCTGACTCTCCAGAGAGCTTTCATTTAGTTGTTTCTGTCCTTCAGCACTCTTTGTCAGAGCTTTAGCAGACCCTGAGATGGTGTTTAGCAGATCTTGAGATGCTGTAGGGCTTTGTTGAACCAAAGCACCCAGTCCTTGTGCTGCCTCCTGCCTGAATTCTCCCTGCTGTGCTGGATGCCTTGATGGAAATGGAGCCAGAGCTGCTCAGTTCATGCAGGAGGGCTTTAGCCATGCTCCTGGGCAGTACTTCATGTTCAGATCATGGCCAGCAGGTTGCAGGAGGTGGTTCTCCTCTTGTACTCTGTCCTAGGGAGGCCACATCTGAAGTGTTGGGTCCAGTTCTGGGCTCCCCAGTTCAAGAGAGGCAGAGAAGTGCTGGAGAGAGTCCAGGGGATGATCCAAAGGTGCTGAGGGGCCTGGAGCAGCTCTGTGAGGAGCAAAGGCTGAGACCCTTGGGGCTGAGAGCCTGCAGGAGAGCAGCCCCAGAGGGGAGCTGAGCAATGCTCAGCAAGAGCAAGAGGCTGGGGCCAGACTCTGCTCAGTATTGCCCAGGGACAGCACAAGGAGCAATGGGCACAGACTGGAACCCAGGAGGACTTGAGCAATGCTCAGCAAGAACTAAAGGCTGGGGGCAAGAGGCTTGGGCCAGACTCTGCTCAGTGGTGCCCAGGGACAGGACAAGGAGCAATGAGTGCAAACAGGAACCCAAAAGGTTCTGCCTAAAGAGGAGGAGAAAGTTGTTTGTTGTGAGGGTGCTGGAGGCCTGGAGCAGGCTGTCCAGAGAGGTTGTGGAGTCTCCTTCTATGGAGAGCTTCCAAACCATTGTGCTGCTGGGCAAGCTACTGTAAGTGCCCTGCTTTGGCAGAGGGGTTGGACTGGAGGATCTCAAGAGGGTGAGAGGAGGATCTCTGCTAGGGTGAGAACACAGCCATGTTGTGTGCAGCAGAACTGAAGGTTGTGCTTCCAACCAGCTTCTCCAGAGGTGTCCAGCATCAGCCCACAACACTGAGTAAGATGCTTGATATTTACCCCAGGCACAGAGCTGTGTGGTTTCACAGAGCCCAGGTGGCTTCTGTGGCAACCTTTTGAAGTGCTTGGAGTGCTCTGAGTTCCTCCTGGTCCTGTACCCTTTAGTCTGAGGGCCTGGGAGCTTGTAACTGGGCTTGGTGCCTCTCCAGTGAGCCACTTGGAGATAAGCATCCTGGAGCTGTGGAGGACTGGTGAGAGGGGTGAGGAGCTCCCTGAGCTGTGGGAGTGGACATCAAGCCCTGTGCTGAGGCACTGTGACCACTCAGACAGTGCCTTGGTTGGTGGTCAATGCTTCTTGCTTCCTTTAGCCTGCTTTCATGTGGGCTCTCTTGGGTGGTGCCTGGCACCCCTGCAGTCATCTCCTGGCCTGTGCCAAGGCTCAGGATGTGCTCTCCTCAGACCCCACCTGGAGCACTGTGTGCAATTCTGCAGCCCCCAGCACAAGCAGGACATGGAACTGCTGGAGAGAGTCCAGAGGAGGCCACCAAGATGCTGAGAGGGCTGCAGCAGCTCTGCTCTGAGGACAGGCTGAGAGAGTTGGGGCTGTGTAGCCTGGAGAAGAGAAGGCTTCCAGGAGACCTTACGGAAGGCTCCCAGGAGACCTTACAGAAGGCTCCCAGGAGACCTTATAGCAACCTTCCAGGATCTGAAATGGGCTACAGGAGGGCTGGGGAGAGACTATTGACAAGGTCTTGTAATGACAGGATGAGGAGGAATGGGTTTGAAGTGGCAGAGGGGAGATTGAAAGTGGATGTTAGGAGGAAGTTCTTCACAGTGAGGGTGCTGAGACACTGGCACAGGTTGCCCAGGGAGGTTGTGGAGCACAGAAGCACAGAATGTGATCTTGGATCACATTCTGTGCTTCTGTGCTCCACAACCTCCCTGGAGATGTTCAAGGCCAGGCTGGATGAGGTCTTGAGTGTCCTGATCAAGTGGGAGATGTCTCTGCCTGCGGCACAGGGGGTTGGAACTGGCTGAGCTTTGAGGTCCCTTCCAACCTAAACCATTCTGTGATTCTGTGTGTGTTGTCACCTTCTGCTTTTGCTTCTCCCTGGCTGTTCCACGTGGTCTGGTGTTGCTTTTTGGGTCACCAAAGTGGAAGGGCAGAGTCTTGAAAGAAGCCAGAGACCCCTCGAGCCCTTGCTGGGTCCAGCCCCTGCTGGGTCCAGCCCCAGGGTCCCCTGTGTGGTGGCAGCAGGGAGGTGACAGAGGCAGCAGCAGAGAGGTGACAGAGACAGCAGCAGCAGCAGACTCTGCAGCCCTGGGTCTGGGTGGTGTCATCCTGCCCTGAATGCAGAGAGCCAGAGCTGCCTGCAGGGCTGATCAGGCCTTTGTGGGTTTGATCCTTGTCCAGATGTGGATGTTCCTGCTGTGCCTTTTGAAGCCTGAGCTCTTGACTCAGGGATTAGGGAAGCTCTGCTGATCTGAGCTGGCTGCCAGCCCCCAGGCAGATCCTGGGGATGGGCTCTGAGGGTTTTGCCTGCTCCTCCTGCACATCCATCAGGGAAACCAGCCTGCTGGAGCTGCTGAAACCTTCCTGACCTGGGCTGCATGGTGCCTGTCACCTTTCAGCTGTGCCCTGTCTACCCGGCAGCCAGGCTGTGGCTCGGGAGGGTTGCTGCAGCAGATCTGCTCAGCACAGGGTCAGCAACAGCCTCCTTGGGTTGTTAGGAGCAGCTGGAGCCTGTGGCATGAGTGCTGGACATGTTGGGAGGGTTTAATTCATTATCCAGTGACCTTTTCTGCCTGAGTCTTAGATTGTCCCAAGTATAAACTGCTGGGGAGGAAATGTTTGCATCCAATTTTAACCTGGTTCTAGGAGTCTGAAGAGGTGAAGTCACTTAGAATAGAATCCTGGAATGGTTCAGGCTGGAAAAGACCCTTGAGATCCTCAGGTCTCACCATTAACCCTACCCTGTCTAGTTCACCACTGAATTGTGTCTCTGAGTGCCACATCTAAAGGACTTCTAAATGCATCCCGGGGGAAGTGACTCAACCACTCTGATGCACCCTGAGAATGGAAGAGCAAAACAGGAAAAAAAAAAAAAGTCTTCCCCTCTTCTCCTCCTGCAGGGAGGTGTTTGGGGCCAGATCCCTGGAGGTGTCTTTGGCCAGGCTGGCAGAGGCTGTGGGCAGCCTGCTCTAGGGTAGGGTGTCCCTGGGCATGGCAGGGGGGTTGGGACTGGCTGATCCTTGTGGTCCCTTCCAACCCTGACTGATTGTAGGATTCTAAACTGTGCAGTGTGAGTTGCTGAGGTTCTGGGAGAGGTTGCCCAGGGAGGTTGTGGAGCACAGAATCACAGAATGTGATCTTTGATCACATTCTGTGATTCTGTGCACCACAACCTCCCTGGAGGTGTTTGGGGCCAGGCTGGCAGAGGCTGTGGGCAGCCTGCTCTAGGGGAGGGTGTCCCTGGGCATGGCAGGGGGGTTGGGGCTGGCTGATCCTTGTGGTCCCTTCCAACCCTGACTCATTCTGGGATTCTCCAGCCTCCCAAGGCTGGGGCTAAACCATGGCACTCACTACCAGCTCTCAGCATCTTCCCAGGGGTGGGCATTCAACCACCTCCCTGGCAGCCTGTTCCAGTGTTTGAGAACCCTTTTGGTGAAGAAGTTTCTTCTGATGTCCAACCTAAACCTCCCTTGGTGCAACCTGAGGCCATTTCCTGTTGTCCTGCTGCTTGTTCCTTGGGAGAAGAGACCAACCCCCACTTGGCTCTCACCTTCCCTCAGGGAGTTGTGGAGAGCCAGAAGGTCTCCCCTCAGCATCCTGTTCCCTAGACCAAACAGCCCTCAAGCAGCTCCCTCAGCTGCTTCTCCCCAGCCCTGTTCTCCAAACCCTTCCCCAGCTTTGTTGCCCTTCTCTGGACACGCTTCAGCCCCTCAATGTCCTTCCTGGAGTGGAGGTCACCCAGTTCCCCCCTCTGCCATGGGCAGGGACACCTCCCACCAGCCCAGTTTGCTCAGGGCTTCATCCAGCCTGGCCTTGAACACCTCCAGGTGTAACCTCCTTGAGCAACCTGCTCCAGAGTCTCTCCCCAGCCTCACTAGAATGAATTTCTCCCTCATCTCCGGTCTCAACCTCCCCTCCTCAAGCTTAAATCCATTCCCTTTCATCCTGTCACAAGAAGCCCCTGTCAGAAGTTCCTCCCCAGCTTTCCTGTAGGTTCCTCATCTCTCCTCCCTTCATCTTTTGGGCTCTTAATTTTTTTTTGCCTCCCACAATTTGTGTTATATTTGCTTCAACTTGCTACCAGGCAATGACTGTGGAGAAGCAAGAGAGAAGGTTGCCAGGGATCCTTCTTGAGCAGGAAAGCACAGCTCAGGGAGCCACTGTTGCATGGAGACTCTTTGATGGTTGTGCTCTAGCAGATGAGGAGGAGGTGGCTGTAGGCTCTTTTCTCTGGGGGGGGTGAACATGGGTAGTTAAAAGTCATAGAATGGGTCAGGTTGGAAGGGACCTCAGAGATCAGCTACTCCAAACCCCACCCTGCCATGGCCAGGGACACCTCCCACCAGCCCAGGTTGCTCAAGGCCTCATCCAGCCTGGTCTTGAACTCCTCCAGGGAGGAGACATCCACAGCCTCCCTGGGCAACCTGTGCCAGAGTCTCACTACCTTCATACTGAAGAACTTCTTCCTCAGCTCCACTCTAACCCTGCTCTCCCTCAGCTCCAAACTATTTTCCCTTTTCCTGTCTCCAGACACCCTCAGCTAAAGTCTCTCTGCAGCCTTCCTGCAGGACCCCTTCAGGCACTGGCAGGCAGCTCTGAGGTCCCCCTGGAGTCTCCTCAGCTCCAAACCATTCCCCTCTGGCCTGTCTCCAGACACCCTCAGCTAAAGTCTCTCTGCAGCTTTCCTGCAGGTTCCTTCAGGCACTGGCAAGCAGCTGGAGGATCCTCTAAGGTCCTCTCCTCCAGGCTGCACTCCCCCAGCTCCCTCAGCCTGTGCTCACAGCAGAGCTGCTCCAGCCCTTGGAGCATCTTTGTGGCCTCCTGTGGCCTCACTCCAGCAACTCTGTGTCCTCCTTCTGCTGGGGATAGCAGAGCTGGAGGCAGGATTGGAGGTGAGAGCAGAGCAGAGCCAAGGGCACAATCCCCTTTCCTTCCCTGCTGTCCATGCTCCTCCTGCTGCAGCCCAGCACACAGCTGCCTGCTGGGCAGCATCAGGACACTGCTGCCTGCTGGGGACAATCTGGAATTCTGTGGTCTGCTGAAAAAGAAACCAGCAAAGGTGCTTAAGAACAGTGCTTGACCTTTGTGTGAAGCCCTGTGCTAAATAAGAGCAAGGAGTGGGGAGGGCAGTTGGAGGAGTTCCATAAGCCAGAAGGACAAGGAGAGGGCTGAGGGAAATCCTGAATTCCACTACCCCAACAATATCTCTTGGAACAAGAATTTCAGTGATTAAGTGGAGGGATTGCTGTGAAAATCAGGGAGAGGTTGGCACTGCAGAACAGGATTGGTTTGATCCTGGGTTTCTAAATGTTTTTATGAGCTCCTCACAGTTTCCCTCTTTTTAGGTGTTGCTTAAAAAAAGAAACAACCTGATTGTGTTCAAAGCTTCTTTTGGGCTCCTGTGCTTAAGAGGAGCTAAGATCTGCAGGGGTAGAGGTGTGAGACTGAACCCAGGAGTTCACAGATTGTCTCCTGTTGGAAAGGACCAACAGGGTGGCAAGACACTGGCACAGGTTGCCCAGGGAGGTTGTGGCTGCTCCCTCCCTGGATGTGTTCAAGGCCAGGCTGGATGAGGTCTTGAGCGACCTGTTCTAGTGGGAGGTGTCCCTGCCTATGGCACAGGGGGGTTGGAACTGGCTGATCTTTGAGGTCTCTTCCAACCTAAACCATTCTGTGATTCATTCCATGACCCTCCAAGGTCATCCTGTCCAACCTCCCTGCAGGCAGCAGGGACACCTCCAGTCAGAGCAGGCTGCCCAGGGCCACATCAAGTCTGATGCTGAATGTCTCTAGGGACAGGGACTCAACCTCAACCCTGGGCAACCTGTTCCAGTGTCTCCCCACTCTCATTGTGAAGAACTTTTTCCTGATTTCCAACCTCCATCTCCCCATCTCCAGTTTCAAACCACTGCCCTCATCCTATCCCCACAGCCCCTTCTGAGCAGTCCCTCCCCAGCCTGCCTCTAGGTCCTCTTCAGGTACTGTAATGCAGCTCTAAGGTCTCTCTGGAGCCTTTTCTTCAGCAGTCCCAATTCTCTCAGCCTGTCTCCACAGCAGAGCTTTTTCAGCCCTCTGATCATCTTTGTGGCCTCCTGTGGACCTGTTTCAGTAGGTGCTGCTGCTTCCTGTGCTGAGGACTCCAGAGCTGGCCCCAGCAGTGCAGGTGAGGTCTCAGCAGAGCAGAGGGGCAGGATCCTCTCTCTCCAGCTAGAACAGAATCATAGAATCAGTCAGGGTTGGAAGGGACCACACAAAGATCATCTGGTTCCAACCCGCTCTGCCCACACTGCTCTGGATGCAGCCCAGGCTGCCCTTGCCCTTCTCTGCTGCCAGTGTCCATCGCTGCCTCCTGCCCAGCTTCTCCCCCATCAGCACCCCCAAGCCCTTCTCTGCAGGGCTGCTCTCACTCTCCTCATCCCCCAGCCTGGATTCCTGTGGAAGGTTGCCCCAGCCTAGGTGCAGGATGTCTCTTGTGAGGCAGCAGTGGCTTGGCTGGGGCCTTGGTCCCACAGAAGTGCCTTCTGTGCCCTGATTGCTATTCCTCTGGAGTAACAGCAGCTTCCTTTCTGTTCTCAGCCAACTGTTGGCATCCTTTCAGCAGCAGTGTCCTGAAAGGCTGGCTGAGCCTTCCCAAAGAGCAGCCACACCACTGCCATGGCAGAGGCTGCCTGTGCTCAGTGTCACAGGACCTCCTGGCACGGCCACCTGAACCCCTTCCTCCTGCCTCTTCTCCTCCTCCACTCAGGCTGAAAGCACCAACAGACCCTGCACACACCAGCAAGGCAGTGCAGTGCTGCTGCTCCTGCTGCTGAAGGTGTGCTGCAAGCTGCTGGAGTGCACTGGGGGCAGCAGCAGTGCCAGGACTGCCTGGAAGAACCTGAGGCTTGTTTTGTCCTTCCATAAGCACACAAATGAGCAGGCTGTGGAGGAAGGGTCTGGAGGAGCAGGGCTAGGGAAGGAGGCTCTGGAGGAGCCAGGGCTGGGGAGGAAGGCTCTGGAGGAGCAGGGCTTGGGGAAGGAGGCTCTGGAGGAGCAGGGCTTGGGGAAGGAGGCTCTGGAGGAAGAGGGCTGGGGAAGGAGGCTCTGGAGGAGCAGGGCTGGGGGAAAGGAGGCTGTGGAGGAAGAGGGCTGGGGAAGGAGGCTCTGCAGAAGCAGGGCTGGGGAAGGAGGCTCTGGAGGAAGAGGGCTGGGGGGCAGGAGGCTCTGGAGGAAGAGCAGCTGAGGGAGCTGGGGTGGTTTAGTCTGGGGAAACAAAGAGGCTGATGGAGACCTCATTGATCTCTACATCTCCCTCAGAGGAGGTTGCAATGTGGTGGGGCTTGGACTCTTCTCCCCAGTACCAAGGGATAGGACAATCTGGATGTGTTCCTGTGTGCCCTGAGCTAGCTTGGATGGTCCTGCTCTGGCGGGTGGGGGTGGACTGGATGAGCTCTTTGGGTCCCTTCCAACCCCTGGCATCCTGTGAGCCTGTGACAAGAGGAAATTGTGCCAGGGGAAGGATTAAGTTAGAGATGAGAAAAAAAAATTCATTGCTGCAAGAGTGGTCAGGGCTTGGCACAGGCTGCCCAGGGAAGTGGTGGAGTCTCCATCCCTATTATAGGTGCTCCAGAAATGTGTGGCCATGGCACTTGGGGCCACAGTTTGGTGGCCATGGTGGGGTTGGGTTGCAGGTTGGAGTGGATGAGCTTAGTTTTTCCAACCCCCAACAATGCCTTGGTTCTAGCAAGGCAGCAGAATCAGCCATACCCAGCGTGGTAGAAAATGCTGGAATTGAGTTCCTCCATCAAACTGTTGGGTTCTTTTTTTTTTAATTTTTGTTGTTGCCCAATTTCTATTTTAAAGGCACCAATGGAGCTCTGCTCTGACTTGCAAATTCAGTGAGGATAAATATAGTCACTGCTTTCCCCCCCCCCGCCACAGACTTCCACTACCATGCAGCTCTTACTTGGCACCTTCTTCACTAAATCTGTTCAGACAAGCTCTTGTTTTCCTTCCTGGTGTAAAGGATGAGTAGAGAGAGCTGCTGGGAGCTGTGTGTGGAGAGGAGAAGGTGGCAGGTGAGGAGGGATCCTGTGCCCTGCAGCAGGAGCTGCTGCACTCTGGCAGTGATGGTTCTGCTGTCTGAGGTGAAGGGCAGCAGAAGTCCTTTGGCTGCTGGGGCCAGCAATGTGCCCTCGTGGCCAAGAGAGCCAAGGACATCTTGGGGGGCATCAGCAGGGCTGGGGAGGTTCTGCTCCCCCTCTGCTCTGCCCTAGTTGAGACCATACCTGGAACACTGTGTCCAGTTCTGGGCTCCCCAGTTCAGGAGAGACAGAGACCTGCTGGAGAGAGTCTAATGGAGAGCCATGAGGATGAGTGGGGGAGTTGAGCATCTTCCTGTGGAGAGAGCCTGAGAGCCCTGGGGCTGATGAGGCTGGAGAAGAGAAGGCTGAGAGGGGACCTGAGCAATGTGTACAAATATCTAAGGGGTGGGGGTCAGTGCCTGGGGCCAAGCTCCTTTGGCTGCTCAGCAGCAATAAGCCAAGGAGCAATGGACACAAACTGGGGCAGAGAAGGTTTCAGCTCAACAGGAGGAGAAACTTCTTTAGAGTGAGGATGCCAGAGCCCTGGAGCAGGCTGCCCAGAGAGGTTGTGGAGTCTCTTTCTCTGCACACATTCCAAACCCACCTGGATGCATTCCTGTGTGGACTGCCCTGGGTGATGCTGCTTTGGCAGGGGAGGTTGCACTGGGTGATCTCTGGAGGTCCCTTCCAACCTCTAAGGTTCTGTGAGTCTGTGGACAGAGTCACACCTCCAGGGCTGTGCCAGGTGGCCACGCAGACTCTGCTTGCTGGCTGCTGCCTTCTCTAGCTGTTGTCAGCTGTAACAAGCAGAGCTTTGGCCACTTGGACAGCTGGGAGCAGTTGCAGAGACGATTGCTTGGCAGCTGCAGCTTGGGGGAAATGAGCTGAGGGTTTGCAGTGCAGAGGTCTCAAATCCTGAGCTCTGTCACCAGCCCACCAAGTGCTGAGTGCATGAAGAGCTATTTCCATTTGTTAGCTCCTTTGGGTCTCCCCAAGGCAGGCAGACAGAGAGTGGAAGTCTGTCAGCAGCCTTGAGAACGTGGAACAGTGAGCATCTCAGAGAAAAACACCAGGAGGAAACAAGGAACATTCCATTTCTCTGGGGGGTTTGGAGCTCTGGAAGGAGCACAAGAAAATATGGCAGAGGAAGATAAAACTGCTGAACAGAGCCCTTGATTCATGAAGGCTGGGAGGATTTGGCAGTCGTAGCCAAGGCAGAGATGTGAACCCAGCCTTATCTTCTTGTATCTGAACATGTCCTCAAGGGAACCTGAAGTCTGGCATGGAGCAGAGTTTCCACGCTGGTGTTTGCACCATAAATCACTGCAGGAGTTCAGCAGCCCCAGACCTGCACCTGAGCTTAGCTTTGGAAAGCCTGAGCAGTGCTGCTCTGGGAGCCTGCTGGCACCCTGGGGCAGTGGGGGTTGGGACTGGCTGATCCTTGTGGTCCCTTCCAACCTAAACCATTCTATGATCCCTTCAGGTCCTGGAAGGCAGATTTAAGGTCTCCTTGGAGCCTTCTCTTCTCCAGGCTGAACACCCCCAGCTCCCTCAGCTTGTCCTCACAGTGGAGGTGCTGCAGCCCTTGCATCATCTGTGACCTTCTGGTGGCCTTCCAGAATCTGAAGGGGGCTACAGAAAAGCTGGGGAGGGACTTTTGAGGCTGTGAGGGAGTGAGAGGAGTGGGGGGAATGGAGCAAAGCTGGAGGTGAGGAGATTGAGNGAGCAAAGCTGGAGGTGGGGAGACTGAGGCTGGAGGTGAGGAGGAAGTTGCTGAGCATGAGAGTGGTGAGAGGCTGGAATGGGTTGCCCCTGCAGGGAGGTGTTTTTGGCCAGGCTGGCAGAGGCTGTGGGCAGCCTGCTCTAGGGTAGGGTGTCCCTGGGCATGGCAGGGGGGTTGGGACTGGCTGAGCTTTATTGTCCCTTCCAACCTAAACCATTCTATGATTCTATGATCCCTTCAGGTCCTGGAAGGCAGATTTAAGGTCTCCTTGGAGCCTTCTCCAGGCTGAACACCCACAGCTCCCTCAGCTTGTCCTCACAGCAGAGGTGCTGCAGCCCTTGCATCATCTGTGACCTTCTTGTGGCCTTCCAGGATCTGAAGGGAGCTACAAAAAAATTGGGGAGGGACTTTTTAGGCTATCAGGGAGTGAGAGGAGTGGGGGGAATGGAGCAAAG
>VWZI01000305.1:24024-44813 GCA_013396835.1 Psilopogon haemacephalus | reverse complement strand
AAAGGGTGGTGGAAAGGAGCACTTCAGGTTCTGGAAGCCTCGGGTGAAGGATGGGGAAGTGTTGGGAGTGAGGCCAGAGGAGGTCATAAAGATGCTGCCAGGGTTGGAGCAGCTCTGCTGTGAGCACAGGCTGGGGGAGCTGGGGGGGTGCAGCCTGCAGAGGAGAAGGCTCCAGGGGGGCCTCAGAGCTGCTGACAGTGCCTGAAAGGGATCCTGCAGGAAGGTTGAAGAGAGACTTTCCTGAGGGTGTCTGGAGACAGGAGAAAGGGGAATGGTTTGGAGCTGAGGAGCCTCCAGGGGGACCTTAGAGCTGCCTGATAGTGCCTGAAGGGATCCTGCAGGAAGGCTGCAGAGAGACTTTAGCTGAGGGTGTCTGGAGACAGGCCAGAGGGGAATGGTTTGGAGCTGAGGAGACCCCAGGAGGACCTCAGAGCTGCCTGCCAGTGCCTGAAGGGGTCCTGTAGGAAGGCTGCAGACAGACTTTAGCTGAGGGTGTTTGGAGACAGGAGCAGAGGGAATGGTTTGGAGCTGAGGGAAAGCAGGGTTAGAGTGGAGCTGAGGAGGAAATTCTTCTTCAGTGAGGGTGGTGAGGCTCTGGAACCTCAGCTCAGGGAAGCTGTGGCTGTCTCCTCCCCAGAGATGTTTAAGGCCAGGCTGGATGAGGCCTTGAGCAAGCTGAGTCTAGCTGAGAGGCATCCCTGGGCACAGCAGGGGGTTGGGAGTAGATGATCTCCGAGGTCCTTTCCCAGCTGAGCCTTTCTACGGTGATTTGCATCTGTGTGGATCTGGCTCTGTCCCCAGGCAGGTACCTGCAGGGTGCTGCCCACTGCTCGGTGAACTGGAGAGGTTCAGGTGTCAGCCTGAGCTCTTGGACCGTTTTGAAGCTGCTAACTGAGATGTAAACCGAGCTCAGATGGCAGAGCTGCCAGAGGTGGAATTGCTCCAAGGAGGCTTTTCCATCTTCCTGGTCATAAATTCTCACAGCAGCTGCTGAGCCTCTGGAGGCTGTTTGCAGAGTGCTGGATCTTGCAAGCCAGCAGTGAAGCAGCAGCAGCTTGAGGCCAAGGTCCTGGCATCACAGAGCTTGGTCCTTTCATTTTCCCCATGGATTCAGCCCTGGGTGGGGGGGGGTGAGAGTCCAGAAGGAGTTCTCCAGGGGAGCCTCACTTCAGCTGGCAGAGCAGCACCGGTTGGAGTTGTGTGGTGAGCTGGGGTCGAAGGGAATGAAGAGCATAAATGAATTCATTGGCAGAGCAGCTCCCTGTGCCCAGAGCCCTGACCCAGCTGCTGGCACAGGTGTGACACCCGAGAGCTGTGACCTCCTCCTCTGAAGTTTTCCACCTCAGCTTAGCTGCAACCCGAGTGCAGTGGCCTGGAGCTAGGGGGTGGAGGGACCTGTTTGTGTCACATTCTTGCAGCCTGCTGGTGCAGGGTGCTGATGTCAGCTCCTGTTTGAAACCCTGGGGTGATAATCTGGGTACTGGGGTGAGGCTGGAGTGGTTGAGAAGATCTGCAGCACTGCCTCCAGTTCTAGTGCCCCCCTGCACGAGAAGGACCTGGAGCTGCTGGAGAGGCTCCAGAGGAAGCCACAAAGATGCTCAGAGGGCTGCAGAACCTCCCTATGGGGACAGGCTGGGAGAGTTGGGGCTGTGCAGCCTGGAGAAGAGAAGGTTCCAGGGAGACCTTAGAGCAACCTTCCAGTACCTGAAGGGGCTGCAGGAGAGCTGGGAAGGGACTTCTGATGAGGACTGGGAGTGCCAGGAGGAGGGACAAGGACTTTGAGCTGGGAGAGGGGAGAGTGAGAGTGGACAGGAGGAAGAAATTGTTAAGAGTGAGGGTGAAGAGAGACTGGCACAGGTAGAGAGTGGTAAGACACAGGCACAGGTTGCCCAGGGAGGTTGTGGATGTGTCCCCTCCTTGGAGGTGTTGAAGGCCACATTGGATGAGACCTTGAGCAGCCTGTGCTGGTGTGAGGTGTCCCTGCCCATGGCAGGGGGGGTTGGAACTGAATTTAAGGTTTAGATTAGATTTAAGATTTAGATTTAGATTAGATTTAAGATTTAGATTTAAAGTAGAGTTAATATTTAGATTTAAATTAGAGTTAAGATTTAGGATTTAGATGAGATTTAAGATTTAGATTTAGATTTAGATTAGATTTAAGATTTAGGATTTAAAATAGATTGAAGATTTATATTTAGATTTAAGGTTTAGGTTTAGATTAGATTTAAGATTTAGATTTAAGATTTATATTTAAAATTTAGATTTAAGATTTGTATTTAAAATTTAGATTTAATATTTAGATTTAGATTAGATTTAAAATTTAGATTTAGATTAGATTTAAGATGTAGATTTAGATTAGATTTAATATTTAGGATTTAGATTAGATTTAAGATTTAATATTAGATTAGATTTAAGATTTAGATTTAGATTAGATTTAAGATGTAGATTTAGATTAGATTTAATATTTAGGATTTAGATTAGATTTAAGATTTAATATTAGATTAGATTTAAGATTTAGATTTAGATTAGATTTAAGATGTAGATTTAGATTAGATTTAATATTTAGGATTTTGATTTAGGATTTCAGTTAGGTTTAAGATTTAACATCAGATTTAAGATCCCTTCCAACCCAACCCATCCCATGAATGTGGAGATGCTGTGGCAGCAGAAAGAAGCCTGTGCAGAGCAGGCAGCCCTGCTGGGTGCCAGTGGACTCCTCAGCAGAGGTGCAAGAAGGACGACCTGGAAGAGAAACCTCTGGGGATGCAAGGGGTGGCTTAATCTTCTGGTCAGCAGGAAGGATTTGGAGGGGGGGTGGGGAGGGTTTGCTTGGTCCTGCTGATTATTTTGAAAGGAATTGCTGTCCTAAGTTGGGAGCTGATGAGCCCTCGGGCTGGGGTTACCTCACCCAGCAGTAATTTCTGGTTACACAGGGATTTGAAACAAAAGCAGCAATCCTGCTTTGCTTAGCTGGGGGGAAAAAAGAAACAACAAACCAAAAGTGCTTGCCAGGCTTTCTGTGTGCTGTGGGGATGTGTTGAGTGACCCTGGCTGGGCAGAGTGCAGAGAGTGAACTTGCAACACCCTAGAAATAAGGCAGGGGGAGTTTGCAGCGTTCCCCACCCCTGCCTCCCTCCTGCTCAGCCCCACTCCTGGCAGGCTCCTTTCTGACCGTCTGCTGTGCAGGGTAAAGGTGGTCCTGAAGGCCCCAACCCTTTGCTCTCCATCACTCCCTGCACAGGGATGCTTTGTGCATTGCCTTCTGGGACAAGAAGGCAAAGTTACCTGAAGGCTTGTAGCGTTTTCTGTTGCTTTTTGAGGTAAAAGATGAAGTTCTCTTCACAGCAGGCTAAAGCAGTGAGCTTTGTCAGGAAAAGCCCTGGGTGATGCCCTGTGTTGGGCAGAGGCATTGCAGTGCCCTAGGTGATGATGCCCTGTGTGGGGCAGAGGCATTGCAGTGCCCTAGGTGATGATGCCCTGTGTGGGGCAGAGGCATTGCAGTGCCCTAGGTGATGATGCTCTGTGTTGGGCAGAGGCATTGCAGTGCCCTAGGTGATGATGCTCTGTGTTGGGCAGAGGCATTGCAGTGCCCTAGGTGATGATGCTCTGTGTTGGGCAGAGGCATTGCAGTGCCCTAGGTGATGATGCCCTGTGTGGGGCAGAGGCATTGCAGTGCCCTAGGTGATGATGCTCTGTGTTGGGCAGAGGCATTGCAGTGCCCTGGGTGATGCCCAGCAAGCTTGCAGCAGTGATCTGCAGGCTTTTGCCTTCTCAGCAGTGCCTCTTAAGGCAGCTTTGCTTTTTCTTCTTTGCCTTTTCCACAGCTCAGCTCACAGCTTTCCAGTGGGGGATCAGTTTCGCTCCTCAGTGTTTGCAGTTGCACATCCCCACAGCAGTTCCAAGCCTTTGCCTCTTTCCCTTTTTTGGCTCAGCCAGCCTTAGGCTGGCCCCTGTCAGTAGCTGCTCCACCCTCAGATCCCTCCCTGCTCCCCGGTTATAAAGACACTGTCTTGTATTCCAGGAAGGAGCTCAGGATTATTGCCAAACAGGGACCATAGGTAAGTGGATTGATCCCTACCGGATGCGTTCTTGGACCCACCAACTTGTTAACACCAAACAATTAAAGGGGGAGGTTTTAATTACTCCTGATTCCCTGCCTCTGCTGGTTTCAGGCAGCATCTGGACGTGGCTGAATGGACCTCAGCACTCAGCCTCTGGATTAATTCAGCTAAGGGGGGAAACCAATCTTGGGTTTCTTGTTTCTTGTCTCTTGGAGCTGGTAGACCTCAGAGGCTCTCATTGGAGGTGTGCAGTGTTGTTCCCCTAGGGCTCTGGAGGGAGGCTGGCACTGAAATGAGAAGTGGAGGTGTTTTAAAGAGCAGCAGCTCAGTCTCCTCACCCAAACGGTCAGGGGGAAGCAGGGGGCTGGAGGTGGTGCAGGTGGCACTGCCAGAGAGAAAATAAACTCAGCTCCCTTCAAGATCTTTCAGGGAGCAGCTGGTAAAAGCTGTGAGGGACTTCTGAGGGTGTCAGGGAGTGAGAGGAGTGGGGAGAATGGAGCAAAGGTGGAGGTGAGGAGATTGAGGCTGGAGGTGAGGAGGAAGTTGTTGAGCATGAGAGTGGTGAGAGGCTGGAATGGGTTGCCCCTGCAGGGAGGTGTTTGGGGCCAGATCCCTGGAGGTATTTAAGGGTGGGGAGAGACTGGCACAGGTTGCCCAGGGAGGCTGTGGAGCACAGAAGCACAGAATGTGATCAAAGATCACATTCTGTGCTTCTGTGCTCCACAGCCTCCCTGGAGGTTTTTTTGGCCAGGCTGGCAGAGGCTGTGGGCAGCCTGCTCTAGGGTAGGGTGTCCCTGGGCATGGCAGGGGGGTTGGGACTGGCTGAGCTTTGTGGTCCCTTCCAACCCTGACTGATTCTATGGTTCTATGATTCTAAGTCACTTCCAGCCCCTACCATTCAGTGGTTCTCTGATCTGTGGCTCATCACCTAGAGCAGCTTAGCCTGGATAAGAGGAGGCTGAGGGCAGAGCTCATTGCTCTTTGCAGCTCCCTGCAAGGAGGTTGTGGCCAGCTGGGGTTGGGCTCTGCTGCCAGGCACCCAGGGACAGAAGAAGAGGACACAGCCTCGAGCTGTGCCAGGACAGGTCCAGGCTGGATGTTAGGAAGAAGAGAGATTGGCATTGGGATGGGCTGCCTGTGGAGGTGGTGGAAGTGTTTAAAAGGAGCCTGGATCAGGCACTCAGTGCCACTTGATCAGAAAGTGTTAGGGGATAGCTTAGACTCAGTGATCTCAAAGCTCTTTTCCACCCTGCTTAATTCTGTGCTTCCGCAAAATCTGCCAGAGTGGGAATTCCCTGCTGTGGAAGTGATGCAGCTTCTTTCCTTCTGGTTTGGCTGGATGTTAGGAAGAAGTTCTTGGCAGCAAGAGAGATTGGCATTGGGATGGGCTGCCTGGAGAAGTGGTGGAGGTATTTAAAAGGAGCCTGGATCAGGCACTCAGTGCCAGTTGATCAGAAAGTGTTAGAGGATAGCTTAGACTCAGTAATCTCAAAGCTCTTTTCCAACCTGCTTAATTCTGTGCTTCCACAAAATCTGCCAGGGTGGGAATTCCCTGGGGTGGAAGTGATGCAGCTTTTTTCTTTCTGGCTTGGCTGGATGTTAGGAAGAAGTTCTTGGCAGCAAGAGAGATTGGCATTGGGATGGGCTGCCCAGGGAAGTGGTGGAGTTGTTTAAAAGGAGCCTGGATGAGGCACTCAGTGCCAGGGTTTAGTTGATCAGAAGATGTTAGGTGATAGCTTAGACTTGATGATCTCAAAGCTCTTTTCCACCCTGCTTAATTCTGTGCTTCCATAAAATCTGCCAGGGTGGGAATTCCCTGGGGTGGAAGTGATGCAGCTTCTCTTCTGGTTTCTTTACTTGCTTCAAGAGATTCTCCTTCCTCCTGGCATGCCTGGTTGGAGCTGTTCACTGAGTCACCGACCCAGCAGAACAAAAACATTCACCTGTTGGATTGGGGGTGAGAAACAAAAACGTTCCTGTGTGAACTCTTGCCAGCTTAGCTATGGGAGCACAAAACCACTCTGGAAGTGCAACCTTTGCTCCAGCTTTCTGTGTTAGTGATTTCCAAGTGCCTGGCAGTTTGGAGCTGCAGGTGACTCATTCAGCATGGGCTCTTCTTGTGAAAGGACTTGTAAAGGGAGTGGATTTCCACCAAGAAGTCCTTGGGGAAGGAAGGTGGAGCCAAGAACTTAGCATATATAAATAGTTCTCTTCATGCCTTAATTGTGTGAGTCTTTGCTTCTCCTGCTGAGCAGGGAGGGATCTGTTCCAGCACAGTGAAGTTAACCCAGCAGTCACTGCTGGGCTTGATGAGGACTCTGAATCCAACCCCTCAGCTTTTTGGTTTGGGGAGAGTTGGACTTGTGCTGCCCAAAAACTTCTGTCTTCAGTAGCAGCTTGAATGTGGAGGACTGAAGGGAGAATCTCCCTTGTACCACTGAGTGTCTGGAGGAGAAGGGCTTGGGGGGTGTCAGATGGTGCCAACCTGCCCAGCACTGGGCACAGCCCAGAGGCAGCTGAGTGCTGGCTGCAGGGAGAGCAGCAGCACAGGGAGGGGATTCTGCCCCTCTGCTCTGCTCACATCTCACCTGCAGCACTGCCTCCAGCACAAGGAGGACCTGGAGCTGCTGGAGATGGTCCATAGGAGGCCACAAAGATGATCAGAGGCTGCAGAACCTCTGCTGTGGGGACAGGCTGGGACAGTTGGGGCTGTTGAGCCTGGAGAAAATAAGGCTCCAGGAAGACCTTAGAGCAACCTTCCAGTGCCTGAAGGGGCTGCAGAGAGCTGGGAAGGGATTTTTGATGAGGGCTGAGAGTGCCAGGAGGAGGGACAAGGACTTTGGGCTGGGAGAAGGGAGACAGAGTGGAGATGAGGAAGAAATTGTTGAGAGTGAAGGTGGGGAGAGACTGGCACAGGTTGCCCAGCGAAAATGTGGATGTCCCCTCCCAGGAAGTGTTCTGGGGGGACATTAGCCTCTGGCAGGGGTGGGGGAGGTTAGGTTGTGGCAGGGGGAGGAGGTTAGGCTCTGGCATAGGGGCTGGAGTTTAGTCTCTAGTAGGGGGGTAGTTTAGGCTCTGGCATGGAGGCTGGAGTTTAGGCTCTGGCAGAGGGGTAGTTTAGGCTCTGGCATAGGGTCTGGAGTTTAGGCTCTGGCATGGAGGCTGGAGGTTAGGCTGTGGCATGGGGGTAGTTTAGGCTCTGGCACAGGGGCTGGAGGTTAGGCTGTGGCAGGGGGAGGTTAGGCTCTGGCATGGGGGCTGGAGTTTAGGCTGTGGCAGGACTTTAATGTCTGTTCCCACTCAGGCCACTCTGTGGCTCTACTGCCCTGAGCCTGCCACGCAGGTGACTCCAGGCTGGGACCAGGGAGCTCTTCCCTCCATTGCAGCACATCCTCCCTAGCAGATCCTCTCCCGTGACTGCCTGGGCCGAGTTCTTTCCTGGCAGGACACTTCCTGCATCCTGCCTGTCCCCAGCTCCCGGTGCCTGCAGGGGCTCCCTGGGGCTTTGCCAGGCTGCTGCACTGCAGCTCCTTTAAGCTGATTTGGAGAGAATGGTGAGGTAATGACATCCTCTGCCAAGTTGGCCCCTCCTGAGCTATGCAGAGATGGGCAGATAATCCATTCCTGAAGCCTCTCCGTGCTGGAGAGCTGTGGATTTACAGAAAACTGCTCCTAAAGAGCACAGGCAAGTGCAGGGCACTTCTTAGAATCACAGAATCAGTCAGGGTTGGAAGGGACCACAAGGATCAGCCAGTCCCAACCCCCCTGCCATGCCCAGGGACACCCTACCCTAGAGCAGGCTGCCCACAGCCTCTGCCAGCCTGGCCCCAAACACCTCCCTGCAGGGGCAACCCATTCCAGCCTCTCACCACTCTCATGCTCAGCAACTTCCTCCTCACCTCCAGCCTCAAGCTCCTCACCTCCACCTTTGCTCCATTCCCCCCACTCCTCTCACTCCCTCACAGCTTCAAAAGTCCCTCCCCAGCTTTTTTGTAGCCCCCTTCAGATCCTGGAAGGCCACCAGAAGGTCCCCTGGGAGCCTCCTCTTCTGCAGCCTGCCCAGCCCCAACTCTTTCAGGCTGTGCTCACAGCAGAGCTGCTGCAGCCCTCTGAGCATCCTCGGGGCCCTTCTCTGCACACCTCCAGCATCTCCACATCCCTCTTGTCCCAGGGGCTCCAGCACTGGATGCACTACTCCAGGTGGGCTCTCAGCAGAGCACAGCAGAGGGGCACAATCCCCTCCCTGGCCCTGCTGCCCACACTGCTCCTGCTGCAGCCCAGCCTCTGCTTGCCTTTCTGCCCTGCAAGTGCACACTGCTGCCTCATCTTCAGCTTCTCCTCCACCAGCATTCCCAAGTTCCTCTCCTCAGGGCTGCTCTCCAGCCAGGCACTGCCCAGCCTGCATTGGTGCTTGCCATTGCCTCCAGCCAGCTGCAGGACCTTGCCCTTGGCCTTGTTGAACCTCCTGAGCTTGGCTTGTGCCCACCTCTGCAGCCTGCCCAGGTCCCTCTGGATGCCATCCCTGCCCTCCAGCCTGGCTGCTGCCCCACACAGCTTGGGGTGCTCAGCAAACTTGCTGAGGCTGCACTCAATGCCTCTGCCCATGGCACCCACAGAGATGCTGAACAAGACTGGGCCCAGGACTGATCCCTGAGGGACTCCACTGGGCCATGGAGCCATTGGCAGCCACTCTTTGGGTGCAGCCATCAAGCCAGCTCTGTCTCCATCTGCTGCTCCACCCATCACACCCATGTGCCACCAGCTTGGAGACCAGGATGTGGTGTGGGACAGTGCCAAAGGCTTTGCTCAGCTCCAGGTCAATGCCATCAATTGATGCCCCTCAGCTACTCCTGTTGTGACCTGTTCATAGAAGGCCACCAGGTTGGTCAGGCAGGATCTGCCCTTGGTGAGGCCAGTGCTGATTGGACCCAATCTGAACTCCATTTGAACTGCATCTATTTAAGCCAGGCTTACCCTAAAGAAGTTTCCACCTAATCCTCAGGCAAGCTTCATTATTTTTAATCCTCAAGAAAAAAAGAAATCACTTCAATTACTTTTTTTTTTTTTTTTGGCCCACACCATATGTGTGGCTGCTCCCAGAGGCTGGAGAGTGGTGAAGGGAAGAGTCCCACAGCTGACCCTTTCCCAACCCCTTCCTCCCACACACCATAAAGGTCTTGAAGCAGGAATTTTCAACAGAGTCACTGCCTCAGAGAAAAGTTTGGATTGGAAGGGACCTCCAGAGGTCATCCGGCCCAACCCCTCAACCCCCTGCAGTCAGAAGGGACATCCTCCACCAGAGCAGCTTACTCAGAGCCTCCTGGAGCTTGACCTTGAGTACCTGCAGGGATGGAGCCTCAACCACTTCCTTGGGCAGCCTGGTGCAGTGTTCCAGCATCCTCATGGACAACTTCTCCCAGGAGCACTTGGAACCTGCTTTCTTGGGGTGAAACTTCCCTTGACAAATCTCCCCACAGTGCTCAGCAAGACCTCACTTCTTTGCAGTGAGGGTGCTGAGACACTGGCACAGGTTGAGGGTGCTGAGACACTGGCACAGGCTGCCCAGGGAGGTTGTGAAGCAGAGAAGCGCAGAATGTGATCAAAGATCACCCTAACCCTGTTAGGGTGATCAAGGATCACATTCTGCGCTTCTCTGCTTCACAACCTCTCTGGAGGTGCTCAGGGCCAGGTTGGATGAGGCCTTGAGCAAGTGGAGGCAGTGACAAGTGGAGTCCCTCAGGGACCAGTCCTTGTTCAACATCTCTGTGGGTGCCATGGGCAGAGGCATTGAGTGCAGCCTCAGCAAGTTTGCTGAGCACCCCAAGCTGTGTGGGGCAGCAGCCAGGCTGGAGGGCAGGGATGGCATCCAGAGGGACCTGGGCAGGCTGCAGAGGTGGGCACAAGCCAAGCTCAGGAGGTTCAACAAGGCCAAGGGCAAGGTCCTGCAGCTGGGTGGAGGCAATGGCAAGCACCAATGCAGGCTGGGCAGTGCCTGGCTGGAGAGCAGCCCTGAGGAGAGGGACTTGGGGGTGCTGGTGGAGGAGAAGCTGAAGCTGAGGCAGCAGTGTGCACTTGCAGGGCAGAAAGGCAAGCAGAGGCTGGGCTGCAGCAGGAGCAGTGTGGGCAGCAGGGCCAGGGAGGGGATTCTGCCCCTCTGCTGTGCTCTGCTGAGAGCCCACCTGGAGTAGTGCATCCAGTGCTGGAGCCCCTGGGACAAGAGGGATGTGGAGATGCTGCTGGAGGTGTGCAGAGAAGGGCCCCGAGGATGCTGAGAGGGCTGCAGCAGCTCTGCTGTGAGCACAGCCTGAAAGAGTTGGGGCTGTGCAGGCTGCAGAAGAGGAGGCTCCCAGGGGACCTTCTGGTGGCCTTCCTGCATCTGAAGGGGGCTACAGAAAAGCTGGGGAGGGACTTTTGAGGCTGTGAGGGAGTGAGAGGAGTGGGGGGAATGGAGCAAAGCTGGAGGTGAGGAGATTGAGGCTGGAGGTGAGGAGGAAGTTGCTGAGCATGAGAGTGGTGAGAGGCTGGAATGGGTTGCCCCTGCAGGGAGGTGTTTGGGGCCAGATCCCTGGAGGTGTTTGGGGCCAGGCTGGCAGAGGCTGTGGGCAGCCTGCTCTAGGGTAGGGTGTCCCTGGGCATGGCAGGGGGGTTGGGACTGGCTGATCTTTGTGGTCTCTTCCAACCCTGACTTGTTCTAGGATTCTGTGATTCTAAATAGCTTTCTGGGAAGGCTCAGACCTGGGACATGCTGCAGAGCATTTCCTTACTCCCCTGCCCTCCTCTCACTGCTCTGGACCATGTCAGGGCTCTTGATTGCTTCAGCCCAGCTGGGGAGGAGGCAGGGCACAGCAGGAGCTAAATGGTTATGTCCTGCTCCTGGTGTGGGTGCTGAGGGAGGATACAGCTTCTGACAGGGAATCGGAGTCCTGGCACTAAGCAGCTGCCTCTGCTCCTGTCCTGACTGAAGCAGAGTAGCATAGAATCAGCTCTTTGTGTCCCTTCCAACACCTGACATCTTGGGAGCCTTTGTAAAGTCAGCTTTGTGATGCCAGAACAACTTCCCCTGCTCTGGGGAGGAATAAATTCTCTGCAGGTGTGGAGTCCTGCACCTGGGGAAGAGCATCCCCATGGATCAGGCCAGGTTGGGGCTGGTCTGTTGGAGAGCAGCTCTGGGGAAAAGGACCTGGGAGTGCTGGTCATGGCCATGGCCATGAGCCAGCAATGTGCCCTCATGGCTAAGAAGGCCAAGGGTATCCTGGGGTGCATCAAGAAGAGTGTGGCCAGAGGTGACACTGAAGTTCTCCTTTCCCTCTGCTCTGGTGAGGTCTCATCTGGAGTATTGGGTCCAGTTCTGTGCTCCCCAGTTCAAGGAGGGCTTGAGAGGGTACAGCAAAAGGCTACCAAAGTGCTGAGGGGTCTGGAGCAGCTCTGTGGTGAGGAAGGGCTGAGAGAATTGGGGCTGCTTAGTCTGGAGAAGAGCAGCCTGAAGAGGATCTCATCAGTGCTGATCCAACACTTCCAGAGTGGGTGGCAGGAGGATGGGGCCAGGCTGTGTTCAGTGGTGCACTGAGACAGGGCCAAGGGGTAAGGGGCACAAAGTGGAGCATAGGAAGTTCCACCTGAACATGAGGAGGAACTTCTTTAATTTAAGGATGATGGAGCCCTGGAACAGGCTGCCCAGGGAGGTGGTGGAGTCTCCATCTCTGGAGGCATTCAGAACCCACCTGGCTGTGTTCCTGATGACCTTCTGTAGGTGACTCTGCCTTGGCAGGGCACTTGGGCTCAGTGATCCCCAGAGGTCCCTTCCAGCCTCAGCACTCCACAGATGTGTGAAGGTCCAGGTCTGAGTCTAGCTGCAAGATGCAGTGCATCAGGGGAGCTCATTTGCTTCACTTCTGATTTCTAAGTGTTCAGGGTGAGAGGTTTGGGGCAGCAGAGAGACACCCAGAGGTCAGCATGAAGGCACTGGATACCTAAGTCTCATTAGAGCTGGATGTGGTAACCAGGGCAGAGCTGCACTGTTGGCAGCTGCACTGCTACCAACTGACTCCAAGCCCCTTCCACTGTACTGGATGATCTCCAGAGGTCCCTTCCAGCCTCAGCACGCCACAGCTGTGTGAAGGTCCAGGTCTGAGCTTAGCTGCATGCTGCAGTGCATCAGAGTAGCTGATTTGCTTCACCACTTCTGATTGCTAAGTGTTGAGGATGCAACAGAGGCACCCAGAGGTCAGCATGAAGGTCCTGGGCACCTAAGCCTGCTCTCATTAGAGCTGATAACCAGGGCAGAGCTGCACTGTGGGCAGCTGCACTGCTACCAATTGACTCAGAGCCCCTGCCAGTGCAACAGAGGCACCCAGAGGTCAGCATGAAGGCACTGGACACCTAAGCCTGCTGGTAACCAGGGCAGAGCTGCACTGTGAGCAGCTGCACTGCTACCAACTGACTCTAAGCCCCTTGCATTGGACTGGATGATCTCCAGAGGAGCCTTCCAACCTCAGCACTCCACAGCTGTGTGAAGGTCCAGATCTGAGCTTAGCTGTGTGCTGCAGTGTCTCAGGGTAGCTCATTTGCTTCACCACTTCTGCTTTCTAAGTGTTGAGGATGCAACAGAGGGATGCACCCACAGGTCAGCATGAAGGTCCTGGGCACCTAAGCCTGCTCTCATTAGAGCTGGATGTGGTAACCAGAGCTGCACTGTGGGCAGCTGCACTGCTGCCAACTGACTCCAAGCCCCTTCCACTGTGCTGGATGATCCTCAGAGGTCCCTTCCAGCCCCCACTGCTCTGATCCTGTGTCTTCAGTTCACAGGGAGATGTTAAGGCTGTGACTGGTGGGGGCGGGGGGGATGGAGTGCCCTGTTCCACCTTCCTCTCTGACAGTGAAAGGTCACAGTTGAGCTCTGTTGGAAATAGTTGGGTCATATTTTGGTGTGTTTTGGTTGTTTATTTTTTTTAATCCAGATGGGTAAGACTTAGCATCCAAGCCCAGTTCAGTAGTTCTGTCAGCTGTGGAACTTCCTGCAGCATTTCAGATGCCCTTTGGAAATCAGCATGCAAAAGCTGACAGCATTTGCTTTAGCCCCTTTGGTTTGGTTTGGTTTAGTTTTCTTCTCTTTCCCCTCTTTTGGGGGAAAAACAAACAAACAAACAAACACCACCACCACCCCTCCAAAAATTTTTTTAACACATACACCACAAAACCCTTGAGCCCTTTACTTGTCCTGGTGAAAAGTAGCTCTGTGGTCCAGGTGGGATCATTGCTGTGTCCGTGTGCGTGGCTGTGTCTGTGGTTGCTCCCTCACCTCCTGCAGCCTTCTCCCCACCCTCCCCACCCTGCCCTGAGCTTGCCCCTGTAGCTTTGCTGGCTCAGCTCAGCCCGGAGCAGCTGGCAGAGCCTGGGCCACCTGCGGTAGTAACTCTGCCTTCTCTTGTTCTTTTTTTCTCTCTTCCACTCTTGTTATATCTCTCTATATTTTTTTTTTATTGTATTTTTTTNNNNTTTTTTTTAGTATTTTTTTTTTTTTTACCTTTCTTTTTCTCTTTGTGATGTGACGTTCTCAGCTGATGTATTGAAAGCAAACCCTTCTAATTTGGGAGTCCAGATCACAAGAGTGAGTTTCTTTCTACTAGTGTCTGTAGCTGTAATTTTATTTATTTTATTTTTATTTTTTTATTTTTTCCCCTCTCTGTGTGTCCTCCTCCTCTTCCTCCTCCCCCTCTGATTTCGGTCATGCTCCAACTGCGTTTAGCAAATAGGATTAGGTAAGAGAATCCTCTGTCTTGTCACATCTCTCCCCTCCCTCCCTGTTTCACAAAGCAATGTTCTCTTTACATTGGGGCAATTGAATTCCTCTAATTTGGGTTAGGTTTCAGATCTGCTGCTTCTGTCTGCCCCACTTTGACTCGGCTCAGGCAGGCAGGCAGGCAGAGGCAGGCAGCCAGAAGGTGTGTTCAGAACCCACCAATGGTCTGCACATCTCAGCTCAGACTTTTTCCTGCTGCTTTGGAGTCCCCTCAGCCTTTCAAGCCCTTTTATGAAAAGCCTAAAAAAGCATAAAGCTTTTCCCCCCCCCACACCCCCAAAAGCTGGAATTGGGCCTTTGGAAAGGCTTTTAAATTGTGCCCCAAAAGAAAAAAAAACCAACAACAACCCCCCCCCCAAAAAAAAAAAAAACAAAACACCAAACCCAGGAGAAGGAATCCTGCAGGATGGTAGAAGTTTGTCTTTGCTGCTTTCTGTCACTTAAAACTGCTGCACAGCTCTCCAAAGCTGCCTTGAGGACCTTCACTTGTGTTCAGAGGACAAACAGCAGCCTCTTTCCCAAAGTGTTTGGGACCTTCAAACATTGCCTGAAGTCTTGTCCCAATTCACCGTGGAATTGGAGATGGAGATTTCCTCGGTGATGTTTCACATCCCTTGGCTTTGGGTCTTACTTTCCCTCTCCTCGGTGATGTTTGACATCCTCTGGGTTTGGGTCTTACTTTCCTTCTCCTCAGTGATGTTTGACATCCTCTGGGTTTGGGTCTTACTTTCCTTCTCCTCAGTGATGTTTGACATCCTTTGGGTTTGGGTCTTACTTTCCTTCTCCTCAGTGATGTTTGACATCCTTTGGGTTTGGGTCTTACTTTCCTTCTCCTCAGTGATGTTTGACATCCTTTGGGTTTGGGTCTTACTTTCCCTCTCCTCGGTGATGTTTGACATCCCTTGGCTTTGGGTTTTATTTTCCCTCTCCTCGGTGATGTTTGACATCCTCTGGTTTTGGGTCTTACTTTCCCTCTCCTCAGTGATGTTTGACATCCCTTGGGTTTGGGTTTTATTTTCCCTCTCCTTGGTGATGTTTGACATCCCTTGGGTTTGGGTTTTACTTTTCCCCAACCATTTTTGGTTCCGGTGGTTTTGCCCTTTCCAATATCCATCCCCTAAAGCCCCTCCCCCTCCCTTCCCCCTCCCCATTCCTCACCTCTCACCCTCCCCCCAACTGTATTTTTGAACATTTTGTTTCGGGAGAGACCATCTGAGAACTACTGTCAGGAAAGCAAAGTAACTCTTTGTGGTGTATGTTGTCTTCCTGGATTTTGCTCACTCAGAGAACCACTTTGCATGGGTTTTCTTTTTTTTGGGGCACCTTTCTCCAATGTAACTTGTACATTGCTTTTGTAAGAGAAAAATAACCTGGGTAGTAACTCTTGCACCAGCTAATCCCTTTCTGTTCCTCAGCCCCATGCTGTTAAGATTCTGTCCTGTGCTGTCTGTCCCCCCCTGTCCCCCTTCCCCGAGTACATTTGCACCCTGCAAGAGCAGCAAGAGTCGTGGTTTTGTTTTGTTGGTTTTGATTTTGGTTGGTTATTTGGTTGGGTTTAATTTTTTTTGTTTCTTTGTTAGTTAGTTTGTTTTTTTTTTTTTTTTTTATTTTTTTTTTTTTTTTTTTTTTTTTAATCTTGGGGAATTTTGTTGTTTTGGGGTTTGGGGCTTTTTTTTTTCCCCCTCCTTTTCCCCTTTCCCTTCCAGAATTTGCTTGTTGCTTTGAAATCAGCTTTGTTGTACCGTGCTAAAAGAAATCCAGCCCTGCCGATTGGAGGAGCCTGGAAGGCAGAGCCAAACGTTTTGGTCGTCTTTTAACCATCCCTCCCAGCAGCCTCAGTCAAATGTGCTGCGGGGGAGGGGGTGGTGGGAAGCGGAGGGGAGGTTTTGCTGAGCTAAAGATGCTCTTGCTCCATCTTAGCTCAACAAATGCCTCCCGGGGAGGAGGAGGAAGAGGAGGTGGAGGAGGAGGAGGAGGAGGGGGCTTTGCCATGTGCTCCCCGGCGCTGCCGCTGAGAGATGCTGTTCGGAGGCTGAGCCGCCAAAGGCTTTCCCCGCTAATCCCTTCCCGTTTTCTTTTCTTTTTTTCTTGTTGCCTCAGAGGTTGAAAGATCTGAAGCAAAGGGAGTTCGCTCGCAACGTCTCCTCCAGATCCCGGAAAGATGAAAGGAAGCAGGAGAAAGCCCTGCGGCGCCTACACGAGCTGGCCGAGCAGAGGAGGCAGCCGGAATGGTGAGTGGGGGGAGGCGCTCGGCACCCTGCCCCCTCCCTTAGGTGACCCTCACCCGCAGCCCTCCGCAGCATCCCCGTGTGGTGGGGATCGAGAGGCACCTCTGGAGATCATCCAGTCCGACCTCCCCTACAGCAGGTTGCTCAGAAGCACAACGTCCAGGATAGGCACAATGCTATGAGGACAGGCTGAGGGAGTTGGGACTTTTCAGCCTGGAGAAGAGAGCTGGTTGTGGAGCACAGGAGCACAGAATGTGATCAAAGATCATCCAGTTCCAACCCTCCTGTGCCACAGGCAGGGACACCTCCCACTAGATCACATCCCTCAAGACTTCATCCAGCCTGGCCTTGAACACCTCCAGGGAGGGAGCAGCCACAACCTCCCTGGGCAACCTGTGCCAGTGTCTCACAACCCTCACTGTGAAGAACTTCCTCCTAACATCCAGTTTCAATCTCCCCTCTGCCAGTTTGAACCCATTCCCCCTCATCCTGTCATTACAAGACTTTGTCAATAGTCCCTCCCCAGCCCTCCTGTAGCCCCCTTCAGATACTGGAAGGTTACTCTAAGGTCTCCTCAAAGCCTTCTCTTCTCCAGGCTGAAAAGCCCCAACTCTCTCAGCCTGTCCTCATAGCAGAGCTGCTGCAGCCCTCTGAGCATCTTTGTGGCCTCCTCTGGACTGGCTCCAGCAGTTCCATGTCCTTCTTGTGCTGGGGGCTCCAGAGCTGCACACAGTGCTCCAGGTGGGGTCTGACAAGAGCAGAGTAAAGGGGCAGAATCCCCTCCCTTGCCCTGCTGGCCACGGTCTGGCCCTGTTGGTCCTTGTCCTATCACTAGCAAGAGTCTGGCCCTGTTGGCCATTGTCCTGTCACTGGCAAGAGTCTGGCCCCATCCTCTTTAAAAGATTCTGCACTGATATTCTTGCTCCTCTAATCCTGCACAGCTTTGGGGGGCAGAAAGTTTGCCCCCATGCTGTGGTGTTAATTCACTGAAGCAGAGCATCCTCAGATTGCTTCATCCTTGCAGTACCTTCAGCTCTTTAACAGCATCGATCTGGCTGTGTGATGCTGGTTTGATCTCTGGCACGAGAGTACTTGAAGTGCAGAAAAGACTCCTGGAGGTGAGGCAATGACCTCCACCCACAGAGGTGTGCAGGTAGCAGTCAGCTTTTCTCTCTCTTGTTCCCACAGCGCTCCTGGCAGCGGCCCCATGTTCCGGACCACCACGGTGGCTGTGGATGAGGAAGGTGGAGAGGATGATGATTCCGCAGCCAACAGCAGCTCCTTCGTCCAGACAGCTTCTGGCCAAGCCTCAGAGCTGCCTATGGACAGAGGTTTCGTAGGCACCGGGCAGGTGGGTGGCAGTGTCACTCCCAGCCAGATGCTGCCCGTCCAGGCGGCTCAAGCCATCAGCTTCGGCATCAAGAGCAGCTTGGGCGCTCCGCTGCAGAAGATCGGCGTCTCCTTTTCCTTCGCCAAGAAGACCCCGGTGAAGCTGGAGACCATAGCTTCTGTCTTCAAGGACCATGTGGACGAGTCGAGTTCTGGGGAGGGAGCCAAAGGCGACGAGAGAGGCTCCTCAGACACGGGCGGCCTGCAGAAACCCGGCGAGGGCGACAGCGCAAACAACGCCGACGGCAAGGCGGAGGAAGACGACCAGCACGACAAAGAGGGAGGTTCTCTGGCCACTACCTTGTCGAAGCTCAAGAAGATGAGACGAGAAGATGGACCAACGGCGGTCGAGCCGGAGTACTACCACTACATCCCCCCAGCCCACTGTAAAGTGAAGCCCAACTTCCAGTTCCTCCTTTTCATGAAGTCGACCGAACAAACGGAAGCTGAAAACGCCAGCAAAAAGGCCAACGCCGAGGCCAGGAAGGGAAACTCTCCAAAACCCAAAGCTGGCAAGCACCCGGAGAAGGCTGCCGAGAGCACAGGGCAGCAGAAGGAGCAGAGCACTGCTGCACCTGCAGCTCAGCAGAGCAAAACGGAGCAGAAAACAGAAGCCTCAGAGAACGCGAGCGTGCCGGAGAGCAAGCAGCCTGCAGAGAGTGATGCCCCCCAGCCAGACACCTCTAAAGAGGTCGCTCAGCCTGGCCCGGGCTGTAAAGATGCCTCTGAAGGACCAAAGCACCCAACAGGACCTTTTTTCCCCGTTCTGAGCAAAGATGAGAGCACGACCCTGCAGTGGCCTTCAGAGCTCCTCATCTTCACCAAAGCAGAGCCCTCGGTCTCCTATAGCTGTAACCCTCTCTACTTCGACTTCAAGCTGTCCCGCAACAAAGATGCTAAAGGCAAAGGGGGGCCAGAGAGAGCCAAGGAGCCTGGGGGGCTGGGTAAAGAGAACGTTCAGAGCGCAGAAGCTGGGGAGAGCAGCAAAGGCAAGGAGGCAGACAGCACAGCTAACAGCTCTGCCCTGAAAATGGAGAGCAAACCCACAGCCTCCTGTGGCTCCCAGAACAAGCAGGAGCCCTCTCTGGCCGGCGTGAATAAAGGGGAGGGAGAGGACGGTGGGAAAAGCCTTCCTGGCAAGAGCAAATCCGGCAGGTCCCACAAACACAAAAAGAAAAAGAAGCACAAAAAGTCCAGCAAACACAAACGGAAACACAAGGAGGAAACCGAGGAGAAAGGGCGAAAGGGAGACCTGGGGGAAGAGAAGCCCAAGAAGAGGAGGAGGCGCAGGCACAAGAAAGGCAAATCCTCGCTCTCGGCCGAATTGGAGCGGGCGCCCAAAGCTGACCCGCCCGAGGAGTGCAGCCACTTCCCGAGGAAGAAACGCTGCTCCCAGGAGTCCCAGAGGAAGTCCCTGTCCGCCGAGGAAGGAGGCAGCGGGAAGAAAGAGGAAAGTGGCAACTCCTGCCCGGAGCATGGCGGCAAGAAACACAAAGGCGAGGCGCAGCAGGCGCCGGCTGCTCGGAGACGCTGCTCGGGCCCAGGGCTGGGCAGGGTCGGGCGCCGGAGCCGGCAGAGCAGCGGGGACGAGGACAGCGAGGAGGGCTCCCAGCGCAAGCACTGCCGCCAGAAGTCCCCCTCGCAGTACAGCGACGACTACGACTCGGGCAGCGAGGCCTCGCGCAGCCGCTCGCGCTCCGGCCGCCGCCGCCGCCGCCGCTCCTCCCGCAGGTCCTACTCCAGCACCTCTGACGACGACGACGACGACGACGACGCCTCCTCGGCCCACAGCCGCTACAGCCGGCGCCGGAGCTACTCGGACGACAGCTACAGCGACTACAGCGACCGCTCCAGGTGCCGCTCCAAGCGCTCCCGCGACTCGGAGGACGACTCCGACTACGCCAGCTCCAACCACCGGTCGAAGCGGCGCAAGTACTCCTCGTCGGAAGACGACTACAGCTCCAGCAGGAGCGGGTCGAGGAGCCGGAGCCGCAGCCGCCGGTCGAGAACGAGGAGCCGGGGCAGGACGCGCAGCAGCAGCTGCAGCCGCAGCCGCAGCAAGAGGAGGAGCCGCAGCGGGACCGGGCGCAGCTGGAAGCGGAGCCGCAGCTACAGCAGGGACCGGAGCCGCAGCACCAGGAGCCACTCGCAGAGGTCCGTGTCGCGGAAGGGGTCGCGGGGCCACGAGAGCCCCGAGGAGAGGAGGTCGGGCAGGAGGGACTTCATCCGCTCCAAGATCTATCGCTCGCAGTCTCCTCACTATTTCCGGACGGGACGGGGCGAGGGATCGGCGCTGAAGAAAGAGGATGGCAAAGGGGAGGACTTGAAGGGGTCTGGCTCCCTCTCCCAAAACAGCAGCAGCAGCAGCTCGGGCACGGGGAGGGTGTCAGAAGGGGACTGCAGCCCGGAGGAGAGGAACTCTGTCACTGCTAAGCTTCTTCTGGAGAAGGTTCAATCTAGGAAAGTGGAGAAGAAGCCCTGCGTCACCGACGAGATGCTGGCAGGAGCAAACAAGGTGGGCATCAAGCTCAAAGACCCTCCCCAGGGCTACTTTGGCCCCAAACTTCCTCCTTCCTTAGGCAACAAACCCGTTCTGCCCCTGATCGGGAAGCTGCCGACCGTGCGCAAACCCAACGCCAAGAGATATGAGGAGTCTGGCTTGGAGAGGGGCGAGGAGCAGGAGCTGTCGGACTCAGAGGACGCTTCCCAAGGCATGGAGGAGGCTCAGCTGGGCGGCCAGGCCCTGCTGGAAGACGTGGTGATGGTGATCCAGGACAAGCCTCTGGACGAGCAGAAGCGGGAGGAGGGCGCTGCGGAAATGCCCTCCCTTCCCCTGGAGGCGCCGGTGCTGCCCGACTGCTTCGGCTCCGGGGAGTTGGTCATGCAGCACAACTTCCTCTCGGATCCCAGTGACGGCGACAGGCTGGAGCCCCTGGACGGGGGCAGCCAGCCGGTGCCGGTGGAGACCAGCATGATGCCCTTAGTTCCAGACGTTGAGCACTTTCCTGGCTACGTGCCTCAAAGCGGGGAGCCGAGCATGGAAGGGGACCGGGAAGGAGAAGACTCCTCCCTGGCCCCGCTGGAGAGCCAGCCCATCACCTTCACTCCTGAGGAGATGGAGAAGTACAGCAAGCTGCAGCAAGCTGCTCAGCAGCACATCCAGCAGCAGCTGCTGGCCAAGCAGGTCAAAGCCTTCCCCGCCTCGGCTGCCTTGGCGCCAGCGGCCCCCGCCCTGCAGCCCATCCACATCCAGCAGCCGGCGGCGGCAGCGGCGGCGGCAGCCTCGGCCACCTCCATCACCACGGTGCAGCA
>VWZI01000302.1:9088-22327 GCA_013396835.1 Psilopogon haemacephalus | reverse complement strand
GTTCTCGGTCTCCACGCGGCTTGTTGCAGAGCACGTGGAGGAGGAGCGGGGAGCAGCAGGGAGTGGCAGCGGCAGCAAGGAGGGGCCGAGGATGTGAGAGAGAGGGAGAGGGGGGCTGAGTTCCCCTTTTTATAGCCCAGATCTGGGCAGGAAGTGGGAGTGTTCAACCATGCCACCTGGGAGGAATGCAGCCAGACCACCTGTGGGACAAGGCAGGGGGGTCCCAGGTGGCTTAACCCTTTACACCAGGGCAGCTGGAATGTTCTCTCCCAGAGACTGCAGTGTTTTTCTGAGTGGGGCTGGATGCTGGTTTCAGGCTAATTGCAATATTTTAATGATAAAAATTAGATTATAGGCTGTGGAAAGAAAACAACAGTGATGGCTGCTCCACTCATAGATTTACTGAGATGTGTAAAAGCAAGGACACAAACACAGATAAGACAGTGTGTGTGTGTCTCTCAGCCTGGCTCTGCCTGGCTTCCAGCTGGATCTGTGCAACCCAACTAATCAATTCTGCTTCTAATCCCCTTCAATGATCTTTCCAGTTCATCTTGCATGTAAGGTAGATTCTGGGATGACATTGGGGGTGGGGAGAAGGTGGCAGGGTGGTTGGGAACCCCTCTTGGGGACTCTGATTTCTGGAGGGGCATTGTGTTTCTCTATTGCTTTTAACTTTTATATTTCTATTAACTTCCATATTTTACATAGCTGTAAATATTTGTGATATATTGTAAATATCTGCTTGTATCTTGTGCTCAGCTGTGAACATAAAGCTTCATTCCTTAACTTCCAGCTGGCTGAGTCTAGTCTGGGTGAATTCAACATGTGGGGGAGCAGATATCTCGCAAAACATCTCAGGGTGGGACAGACCAGAACCTCTAGCTACAAACCAACAGGGACCCAGTTTATACTGGGATGGGGCCCACTCTGTCTGGGAGTGGTAAGGGGATACAGGTTGTACTGGGAGGTGCCCCAACCTTTTGGTTGAAGGGCTTCAATTGGTGTAGCCTTTAACATGAGCATTGCTGGCAGTAATCTGAAAAATGCAACAACACACTTTAGATGGAAGCAGCTGCTCTTTATTCTAGGCCAGGGCAAGCATAAGGCCTGTGCAGGACAGAGGACAAAAAGCAAGAGACCAAAAAGGTCACAGCCAAAGAAGCCCTGGCACCCTTGCAGTGACTCCTTTTGTCCCATCATACAAACAATGCATTAACGCAATCCAGGTGAGCACTGCCCACTCCTTAATATGCATTATAACCTCTTTTTCCCTGGCCAGATGTCTCACTACATCTCCTTCCTTGTGGGAGCTGTGGAAACGAATGTGGAGCTGTTCTTTATATTTCTCTGCATCACATTGCATTGCCACAATTCCCCCTTTTGGCTTCACAAAAAAGAAGAGGGCAGCATTGATCATNAAAAAAAAAAAAAAAAAAAAGAAGAGGGCAGCATTGATCACTGTTCCACTGAACCCTTTGAGGGCCAGGGAATGCACTGACACATGGGTACCCCCATCCAGACACATCTTCCATACTCCATTATAGCTTAAACACTAAAACCATAAGGGGAAACGTGCACTGGAAACCACAATAGTTAAAGCTCAGATACTAAAATCATAGAAAAAAAGGTCTATGACAAGGAAGGCTGAGTAACCCTGTTGATCCAAGAGCAGGATATACTCACTCTATCCAACTGACCAGCAGCACTCTTGAGCTGTGTAGCTGGCAGGGCTGTCTGGCACCATCCTCTCAGGGCAGATCTTCCCACCAAGAACTGTACTATCATGGTGGTCCTAACTGGTGCCGCTCCAACCCAGCCCCCCCCAGGCACTCAGCATATCTGGGTTCAGAATTCTGTGACATATATCCAGGATGTCCCAGAAGCCTGAAAATAGGATAAGGGAGCCCCTCCTTTATTCTAGTATCTGTTACAAATCATCTCCCCCTACTGCTCATGCACATACCTGCCAGCCCTGCTTCCCCCAGATTTTATCTCTCAGTAACCCTGGTGAGTATCAGCCTGTTGTAACTGCTGGTCAAAAGCAAACCAACTCTGCCCTCTTACAGTCATCCATTGCAGGGCTCCTTGCAAGAGACAACAAACACAGCACTTTAAACATTACTGTACAGAGAACGAACAACTGTTCCCATCTTTACCAGTGAGTGCATCTGGTCCTTGAGCTGATAACAAAGTTGATGGTGTCTCTATTTGCAGCACTGCCTGCCTTTCCCAAAAGGACTGCTGAAAGCTTGTGCAATAACATTTGCTTGTTTCATTAAACCAGTTAAGCGTGCAGAAGACCTCCTAGCATAGTATCAGGACAATGCAGCTCTCATCCTATGTGTGCACACTTCCCCTTCTTGGTTTACACTTATGGGTTACAATCATAGACGTGTTTGGTGTTAATAAAGTTAACACCCCCTCATATCCCAGGATACATCTCCAGACTCTATTTGATCCCAGGGGATGCCAATGGTAGTGGATCAGAGGCCATTGTGTAGTGGGAGAGGAGCAAGGGACTAAGTTTAGAATAAGCCTTGTCCCATCTGTACTGGGAGGTGATGTAGTATGGATTAATTACATTTATATTATTGTTTTCATTACCAGGCAAAAATTAACTATGCACACCCTTTATTAATATTAAATCACACAAAAATTAAGGCTGGCAGGCAGGATGTGGGCATTTACACAGAACAGGCAATGGGAACAGTTAAGCCAAACTAGCAAAACACGAACATTAATTGGAGGTTTTGGAAAGAGATTGTTGAGGTGCAATATGCCTTTTGCCCTCTAGGGAGCCTCCTTTCTGCTAAGGCAGAAGGCCCAATCAATGACTGGCAGAACATAACCAACCCAAAGCAAAAGCTTTAATTACAGAGAGGCTCTTTACAATATTCACTCACAAACTGGTACCTCCAGATCCCCAGGGCCGCATTATAGTCCCAGACAGTGCCTAGAACACTTGGAGGGTTGCTGGTGGTGAGACGAGACCTGATGGAGGCTTCTGGAGTTTCCCCAGGGCTCTGGCAGGGTGCTCAGGTTAGCACAGTCTCTCACCTGGCCTTGATTCCTTTTTGGGCAGACTGTGTCCTTTCCGGGGCTCCAGACTTCTCAAGGAGGTTTGCAGGTGTGCAGGCAAAGACAATGTGCTGCTGGTGGCAGGAATCTGCTCTCACCACATAGGCTGTGATGAGGTCTCTCTAAGTGAGCTCTGCAGCTAGGAGCAGCTTATTCCTTTCAGTCCACACTGAGGCTGGTTGTGGGTTGCAGTCAGCTTTCAGCAATAATTCTTCCCTACTGCTTATTGCTTCACCCTGGTAAACTGAGGCACAGAAAAGTTTCCAGGTAGACAAGCTTGAAGCATCAAACCTTGAACCATTAAAATTGTTGTTATATAGCATGGCATATACATGCATGCCTAAAGCAAGGCAAAATGAATTGAGGCAGAGCAGGTTGTTTATAATTCCTGTTCTATTGATGGCTCCATTTGGCCACAGACATTAGCCAATCAGAATGGCACTTTGCCAAAGCTAACCATAATAGATGAGGCCAGGGGCTTGTTATACCCAAATTTGGGAAGGCGGAGGCCATGCACCAGCTAAACACAAGCCAGGGGAGTGTACTTTGTTTACCACAGGAAAACAAGTCCAGGCAATCCCTAGGTCATCAGACTTGATGTCCCTAAGCCTTTGCCTGCTTTCTCACACTGCTCCCCGCTCCAGCAGAGGGGGAGGGAGAGTGTGAGGTCATGCCTGGACAAGCCAGGACACAGATCAGGCCTACTTTGGCCTTCCACATCACACCCCTTATTCCCTGCCATTTGCCTCATGCTCAGGTTCCACACAGTTCAATGCATTTCACCATCTTCTTTGATTCTCATAGTTAAATCCCTTCTTGAATGCCCTCATGACTTAAATTGCATACTTCAGCCATCTCAACCATGGTATCCTCAGGTGACATTTGGGTGCCTGCCTCAGCCACAGTCCTCTTAGAGTACTGAACTGTGGCTTGGTAAGCACAGGCCAGGCCCCAGCAGAGTGCAAGAAGCTGCTGGTTCTCATTGGGGTGGGTGAGGCACCCTTCTGTCAGCTGGTGAGTCAGTCTAGCAGGGTTCCTCGCCTCTGCTGGGGTAAAGTCCCAGGCTATGGGAGGTGATAACCATCCTAGGAATCTGCCCAAAATCCTTCCACACCCCCTGCCACACAGGGACCAGGCAGCTCAGGATACAGTTCAATATGTGCCCATCCAAGGGCTGTCTCCTTCCCATGCCATCATGGCACCAGACTCCACAAAGCCTGTTACATGCCTGTGACATTGATCAGCATCATTAAAGAGCTCATGTAAGGATGAATTAAAACCTTGGGGGCTTCCCTAACAAAATTCTCTATATTAATTTCAGCCAGGGAGAAAGAAGTGATAACCTCCCCAGAGTAGCAGTCCTACAAGGATGAGAAATGAACACATTGCTGCCACCTCAGCAGTGGCCTTGGTGTATCACCATGGACTCTGTGCTTTCAAGAGTAGTGCTGCTGCCTCACCAGTGCCTTTCAGTCATTCGAGTGAGTGTCAGTCATGAGGTTCAAAGCTTCAACATGCTCTATCTCAATTTGCTGTCTCAGCAGAGAAGGTTCTTTTAGGGATTCCCCAAATGAAATTGAGATGGAACCAAGGAGTTGGTTGTGAAAGGCTCCGACATCTTATTTTTGCTTCTGTTAGAACTTTGCAGAGGAATCAGGATTACCCCATCACACTCTGAGTGGATCTATTGTGCTCCCCCCCTGCCCCCCCACAGTGAGGGCTGCTCACCAGTGTGTGTGTGTACAGTAGTGTTGGGTCAGAGCACTTCTCCAATTGAAGCTCTTGCAGCAGTCAGCGCAGCTGTAGGGTTTCTCACCACTGTGGATGAGTTGGTGCTGGATGTAAATGGTGCCCGTGGTGAAGCTTGGCCACACAGCACAGGGGAACAACTTCTCACCAGTGTGGATGTGGGGGTGGATGCAGAGAGTAGAAATGTGGCTGAAGTTCTTACCACATTTGGGGCAGGTGAAGGTTTCTCCAGTGTGGGAGAAGCAGTGTTGGGTGAGTGCAGACGTTTGTCTGAAGCTCTTGCTACAGTCTGGGCAGGTGAAAGGCTTCTCAGCAGTGTGGATGCGATGGTGCCAGATATGATGACTCCTCTGGCTGAAGCTCTGGCCACAATCAGCACAGCTGTAGGGCTTTTCACCACTGTGGATATCATGATGCCTGCTGAGGGCTGAGCTGTAGCAGAAACTCTTACCATAGTCATGGCAGGTGAAAGGCTTCTCTCCAGTGTGGATGAGGTTGTGCTGGAGGAGTCTGGAGCTTCTAGTGAAACTCTTCCCACGGTCACCACAGACAAAGGGCTGGGAGACATGGTGGGGGCAGCAGTGCTTCACTGGATCTGAGCCAGGTGGGAAGCTCTGCCTACACTCATGGCACTGATTCGCTGTTTGGGTGGTACACAGGGGGCAGCCATGATGTCATTCTCCTCCTCATAATCCTCCTCTTGCTCATCTTCATTTTCATCAACCTCCTTCTCATACTCATCATTCTCAGAGTCAGCATTCTCCTCAGCATTCTCCATATTGACCTCCACCTCCTTCTCTTCCTTGCGGTTGCACTCAGGCTCCTCCATCTTGTTCTCTGGCTGCTGCTTCTCCCACCTCTTCTCCATGTCCTTCTGTGAGGCCAAGCTGGTAGGAGAAGGGGTCACTGATGTGCCCTAGGCAAGATGGAAGCATCTGAGCACAGGAGCTCAAACCCTGAGATTCTGTCTGGCTCATGACACCTCCCAACACCCAATGCTCAGCTGGGGCAAGGAATGGAGGGAGTGGCCCTCAAACCCCCACTTCTTGCCATGATGGGGGTCAGACCTCTAATTCCCTGTGCTGAGACACCAGGTCCCTGTGCTGGGGGTGCTGTGACTCCTTGTTAGTAACACAGCTGCCTCATCCCCCGTTCCCAAGCCTGGCAGCACTGGCAGAGTGGTTCCCAGCCCAAGTCCTGCCCTTTGACCTCTCCTGGTTCACATAACATAGCTGGCAGCACTCTCCCAGGAGGACCAAGCCATCTCCACCATTCTCCTCTGCACCCTCCACATTCCACTAAAAATCTCCACCTTCTTTCACACAACTGACCCCCTACCAGGCTGATGGGCCCCCAGACTCCCACCACAGCTTATGTCCCTCATCGCCCATGGAGCACTGAAATGTGGTGGGCAGGAAGGTCTGAAGGAGGCTGGGAGGTGCCACATGGATCAGCAATGGCTTCGGGTCCTGCTGCTGTGCTGCATCTGGGTTCTTTCTCTCCTGAGGTTATCCAAGGGGCAGATCTGCAAACTCTGCTCTTCCCCAGCCCAGAGGGTCTGGGCTGATAAAGGGAGAAGGGAACAGCCCCTGCCAGAGAGAAGTGACAGGCTCAGAATAGAGGCCTGACCTGCAAGGGATGGCTCAGCGCTGCCCAGGACCATGCACCAGAGCTGGGCCTTGCTGGCAGTAGCTCCCAAGCACAGCAGCATGGGCACAGCAGCCAGGCAGGGCTGCTGAAGATGGGAATGCTGAAGAAGTGCAGACTCAGCTCCTTGCTCAGCACACAGGCCCCAGCAGACAGCTGCAGGGCAGCACCACAGCAGAGCTGCCTCCAGACAGCCTCTCCCAGGCCTTGGCTGCAGGCTCCTTCCACTGCCTGCAGGTGCCTGCAGCTGCATTTGCCAGGAGCTGTTGCTATGGCCCCAAGTCTTCCCCCCACAGCATCCACTCTGTGCTCTAATCTGCCCTGCAGGCACCTCTGTGCTAGCCACAACTCAAGAGAGGATCAGAGAAGTCCTGAGGGCACACAGAAAGGGATGTTCCTGCTCTCTGCAGCAAAGGGGGAAGGAACTTGGTCAGCTTCTTGCAAAACCTCTTCAGACCTCACTATGATGCTGGAAGAGTCTCCTGGGCAAACCTGACACCTTCAGCACCATTCACACACCTGCAGCCTGGAGAGATTCCTTTGACAGGTTTTTCTTTCCTTCTCTTCCTGCCCATTTCTGGCAGTTTTCTCTTCAGAATTCTTCTGGAGCTGCCATTCCACAGCCCCAAGAGAAATGAGGTTTGCTGTCAGGGCACAGTGCCCATGCTCTGTTGGCAGTCTCCCAGCTGGCACATGCAGAGCTGCAGAAGAATTCACTCCTTTCATCTCCTGAAATGCTGCCAGATTCTGGCATTTCCTGCACACACATTTTCCAGCTGGGCGCTTGTTCCCCTCCACTTTTGGGGGGTCAGGGACTCATTCCTGCCTGACCATTTCCAAGCTCTTCCCACATTCCCAGCCTTTCAATGTCTATGTTGAATTTGCTGTCCCATTGACCTGTGTCCCCCACTTCTACTGGAGCCAGATGAGCGGATTGGAAAATGTAGCTGAAGAAGCATCTAAAGAACTGGCCTGAAAGCACGAGAACAGGAATGGAAGGTCCCTGATACTAAAGGCTGTGATGGGCTGGAGGGCTGAAAGAACCAGCAGCAAACCAAGGGGGCAGTTACAGATGAAGGGTGGGGAGGGACCCTGCAGCCACCTCATGCACGAATTGATGAAGGGGGCAGAGAGGGAGTGAGACCTCAGGTGACTCCTGCCCTGCAGTGCCCTAAGGTATGGGGTGGTGAACAAAGTGGGGGAATTCACAGGTTGGTTTCCATGCAGTGGTTTTCTTTCTGTTTCAATCTCTGTCTCTTACAAAACTTTCCCAACAGCTCAGAAAGAGATTGGCTTCCAGACACAAAAAATGAGCAGGCCTTGAGCTGTCTGGAGTGAGAGAAGCTGCAAAATAGGAACTTTGATGGTCTGAATCAGAACAGGACAGGTCAAACCGAACCACTGGTTCAACCTGGCCACCCTCCCAAAGCAGAAGTGAGGAAACACACAAAAACTTGGGGTTGAGACAAAAAATGGGGGATAAGAACAGAGTTCACCCATCAAAAATCAGACAAACATGGTACATAAAGCACAACCACCTCAGCCTCTTTGCAGATAAAGCACAGCACAAAGCAGCAGCAAGCAGCCAAAGGCCCAAGCCATAAAACTGCTCCCCCATCCCTCCTCATCTTGCTGCCATCCCAGCAGGACAAAACACACCCCCAAAAACCCAGAATCCAGAAGCAGCAACTAGAACAGGAAGCCTCCCATGTTGCAATCTCAACCTCAAGCCCCATCATACTTTGCTCCAGTGAGCACTTTCACTGTTTTCAAGCTGGCACTGCTGCAGCATGCAGTGAATTCAATTCAATCCATGACAGTGACCCAAAACTCCAATGGGGCCAAGATAAAGATTCACACACTCAGAAGCTGACATCAACAAGAAGCAAAAGGAGTTTACCTCTTTAAATGACTCCATGCAAATGGGAAACATTTTCCAGGCACTTAATGACTCTCTGTAAGCTCTCAGAGTATAAAGCACCTGGGGACCACTGTTGGGTGTTGTGAATCTGGAGGGTGACTCCTTCACATCTGGCACTGTGACAAAGCCAAACCTTGGCCTGATGGTTATTGGCTGTTGGGTTTTGATCTCTGCCTCAACTCCCAGCAGACATCTGCAGGGAACCCAGCACATGAGAGCTGCCTCCAGGCAGCCCCTCCCAGGCCTTGGCTGCAGGTTCCTCCTACTCCCTGCCCAGGGCTCTGCTGTCTGCAGCTGCTAATTGCTGCCTGACCATTCCCAGACCCTTCCCTCATTCCCACCCCATAAACATCCCTGTGCCTTTGCTGTCCCAAGAGCCCTGTGTCCCCATCCCCACTGCCACTGCAGTTGAAAGGACGGAGTGGAAAATATTGTAGCTGAGGCAACATCTAAAGAACTGGACTAAAAGCAGCAGAATGGAAGATCCCTGACACTAAAGGCTGGGATGAGCTGGAGGGCTGAAAGAACCAGCAAGGCAGAGCTTATAGACAAGGAGGGGTGGGGGGAGTGGCGGGAGAGGGATCCTGCAGCCACTACATACAGGAACTGAATTAGGGGACAGAGTGAGAGCTCAGATGACTCCTGCCATGGGGCATGGGGTGGGGGTGTGTGGGTAGACACTCTAAGTGCCTGCTTGGGCAGTGTTAGATATCAGGACGTGTCAGGGAACTGTCCCGACCCAGGCAGGGTTTGGCTGTTTGTGCTCCCAGGCTCAGCTGCTGCCACCACCATTGCAGGGAGGAGCCAGCCAGAGCCACACAGAAGCTGAACTAAGCTCTCCCACCTCCTAAAGCCTTGACCCTCCATCTGTCCATCCATCAGTCCATCTGCACTCTGAGCACACCCCAGGGCACCACCAAGGTCCTGGGCCTGATCTACACTCCCAACATGCACCAATAGAAAGCCCGGGATGAGAGCATGGAGGAGAATACCCTGCAGAACAAGTTGGAGGAGTTCAAGTGCACAACCTGCAGTACAGGCTGGGGGAGGAGCTGATAGAAAGCAGCCCTCAGGAAAAGGACTTGGGGGTGCTGATGGACAAGAAGCTGGAGATGAGCAGGCAGTGTGAGCCTGCAGCTCATAAGGCCAATGACAGCCTGGGCTGCATCCAAAGCAGATGGAGAGAGGAGATTCTGCCACTGTGTTCTGCTCTACTCAGACCTCATCTGCAGTGCTGCATCTAGCTCTGAAGCCCTCAACACAGGAAGGACATGGACCTGATGTAGAGGGTCCAAAGCAGGCCACAAAAATGATCAGGAGGCTGGGGAACTAGAGGTGCTCAGCCTGGAGAAGAGAAGGCTCTGAGGAGACCTAATAGCAGCTTGCCAGAGTCTGAAGGGGGCTACAAGCAAGCTGCAGAGGGACTGTTCTCAAAGGCCTGCAGGGACAGGACGAGGGCAATGGCTGCAAACCAGAGCAGAGCAGATTGAGATTGGATGTCAGGAACAGATGCTCAGAAAATAGCTACCAGTGGTACACATCAGAAGGGTCGAGTCTCCTCCTAAGTAGGCTCAAAGGGCCTACTTCAAGCAGGGCAATATTCCTGCTGCCAACAGTTGCCAACTGAACTGGAAGCCTCCTGCCAGAAGTCATTGCAGCTGTGGCTGAACCTCAGGCCCAAGAGAGCTCCCAGCCATGAAAACCAGAGATCATCATCAGGAAGAGATTCTTGACAGTCAGGGTGGGGAGACACTGGCACTGGCTGCCCAAGGAGGTTGTGGATCCCCTCCATGGAGGTGTTCAAGGCCAGGCTAGATGAGGCCTTGAGCACCCTGGGCTTGTGGGAGGTGTATGTGCTGAAGGCAGGGGTTTGGAATTGAATGAGCTTTAAGGTCCCTTCCAACACAAACCATTCCACGAGTGGATCCAAAGTGTACAAACTGCACAGTTCAAGCTGAGCAACAGCAAAGGAGCCAGGAAGGAACAGTGCGGGGGAAGTGGAAGGCAGCGAAGAGCTCAATTTTAGCTGCTGACCAGAGGCACAGCTCTTCAGAATTCCTAAAGGCCTCTAAAAAAATAATTGAAAGAGTTTCAAAACTCCTCCAAGTTCCTAAACACACCTAAAGATGCATTCAACTCTCTGAGCAGCACTGCAGAGACTTTAATGGGTTCTGTGTTTGCCAAACTCTTCAATTATGCCTGAGATATTACCAAAAGGGCTTAGAAAACTCTACAAAAGTCATTAAAACCATTTTGAAACTCGTCAAACTCCTCCTATAGAGACTTTAATGACTTTCTGGGCTTCCTTAAGCCTTCCACACCCTTCAGAAAGGCTGAAACAGGCTCAGAGCTGCATCACAAACAACATCTCTGTAAACCTCTGAAAGGCCTCGAAAATCTCACCACAATCCTTTCAAACCTCACAGAGGTTCTCCAAACCACCTAAAGATGCAGGAAAATACCTTTTAAAGAGTGTAGGAGAGACCTTAAAGGGGTTTTGTGTCTTAAAAGTCTTCAAATATGCCTGAAAAAGCATCCAAACACCTTCAAAACTCCTCAAGACATCCTCAAAAGTCAACAAATCCCTACAGAGCTGATCCAACATTCATGAATTTGATTCAAATCTCTTGAAGCCTCTCCACAATTCATTAAATTTCATTCAAATCTCAACAAAGCTCTCACCAAGAGAGAAAAAAAAAAGTAATCCTGAAGAGATTTTAGTGACTCTCTAGGGTTTATTGATCTGTTTGACTCTTCACACACACTCAGAAATGTTTGAAACCACCCTAAAAGCCATCAACAACTCTTCAAAACTCTCAACTCCCCCTCAAAAATAAATTTAAAATGTTCCAGTATCTTGCAATTTCCTAAAGCCACCTAAAAGGTGCTTTAAAATCTCTTATTTTTAAGATTCTAAGGAGCTCAAACCTCTTGGTAAAAACTACTTTAAAATAATCAAAATGCCTTCCAAATAAAGTCATTAAAAACTACTTGAAATATTCAAAATATCTTCCAAAGCCATGAAACATGACCCAAAATAATCAAAACACCTTCAAGAATCATTAGAGTCACTTGGGAATAATCAAAATTATTTAAACAATCATTTTAAAAGCCACAGAATAATCAAAGCACCTTTGAGAATCATTAAAATCACTTGGAAAGAATCAAAATCATTGAAACAATCACTTAAAAACCCACAAAATTATCAAAATGCCTTTGAGAATCTTTAAAGTCACTTGGAAATAATCAAAATCATTGAAATGATCATTTAAAAAACACAAAACAACTTAAGAAAACAAAAAACAAACTTTAAAATGCCTGAAGGTAATCAGAGTATCTTCCAAGAAATCATTTAAAACGAGCAAAAATAACAAACGTCTCTTTTAAAAAATCCTTTAAAAGGGGTGAAAATGACCAAAAAACCTTCTAGAACCATTATAAAAAGCCTGAAGATGGTCACAACAGTTAAAAAATAATAATATTTTAAAAGTAACCAAAAACAATCAAATTCTCTTTGTTAACAAAATCCAGTCTGGAACTGCTGCTCCCAGCCAGCCCCGTGCGGCCCTAGGCCCCTTCAACTACAGCCCAAAGGCGCTCACAGGCCCCGGTGGCTGCTGGAAACCTTTCCCGGCACTGCCCCTGCTGCTCTCAGCCCTGCCCGACCCCTACAGCCCCTCCCGGCTCAGCTCCCACTCCCCTCAGCCCCTTCCATGGCTTCGCTCCTGCTGCTCTCGGCGTTCCCTGCTCGTCTAAGCCCCTCCCGGTCCCCCTCCCACCGCTCTCAGCACTCCCAGGCCCCTCCAGGCCCCTCCTGGCTCCTCTTCCCCTGCCACACCTCATGGAGTGCGCAGAGCTCTGCCTTGGCCTCCTGCTCCGAGTCCCCTTTGTGTGCCAGGTGGGGCGAGGGAAGCTGTGGGTCTGAGGGGGGGATGCTGAGGTGAGGATCTTGATCCCCGTGGGCCGAAGGTGGTGAGGCGGAGGTCGAGAGTGGCCTGTGGGGTTGCGGGGACAGGTCCGTGGGGCTGTGCGGGGTGCGGAGGGTGAGTGGGGTGGGTGTGGGTGCGCTGGATCCGTGCAGGGTTTGTGCGCTACTGGTTCATACTGGTCCACACCGAGAGAGTCCCAAATGGCTACTGGTCCATGCTGGGAGCCCCCAGCCCCTCCTCTTTCCCCCAATCATCCAATCAGAGACCGAGCGCTTGCTGACATCACTTTATTGCAGCCAATCCCATGCCAGAATTCAAAGAAAGGGAGCAGGGAAAAGGAAGGAAGGGGGGCGAAGAGGGGGAGGAGCCAGCTCAGGGAGGGCCCCGTCCAGTCAGGAGAGGAGAATCCTCAGAAGAGGAGGATCCGGACGCCCGGCAGCAGCTCAGCCAATTGGGAGGCGGCACCTGGGGCTGCAGCCAGGGGCGTCTCAGCCAATCGTAGCTCAGCCAGGTGGGGGCAGGCGGTGGCCAATGGGGCAAGGTCAGAGGCGTGGCCAATGGCTGTGGAAGGGGAGAGGGCAGGGCCCAGTGGGACTCTATTGACCCTTATGGGCTCCGTAGGTCTCCATGGGCCCCTATAGGCCTTCCTATGGAGCTCCATTGACCCTTATGGGCTCCATAGGCCATATGGCCTATAGGTCTCTTTGGAACTCTGTTGGCCCTTATGGGCTCACATAGGTCTCTATGGGCCCCTATGGGCTCAGACCCCAATCGAGAACCCCAAGATGGCGACCTCTAGTGGGGGCAGCTATATAGGTGTGGGGAGACCTCTAAGTCCTTCCCAGCCCCTCTCAATACCCCCCCAGTTGCTTACGGTTCCCCTCCAGGCTCAGCCAGCGCAGAGCTGGAAGGGGC
>VWZI01000301.1:0-10529 GCA_013396835.1 Psilopogon haemacephalus | reverse complement strand
GGGGACCCGGGACGTGCTGCGAGCTGCCGCCTGGGCAGTGTCCCGGCTGGGGCTGGGGTCGGGGTTCCCGGGACGTGCTGTGGGCTGCTGCCTGGGCAGTGTCCCGGCGGGGGGCTGCGGGCGCTGGAGGACCCCCGAGGGGCTTGAGGGTGCGGAGGGAGGGGATCGTCTGAGCGGAGAATGTGTGTAAGGAGGAGATGCTCCCGGGGAGCCTTTGTGCCAGGGGCTGCTGAGGGCTGCGGAGCCTTTCTGCAGTGCCTGCCGTGGGCTCGCCTGGGCTGTGCTGCAGAAGTGACCTGGATTCCTTCTTGTGCACAAGCAGGGCTGCAGGTCCTGGCTTCCAGCTGCCTTCCAGCAGCAGCTGTCTGCGATGAGGCCCACATCTGGCAGGCTTTGATTCGCACAATCTCTTTTTTTCTCCCCCTCCTCTCTCGATAAGAAGCAGGAGCAGGCATCTTTAACGCTCCTGCAGGGCTGGCAGGAGGATTTCTGCCTTCAGGGGCTGCTGGTGCTGCTCGCTGTCGCCCTACCAAGGGCTGGCAGTCATCTGCTGAGTGAAAACTGCTTTCTTCCCTCCTTCTACCTGCAGGGAAGACTTTTAGCCCCAGATTGGGTAGGTTGGCATAAGGAAGCCACAAACACGTGGTTTGCAGAAGAGAGATGTCTTCAGCAGCCCTGGCTCAGCTTTTGGAAGCCTTTGTCCTGTCCTGTGTTGGCCTGGACAGTCCCACTGGACACAGCAGTCACTGGTGGAGCTTTCAGCTCTTTTCTAGCTTAAGAGACCTCAGCCAGCACAGCTTCAGGCCTTGGGCCTCCTGGTCTTCAGGAAGTTGGGAGGTTGGTTTGCAGTTGTGAATTCCTGCACCCAGGAGCTGAAATTCACAGGGTCAGAGATTGCAGTGGGGCAGAAGGGACCCTGGAGGGCATCCTGAGCAAGCCCTGCAGGCAGCAGGGACAGCCCCAGCCAGAGCAGGGACACAGCAAGGCTGAGCTTGGATGGCTCCAGGGATGGCCTCAGCCACCTCCCTGGGCAGCCTGGGCCAGTCCCTCCCCACCCTCCCTGTGCACAGCTTCCTCCTGCTGTCCAACCTAACTCTGCCCTGCTCCAGCTGCAAACCATTGCCCTGGGCCTGTCCCCACAGCCCCTTCTCAACAGTCCCTCCCCAGCCTGCCTGCAGCTCCCCTGCAGACACTGAGCTGCAGCTCTGAGCTCTGCCTGCAGCCTTCTCTTCTGCAGGCTGCACAGCCCCAACCCTCCCAGCCTGTGCCCACGGCAGAGCTTCTGCAGCCTCTCAGCATCTTTGTGGCCTCCTCTGGAGCCTCTCCAGCAGCTCCAGGCCTGTCCCACAGCTGGCCCCAACACATGGCAGCTTTTAATGCCTCACCCCCTGCACTCACCTCCCAGCAGGCTGCCTGAGGGATGGACTCTGCCATGGGTCACAGCTCCTCCTGAGTGCCAGCTGTACCCAGAGCTGGAGCAGAAGGTGGAGTTCCTGAGGCAGAGCCTTTCTAGTGCATGCCTGTGGCCTCAAACCAGCACAGTCCCCCAGGCTCCAGAGCATGGCAATGCTGCAGCTGAGCTCTCAGCTTTGGTGCAAGAGTTGCTGAGGCCCTGAGCATCCTGGGCTGGTGGGAGGTGTCTGTGCCCTCAGCTCTGCACAGGCTGCAGAGTTCTCAGCTCCCGAGGCCTGGAACTGCAGGTGGCAAACGGATTTCTTGGTTTCTCCCTCACCTTCACACAGCTGCACCTTTCACCTGCTCAGTTCCACCTCCTTTTCCTTTCTCCCCCTCAAGGTGCAGTGTTTAACCCATCTGCAGGCTGCGGTGGGAGCTGAGCAGCACTGCCTGGGCTCTGCTGCAGGGTTTGCAGTCTGAGCTGGGCAGGACTTTTTCTTCTGCTCCCATTGCCTTGCAGCTGCCAGATAGGTTTGTTCTGCTGCTGGGGTGGCCTCCTTCCTGCCAGCAGTTGGGCAGCTGTGAAGATGAGATTGCTGTGAGCTACACTGGGAGCAAACTGGGCAGACTGAAAGAGTTGGGGCTGGGCAGGCTCCCAGGGGACCTTTTGGTGGCCCTCCAGGATCTGAAGGGGGCTCCAAAAAAGCTGGGGAGGGACTTTGGAGGGTGTGAGGGAGTGAGAGGAGTGGGGGGAATGGAGAAAAGCTGGAGGTGAGGAGATTGAGGCTGGAGGTGAGGAGGAAGTTGTTGAGCATGAGAGTGGTGAGAGGCTGGAATGGGTTGGCCCTGCAGGGAGGTGTTTGGGGCCAGATTCCTGGAGGTGTTTGGGGCCAGGCTGGCAGAGGCTGTGGGCAGCCTGCTCTAGGGTAGGGTGTCCCTGGGCATGGCAGTGGGGTTGGGACTGCCTGATCCTTGTGCTCCCTTCCAGCCTAGAATCAGTTGATTCTAGGATCCAGCAGAAGAGGATTGAGTCCTGTGCCACAGATAGAGGCTGGGGGAAGCAGGTTTGAGTTGAAGTGAGGTGATGTGGAGGCAGGTAAGGAATAGGAGCAGGAGTGAGGGAGAGTCACAGAAGGGGGAGGGTTGGAAGGGACTTTCAAGATCATCCAGTTCTAACCCCCATGTTGTGGGCAGGGACACCTCCCACCAGCACAGGCTGCTCAAGGCCTCATCCAGCCTGGCCCTGAACACCTCCAGGGAGGCTGTGGAGCACAGAAGCACAGAATGGGATCAAAGATCACACCTCCCTGGGCAAACCTCTGCCAGTCTCTTCCGACCCTCACTGCAAACAATTTCTTCCTTATCATCTCCAGCCTGAGGTAGAACTGGGACTGGATTTATCTGGAAAGGGACACAGTGTGAAGTCAGAGTCCCCAGCAAAGGTGGAGAAGAAACAAATGCTTAGGAACTAGAGGGGGTGGTGCAGAGGAGCCAGGACAGTGTGTGTGGATGCCACTTGTGGCTCAGAAATCAGCAGCAGGGCAAGAGATGAAGACAGGAATGAACCATGCAGGGAAGGGGAAAGCTGCTTGATGGTAGAAACTCCTCCGTGGAGGGCAGGAGCTGCTCAGCCCAGCCTGGAGAACCTGCCCCACTCCATCCCTCCCAGAGAGAAAGCCCAGGGGCTGCCTGCATCAGTAAGCAGCATCTGAACACAGGCTCACAGCAGTGCTAGGGTTGGCAAAGACCTCTGGATCCAACCAGCACCACCAGGGCTCTGCTCAGCCATGGCCAGCACCACACCAGCAGTCAGCTGCTACACCCTGCACCAAGGGGCTCTGAGCCTTCATTGTGACAAACCAGAGCTGGCAAGCAAGGGACACAGCAAGAAGGATCTGGCAAGGCCAAGGGTCTGCAGCTGGCTCGGGCCAAGCCCAGGCACCAATCCAGGCTGGGTGCTGAGGGGCTTGAGAGCAGCACCAAAGAAAGAGCCTTGGGGCTGGTGGGTGCTGAGCAGCTCCCAGGAGCCAGCAGTGCTCTCCTGCAGCCCAGCAGGCAGCCAGAGAGGGGATCCTGCCCCTGGGCTCTGCTCAGACCTCACCTCCAGCTCTGCTGGCCCCAGCAGAAGGACTCAGAGCTGCTGGAGTGAGGCCAGAGTAGGCCACAAAGATGCTGGCAGGGCTGCAGCAGCTCTGCTGTGAGCACAGGCTGAGGGAGCTGGGGGGGTGCAGCCTGCAGAGGAGAAGGCTCCAGGGGCACTTCAGAGCTGCTGCAGTGCCTGAAGGGATCCTGCAGGAAGGCTGCAGAGAGACTTTTGCTGAGGGTGTCTGAGGCAGGCCAAGGGGGAATGGTTTGGAGCTGAGGCAGAGCAGGGTGAGAGTGGAGCTGAGGCAGAAGCTGTGCAGGGTGAGGGTGCTGAGAGCCTGGCACAGGCTGCCCAGGGAGGCTGTGGCTGCCTCCTGCCTGGGGGTGCCCAGGGGCTGCTTGGGCCATGGTAACAGCTGAGCTGCAGCAGTGACTCCAGGGCAGCTCCTTGCAGGAATCCCCTGAGTGGTCAAAGAGAACCATTTGGGAGGAGCTGAGCCCACAGCAGCTCCTGCTCCCCGATTTCAGTGGCAACAACTCCCAAGGTGCATGAAGATGACCATGGAGAGCAGAGGTCCCTCAGGGCTCAAGGGTGCCTCCCCCTGCAGCACATGCCAGGTTTTAATGCCTCACCCCAGCAGGCTGCCATCACCCTCAGCTAGCAGGAGGAGGCTTTCCAAGGTAGCTCAGAGGCCCTGAGGCTCCTGAATTTTGCCTTGGTACCTCTGAAGCCATCTGGGTGCAGCTCAGCCCACGTTCAGCTAGGGAGGGCTTGGATATGTGGCAAAGGGAATGGAGCTACTGCAGACCCCCAGAGGTTTCCTGGACAGGCACACAGCAGAGGACACCTCCAGCCTGAGGGAGGCACCCAGGGCAGCCAGGGACAACTCTGCTGCAGCCTCAGCTCTGGGGCCTCCTTCTTCTGAAGGGCACAGGCAGGTTCAGCCCTAGTCCAGGGCCAGCCAGAAACCCAGCAGGGTGGGGAGGGGAGGGAACTGTGAAGCTCAAGCAGGGCACCCCCAGCAGCCTGCCCAGCAGCACGGTCCCAGCTCACCTGACCTCTGCTGCACAAGCATGGGGGAAGCTGAGGCTGCTCAGCTCCTCCTTCTAACAGACTTTGATGTCCCAGTGTGGTGGAATGGTTGGAAGGGACCTCCAGAGAGCATCCAGTGCAGCCCCCTGCCAGAGCAGGGCACACAGGGACACATCCATGGCGGGGTCTGGAAGCTCTTCACACAAGGACACTGCACAGCCTCTCTGGGCAGCCTGCTCCAGGCCTGCTGCACCCTCACAACAAACAACTTTCTCCTCCTGCTCACATCCAACCTCCTGCCTCACACTTTGTGCCCCTTGCCCCTGGGCAGCACTGAGCAGAGCCTGGCCCCAGGCTCTTGCCCCCCACAGCTCCTTCAGCTCTTGCTGAGCATTGCTCAGCTGCCCTCTGGGGCTGCTCTCCTGCAGGCTCTCAGCCCCAGGGCTCTCAGCCTTTGCTCCTGCCACAGCTGCTCCAGGCCCCTCAGCAGCTTTGCAGCCTGCCCTGGGCTCTCTCCAGCAGGTCTCTGCCTCTCCTCAGCTGAGGAGCTCAGAGCTGGTCCCAGAGCTGCTCCAGGCCCCTCAGCAGCTCTGCAGCCTGCCCTGGGCTCTCTCCAGCAATTCTCTGCCTCTCCTGAGCTGGGGAGTTCAGAGCTGGTAGGGGTTGGAAGGGAGCTCTGGAGACTGAGTTCAACTCCTCTGCCTAGGACAGGTCACACCCAGATGGGGCTTCGAAGTCCCCACACAAGGACACTGCACAGCCTCTCTGGGCTGGCTGAGCTCCAGGCCTCCTGCACCCTCACAACTTTCTCCTCCTGCTCACATCCATCCTCCTGCCTCACACTTTGTGCCCCTTGGCCCTGGGCACCAGGTCCAGCTTGGAACCGTGGCAAAGGGGCTGGAGCTGCTGCAGCCCCCCAGAGGCTTTCTGGAGAGGCACACAGCAGGCTGAGGCCCTGAGCATCCTGAGCTGGTGGGAGGTGTCTGAGGGCTCTGAGGTCCCTCCCCGCTTGAGCCCTGCTGTGATTAAAGCTCTTTGGTTTCACAGGAAACTTGAATGGTTCTTCTGCTTTCCCAGGGCTTCCTGGAGAGCAGCTCTGCCCTGCCCAGCTCTCTGGTGGCTGTGCTGTGGCTGGTGGTTGCTGCAGGCTCCTGCCAGCTCTCCCTGCCTGTCGAGTGTCCTGGTACAGCTCCCAGCTTGTGGCTGCCTGTGAAGGTGTCAGTGGTGATGCCCTGGTGGGATGCCTGCAGGGAGCCCCAGGCTCAGGGGTCCTGTACACTCCAGCTGATCTCTGACCACAGAGGTCACACCACAGAGGGTCTGGCTCCAGCCCAGGCACTGAACTGAGGTCATGGAATCTTTATCACTGCCAAAGGCCTTGCAGCTCCCCCAGCCCAACCCTTCTCTGACTCTGCCCAGGCTGGGGCTGAGCCATGGCCCTCAGCACCACAGCTCTGCCTCCCGGGGTGGGCATTCAGCCACCTCCCTGGGCAGCCTGGCACAGGCTTTGAGAGCCCTTCCAGGGAAGAAGTTTCTTCTTATGGCCAACCTAAATCTGGCCTGATGCAACCTGAGGCCTTTTCCTCTCCTTCTGTCACCTGAGCCTAGGGAGCAGAGGCCAAGCCTCAGCTGGCTGCAGCCTCCTCTCAGGGAGCTGCAGAGAGCAATGAGCTCTGCCCTCAGCCTCCTCTGCTCCAGCCTCAACCCCCCCAGCTCCTTCAGCTGATCCTGCCCAGACTTTCTCTCCAGACTCTTCCCCAGCTCTGTTGCCCTTCTCTGGCCTTGCTTCAGCTCCTCAGTGACCTTCTTGGCATGAGTGGCCCAGAGCTGACCCCAGGGTTTGAGCTGTGGCCTGATCAGTGCCCAGCCCAGGGGCACAATCCCTGCCCTGCTGCTGCTGCCCACTCCAGTGCTGCTCCAGCCCAGGCTGCTGCTGCCCTCCTTGCCCACCTGGGCACCCCCTGGCTCCTCTCCAGCTGCTGCTGACAGGCTCTTCTCTGGCTGTCTTGACCACAAAGTAAGACTTTGGTTTCCCAGTCGACTTTCAGGATCCTTTTAGATGAGTTTAGTCAGCAGGTTCACCAGCAGTGCTGTTTGTGGGACTGGTCTTTGGGTGCCTTTGTGCTTTGCAGCCAAATGAGCTGTGGCTTTGTCCTGTCTCTCCTCCTTTCCCATCTCTTTCTTCTGCCAGGTGCAGAGAGGACATCTCTAAAGCCTCCAGAGCTCAGCTGTGGTGCCCTCAGCCATGCCTTTCCCCTGCAGTGCATTCCCAGCTGCTGTGGGCTTGCAAGGCAGCTGATTGCCTCCCACCAAATGTGTCCTTCACTTACCTGGGGCTGCTGCCTGCACTCTGCTCTGCTCTGCTCAGCCCTCACCTGCAGCTCTGCATCCTCTGCTATGAGGACAGGCTGAGGGAGTTGGGGCTTTTCAGCCTGGAGAAGAGAAGGCTTCAGGGAGACCTTAGAGCAACCTTCCAGTATCTGAAGGGGGCTCCAGAAGGGCTGGGGAGGGACTGTTCACAAGGTCTGAGAATGACAGGAGGAGGGGGAATGGGTTCAAACTGGCAGAGGGGAGATTGAAATTGGATGTTAGGAGGAAGTTCTTCACAGGGAGGGTGGTGAGACACTGGGCACAGGTTGCCCAGGGAGGTTGTGGAGCACAGAAGCACCCAATGTGATCAAAGATCACATTGGGTGATTCTGTGCTCCACAACCTCCCTGGAGGTGTTCAAGGCCAGACTGGATGAGGTCTTGAGTGACCTGTTCTAGTGGGAGGTGTCCCTGCCTGTGGCACAGGGGGGTTGGAACTGGCTGAGCTTTGAGGTCTGTTCCAACCTAGACCATTCTATGATTCTATGATCCAGCTCTGGAGCCCTCAGCACAGGAAGGACATGGGCCTGATGGAGCTGGTCTGGAGGGGGCCGTGGAGATGATCAGGAGGTTGGAGCAGCTCTGCTATGAGGCCAGGCTGAGGGAGCTGGGGGTGTGCAGCCTGGAGAAGAGAAGGCTCCAGGCAGACCCTGGAGCAGCCTCCCAGTGCCTGCAAGCAGGCTGCAGAGGGACTGTACCCAAAGGCCTGCAGGGACAGGAGCAGGGCAGTGGTTTGGGATGAGAGCAGAGCAGGTTGAGGTTGGAGGCTTCAGAGGTGCCAAGACAAAATTTGGGAGCCTCAGGGCTTCTGAGCTACCTTGGAAAGCCTCCTCCTGCTAGCTGAGGGTGATGGCAGCCTGCTGGGAGCTGAGTGCAGGGGGTGAGGCAGTAAAACCTGGCATGTGCTGGGGCCACCTGTGGGACAGGCCTGGAGCTGCTGGAGAGGCTCCAGAGGAGGCCACAAAGAGGATCAGAGGCTGCAGAAGCTCTGCTGTGGGCACAGGCTGGGAGGGTTGGGGCTGTGCAGCCTGCAGAAGAGAAGGCTGCAGGCAGAGCTCAGAGCTGCAGCTCAGTGCCTGGGGGACTGTGCTGGTTTGAGGCCACAGGCATGTACTAGAAGGGCTCTGCCTCAGGAACTCCACCTTCTGCTCCAGCTCTGGGTACAGCTGGCACTCAGGAGGAGCTGTGACCCATGGCAGAGTCCATCCCTCAGGCCCAGCAGCTGCAGGCTGCTGCTTGTCTTTCTCCAGGACACCACCACCCAGCTCAGCAGCAGCAGCTAAACCTCTGCCAGGCACGGAGGAAATTCAGCTCACATGGGCCACAGAGAGAAAAACTTCAACCAGGCAGCATCAGTGACCCAGGAGCACACCAAGCAGGAAGATCTGATTGTTCCTGCAGGGCTGGGGCCACCTATGGAGATCTCAGCACTGTGGGACAGACCTGGAGCTGCTGGAGAGGCTCCAGAGGAGGCCACAAAGATGCTGCTGAGAGGCTGCAGAAGCTCTGCTGTGGGCACAGGCTGGGAGGGTTGGGGCTGTGCAGCCTGCAGAAGAGAAGGCTGCAGGCAGAGCTCAGAGCTGCAGCTCAGTGTCTGCAGGGGAGCTGCAGGCAGGCTGGGGAGGGACTGTTGAGAAGGGGCTGTGGGGACAGGCCCAGGGCAATGGTTTGGAGCTGTAGCAGGGCAGAGTTAGGTTGGACAGCAGGAGGAAGCTGTGCACAGGGAGGGTGGGGAGGGACTGGCCCAGGCTGCCCAGGGAGGTGGCTGAGGCCATCCCTGGAGCCATCCAAGCTCAGCCTTGCTGTGTCCCTGCTCTGGCTGGGGCTGTCCCTGCTGCCTGCAGGGCTTGCTCAGGATGCCCTGGGTGAGTCCCTCCCAGCCTGCTGCAGTCTGTGAGTGTGTGACAGCAGCACAGGCTCCTTCTGGGCTGTAGCTCCACTGCTGCTCTTCTGTGGCCTTGAGGCTGGCTCCTTGCAGTACAATTTCTCTCCCTGGTTGTTTGGCTGCAGCAGTAGCTGCTCTCCAGAGCTGTATGTTCCAGGCCAAGGTCTGCAAGGGGCACAATGGAGAGAGCTGCTCTGTGGTGCTTGGGTTTGTGTCCTTCCCCCCTGCCCAATTCCATTGCTGAAGGGGAGGTTTGAACTTTCTACAGGGCCTTGGCTTGCTTTTTGCAAGCGAGGACTGGTAGGATAAGAGGAAATGGCCTTGAGGTGCCCCAGGGGAGCTTCAGCTTGGCCATGAGGCACAATTTGTTCCCCTTGAGAGTTGTCCAGGCCTGCCCCAGGCTGCCCAGGGCAGTGGTGGAGTTCCCATGCCTGGAGGGGTTCCAGAGCTGTGTGGCTGTGGTCCTGGCTTGGGGGTGCCCTGGCAGGGCTGGGTTCAGGGTTGGCCTGGATGATCTCTGAGGTCTCTCCAACCATAACTGATGCTGTGGTTCCAGAGGTGAAGGTGAGCAAACCCAGCTGTGGTCCCTGAGCTCCTCTGCCTGCTGCCCAAGGGCCAAGGCTGCCTCAGGGCTGCCCCAGGCTCTCCTCTGCTCCCCCATGGCACACCAGGAGCCAGAGTCTGTGATGAAGGAGCAGGAGGCAGCTCTGCAGCAAAGTTCTGGCTGCTTTCTCTTGTTCCCTGCTGGTGCCAAGGTCCAGTGGTGTGTTGGCCTGTGGCAGGTCCTGGCAAGGATGGCATCATGGACTGCTCTGGCTTAGAAGGGACACTTCAAGCTCCAACCCCCTGCACTCATCAGGGACAGCTGCAACTGGGGACAGGTTCATCAGGGCTCCAAATTCCCTGCCCTGCAGTGCTGCCAGCCGTGGGGCAGCCTGGCGCAGGCTCTCCTCACCCCCACTGTCAAACATTTTTGCCTCCTCTCCACTCTCAGTCTCCCTCTTTGAGTGGCTGTGGGGATGTGCAGCTGGGGCATGCACCTGGAGCAGCCTGCTTTGGCTTCACAGCACCACAGAAGGGGTTGGGTTGGAAGGGACCTCAAAGCTCAGCCAGTGCCAACCCCTACCACAGGCAGGGAACACCTCCCACCAGCCCAGGGTGCTCAAGGCCTCATCCAGCCTGGCCCTGAACACCTTCAGGGAGTTTGTGGAGCACAGAAGCACAGAATTCCAGGGATCCCATTCTGTGCTTCTGTGCCCCACAACCTCCCTGGGCAGCCTGTGCCAGTCTCTCCCCACCCTCACTGCAAGGAATTTCTTTCTCCTCTCCAGTCTCACTCTGCCCTTCTCAAGCTTCCATTTATCCCCTCTCTCAGCACAAGCCCTTGGAGTTGTGGAGCCCAGGCCAGCCCTGGCTCCCTCAGGATGGTGGAGTTGGTGCTGAGCTGCAGGATTGTGTTCAGCAACGAAAGCAGAGTTATGAAGTGTCTCAAAACCCCAAAGTTGTCTGACACCCAAAACCTCCTCTCCAAGGGCTGCTGCAGCCTCTGGTGTTGGAATGGTGCTGGAGCTGCAGGCTGTGGTGTTGGAGCTGCAGGCTGTGGTGTTCGAGCTGCAGGATGTGGTGTTGGAGTGGTGCTGGAGCTGCAGGCTGTGGTGCTGGAATGGTGCTCCTGCTGCAGGCTATGGTGCTGGAGTGGTGCTGGAGCTGCAGGCTATGGTGCTGGAGTGGTGCTGGAGCTGCAGGCTGTGGTGCTGGAGTG
>VWZI01000300.1:68888-112204 GCA_013396835.1 Psilopogon haemacephalus | reverse complement strand
CCCTCCCTCCTTTCCTCCCTCCTCCTCTCCGCTCCTCCTCCCGCCCTCCGCCCGGTGCCGCTCCCGGGCTGCGGCGGGACCGCCCCCTGCCAGCGCTTGCTCTCTCCCGCATTGCACGCCCCCGGTACCGGCCGCAGTGCGCGCTGGGTCCTCCGCCGGTGCTTCCTACCGGAGCTCCGCCTCCCCTCACTGCCCGGCCACAGGGTGGGGGGTGCAGGGCTCTCCCACTCCCTCTGCCCGCCCCAACTTCCCCGTGAAGTTGCCATTAAAAGCGTTTTGCCGCGCCACGGTGGCCTCAGGGGTCTGCTCCGCCGCCTCGCTGCTGGTCCGGATCGTGGGCAACCGCCTCCGAGGGTTCCCTGGGAGAGCCTCGTTGGCCCGCTCCCGCAGCCATCCGTAGGGACCTGTTGGAGCGGTTTATGGATCTATGGAAACCCGAGAACTCCTCCTGCACGCAAGAATTTCTGAAGCGTGCGTAGCCTCCGGCCCGCATCCTTTTGTAGGGGTCCTCTTGGCTCGGCGTTGTGCCTTCAGCTTTGCCGTTTCAGCCCTGTCTTTTCTTTCCTCAAAAATAGAATTCGCCCGCTAAAACGGCTTATTTTTCTTTTCTAAATTTTTTTTCCCCCTCCTGGGATTGCAGGAGCCTGGCTGTGAGATTCTGATTAAAACGCTTGGTGCCCGCTTAACCAAATAGTCGTTATTTGTGCAAATAATCCTGGAAGGGAGCATCCCAGAAGGTGCAGGCATTTATGTGGACCACTAAAATGGCAGAAACAGAAAATAAAATAACTTCTTCCAGAGATATTTTAAGCACTTTATCAGAGGCCTCTTGGGTTGCACATGGGTTGTTAATTCTCCAGAGGAATCAAAGCCAGGTTCGTGTGCTAAGGCCTGAGTTTAGGATGACCTGAGACCTTGCCTTTCTTCTCTGACTTGGTGCTTTTACGTTCCTCAGTTGTGCTAAAAGCTGTGGGGTCGGTAAACAAGTGGGAAATGCTCAGCTTGTTTCAGTACAGCTCTGTCTGAGCTTCAGTCTTCTGGTCCTACCTTGTACCTTGTTGCAATGCAAAGTTTCAAAGAGCTCAGCATTGTCCTAAAGCACTTTGCTGTTGGTACTAGCTGATAAAATGGCTTCTTGTGCTCACACAGCGATTTTAAAGCACCTGCAAAATGCTTTCAGCACATAAAAACACCTCAGCAGCCTAGTGTTAGCCTGGAATAGATCTCCAGGAGCAGAAACCCACTTTTTAGGGTCTTTTCTTCCCTGCTTGGGCAAAGTTAGGTTTTCATGCTCTTTGCAAAAGGAAGCTGCACTTTCTCTCCCCGAAGTAGCATCCCTCCCACCCACTGCTTTTGGTCTCGGCATGAAGTCGCTTGAAAAGCTTCAACGTGGCCGTTCAGCCACAAAAATGGCAGTGGTTTGGGGGTGAAACTCTGGGTGAATTTGCAAGCAGTTTGGGAAAGGGGGACTCTCTTCCCCCTAGTCAGATTGCCAGGGGAGCCCTCCCCTCCACGCAGCCTCCTGGCACGTGTGAGGCTTGGAGCTGGGAGCACCACTATGGAATTGGCAGGCAAATCATTTGCGTTTCCAGGATTTATGAATCGGTTTGTGTCCAGACTGCTGCTCTGCTCTTCTCCAGCACTGGGAAACTTTGTGGCTGCTGAAACTGGAACAGAAAAGAGAGTCCTCTAATAGCTGTTGTTTCAGCCTGGTAGGTGGGGGCGAGTTTTTTGGGACAGGCTGCTTTTTTTCCAGTTCTCGTGGGCTCTTTTTAACCAAAAAAACTTCTGAAAACTCTGAAGAGACTGGACAAAACGCTGCTTACCTCTGTATTGTGTGTAAAGCCCAGTTTGGGTGATCTCTTTGGGCTGGAGTTAAGCACACTGGTTCTTTGCTGCCTTGGCAAAGCATGGATCAGTGCCCTACCAACTTGTTACCTGCCTGGATGGGGACAAGCAGCTTTCATTCATGTCCTGTCAAGCCTCGTGGTGGGTGCTGGGACATAATCCACAGGCTATCACCATACCACTTTGCAGAAAACTCCCTTAAGTGCTCCAAAAGCTTTGCCTAATGCTTTACTAGCCCCTTTTTCTTTGTGTCACTGCTAATTTTGGAATGACTCTTGGGTCACAGATGTGCCTCTCTGCATGGCACACCTCTGTAACAAGTCCAGGGGAGATCCCCAGGAGAGGGATCCAGGCTGTGTGGCACCAGGCAAAAACTATACTAGCAACTGCTGAACAAGCTGGGTCATGTTCTGGAAGTTGTGTGGCTGGGTTAGTGTGCAGACAGCAGCACTGCCCAAATCAAAGTCTGGGGAGGGAGAATTTGGCTCACAGGACATCAGCAGTGGCTCTGGGGTTGGAGCAGCCTCTCCAGAGTCTGGAGCTGTAGCTGAGATTTACCCTTGTTGCTCCTGAGGTTTGAGTCCTTTCTCCCTCAAAACTTTTAAAGAAGCCTCCACGTGCATTAAGCATGTCCTCTGCAGCTCTCTGGTTTCCCTGCCCTTTCTCAGAGGAGTCCTTGCTCTGCAGGGACCAAAATCCTTTCTAGTGGCACTTCCATAATTTGTCTGTGAAGCCAGGGTTTACCAACAGGCATAGTGTGGTCCCAACGGCTGCCAAGACAGCAGACCTTCCCAGTTTGCTTTCTTGCTCTTCTCCGTTTGTCCTTTTGGTTTTAGCAGCTATTTAAGAGCTGATCTCTAATGCCAGCAGACCCTGCTTATCTGATTGGAAAACTTGAGGTAAAGCATCAATATCTGTTTCTAGCAATGCAGATTTTTTGTGGTAAGGAGCTGAAGAATGGAGCTGCCACTGGAGAGGCAGTTTTGTGAGGTAAGAAGACAGTACCAGGGCTCCCTTGCCTCCATTGCTCCTGAGGAGGAGGAAGCAGGAAGGGAAGCTAAATTGAAGTCTGAGGCAGATGGTTGGAGAAATCCTCAACTGAAGTTAGTGAGGTAGAATTGCATGATTCTGGTGGTGGTCCTGAGATGCAACCTACCTTTTATCCGTTGTTTTCTTGCTTTATCAGCCAAGAACCAACCATCTGTGTGTTTATGGCAGGTCTGCCTGATGCACCTTGCCTGTGGCATTGGTCAGAGCTGGTGAGCTGGGAGGGGGGGGCTGGGGAGGTCAGATATATGTCCCTACCTAGTATTCTATCTCTAAGAAGGGCAACACAAAAAAACTCAGGAAAAAAAAAAAAAAGAAATCAAGACTGTTTTCACCCTCTTATGGGCAGAATATAGTGTAACTAAAGTGGAAGGATACTTTGGGTAGGAAAATTGCTGGAGGAGGGAAATGAGATGCTTCTTGGATTGCCCAGAGCGGGACTTGGTCTGCTCAGTCATTGCCAAGTTCTCTGTGCCTCGGGTTAATGCTTTTAACAAAGGAACACATCTGAAATTTGTGACTGATTTTCAGTTTTGTACCATCCTTGCTGTATTTTGGGGGCTTTTCACCCCCAAAATGAAGGTTACAGGTGATAGAGCTTTCCAGATCAAAGTCATGTGCTGTGTTCCTGAGGGGACAAGCTGAAGTGTGGTGCTCCTTGTGATGTTGCTGCAGTGGAGGGCAAATAGCTGCTAAAAGTCTTTGACACCACTGATTGTAGATTTGTCCTCAAAAGACCTTTCCACCTCGGCAGGGCTTTGCTCTCAGCAAAATCAGAAATCCCAAGTCTCCCAAATGCTCTTTGGGACCGTTCAAAATCAGTTTCTGCTGTGGTGTTCGAGCCTTGGTGCTTTTCCCCTGTCTGTAGAGTTTTGGTGGTGGGGGATGCACAGAGTTACTGTTGCTACTCTTCATTTAGGTACAGCAGAGTATCAAGATCACCTCTGCCAGGATTAGAAAAGCCTATGAATTAGTGATCTTTGCTAAGTGATGGTTTGCTGCAAGCCACTTGTGCACAATAGATACAGACCCTGAGTAGGAGTTCAGCAAGGTGAAGGCTGACTGTTGACTGTATGCCTTTACCTGGCCTTTTAAAGTTGAACGAAGTCAGTCTAGTGTTTGAATAAAAGGAGAGTCCATATGAAGGTGAAGGGAATTCAGAGGGAGAAAACACCTCCAGGAGCTTTAGTTCTCACTGAACAGAAGCTTTAATGTTGCTTGTACAGCAAACCAGGTATTTGGATGGTAGCTTACTTGCTTTGCAAGAATCAGGAGCTTCAAAAATTGACGTTTCAGCTGCTAGGCTGAGAATGTATCTTTGGTGCTACCACGATTCCCACAACCTCGCGGGGCCAAGATGTTGGGTGGCTCCTCAGGGAAAGGCTTTTCAGTCAGCCTAAGGTGGCATTTTAATCCTTGTGAGGACACGTGAGCCTTCCAGCCATCTTCTGTCCTCAAACAGCCTCTGCTTTAAAGGTTGGGTAGTCCACGCAAAGCAGTGAGCGTGGAGCCTTGCTTTGGGAAGTGAGCCACAAGGCTGGGACACTTCACAGCCACCAAGCCACATGCACACCACGTATACATTATATTTATCTGTACACACCCCGCTCACTGCAGGAGGGCTGCTAAGCCTGCTCGCGCTGTTTCACCTCTAAATGGCAAATCAAAGCTGGAGAATGTTCCTGCTCGGTGGATATCATGTGTACGTATCTGCAAACCAGCAGCTCTTGGTTGCTTCTGGAGGGAAAGGAAGCTGTTGGCACCCGGGATGGGGGGCCACCCAGCTTGGGAGATTCACAAGGAAGTGGAAGGACTGGTTGGGATAGCAGCGTCTGGAGCAGAAGGGTGTCCAAGTGGGTGAGTGGGTTATAAATAGATGCCACCAAAGCTTGGCCCAGACTTTTACTCCTGCGGTCAGCCATTGTCGTGCAAAGTCCTGGCTAGCTGTGTGTAGGGGTGATGGTGGTGTTGGGCCAGATCTGCCAGCCCTGCAGCATCAAACTGCAGCTTCACAAAGCCAAACACAGGCTGCACTTGAGGGGAGCAGCTCCCTGCTAACCTGCCCAGCTCTTTATTTGTCAGCAGAGAGCAGCTGTGAATGAAAAGACAACCAGTGCAGGCACATTAGCAAAATAAGCTCCTGGAGTGTGCTCCTCTGCTTTCGTAGAGTGTGCTGGAGGTCAGACCTGCTGAGGATTTGTAACTTGTAAATGAGATGCAGTTAAAGAAACTTTCTTCTTTCCATGGGTTGAGGAGTCCTCCTCTGCCAGCTGTCCTCTACCTGCTGGGTACTTTGCAGACCTGATAAAGGACTGTTCGGAGAGGTTAAACTTGAAGAGCAACTCCAGAAAGAAATGATCTTCCTTTCTTGTCCTACTCCACTCCAGGTGGAAGGAGAGACTAGTAAAGAGGGACAGAGAGAGGTGAAAACACTTTTTGTTGCACAAATCCTGTGTTTTCAAGCCCACACTGATCCCACTGAATCTTTGTGCTGCTGGTCCCTGTTTATGTATTTGATGTGCAGTAAGATACTGGAAAACAATCTTTGGGTTCTGTGGTTAATGATGGATTTGGACTGTGAAGAGCTGTTGTGATTTGGTAGGTGAGAACTGGCTTGGTTGGCTGTTGTACCATTATTCTGGGGGGAACTTTGTTCACATTTGTCCACCTTAGCAGTAAATGTTTTTAACTGCTCTGGAACAGGAAAGGACTGGCTTTGGAGAGGTCCTGATGAAACAGAGGCTGAAGAAGGTGCGTTTCACTCTGGTCTCTGTTCATCAGATACTTTAACAGACTGCATATGCTCTTGAGCACCCAGTGGTTTGAACAGCAGAGGACATCACAAGGCTGTCAATAGCTGCTAGTGCATAGGAAGCAGCACTGGAATTTTCTTGCAGGAGTGAGCTGAGATGAGTGCTTCAGCCAGAGTGAAGAATTCATGGCTCTTCTAGAAGTGGGACGGTGCTAAAATGACCTGTCAGGCTTGAAGTGAAAATGAAGTTGCATAAAGACAACTTGGAGTAGGGCAGGATCTTGTCTGCATGTTGGAGAAGCACTGGGAAGTAGGTGGGAGAGCTGATCAGTGCTCGCTGACATCCCTGGCAGGATCACAGGGTAGGCTTAGGCTGGACATTAGGAAAAAAATAATTCACAGCAAGAGTGGTCAGACATTGGAAGAGGCTGCCCAGGGAGGTGGTGGAGTCACCAACCCTGCATATGTTTAAAGGTCATTTGGATGTGCTGGGAGATATGGCCTAGGGGTGAATTTGCAGAGTAGGGTTAATTGTTGGTCTTGGTAGTTCCAAGGGTCTCTTCCAACCCAAATGATTCTGTGATATTCCCATTTGCACTTGTTGGCTTGTGCTGGTGACTGAGGCCAGGATGCTGGGAGAGCCATGACTCTGTGGCACATGCTATCCAGAACACAGCTTCCTATTTCCTGCAGCAAGCTACTGGCTCTTGGTTCCACTTTGCTATCTGGAGCTATCGATAACCTGTATGAACAGAGAGAAACCTGCCCTGCCTGCTGCTGGAGGAGCAACGGTGCCAGCAGGGAGCAAGGAGACCTTGTTCTGACCTTCCTATATCTGAAGGGGCCTACAAGAAAACTGGGGAGGGACTTTTTACGATGTCAGGTAGTGATAGGACTGAGGTGAATGGATCCAAGCTAGAGGAGGGGAGACTAAGATTAGACACGAGAAAGTTCTTCACCATAAGGGTGGTGAGACACTGGAACAGGTTGCCCAGGGAAGCGGTGGAAGCATCATCCCTGGAGGTTTTCAAGGCCGGGCTGGATGTGTCTCTTGGCAACCTGATGTAGTGTGAGGTGTCCCTGCCCGTGGCAGGGAGGTTGGAAGGGGATGACCCCTGAGGAACCTTCCAACCCTGGTGGTGTTTGTTAAGGCGTGTGCTTGCGTGCCCAGGTGTCGTGGTGGTTGCCGAGCATGAGCGCAGAATGAAGCGGCGGCTGGACGAGCAGGAGTCACCTGTGTATGCGTCGCAGCAGAGGCGGATCACTGGCAGCACCGAAGCTTTCCAGCACCAGCACCGCGTGCTCGCCCCGGCACCGCCGGTCTATGAGGCCGTTTCAGACACCATGCAGTCTGCCACAGGGATTCAGTACTCGGTAACTCCCAGCTACCAGGTGAGTTTTGTCAACCCTCAAACCAGGTCTCAGCCAGCGGCGATGTCGTTTCACAGCAGGGCTCAGGCTTTTGCTTTAGCAGCCAGGATTGCCCGCAGAAAAGCCGTGGCTCGACAGCTTGCTTTGCCTCATTTTGCACTCTTGCTGTTGGTCTCTTGGCTTCACTCCTGTTCGGAGCCACCTCAAGACACAGAGTGTGATCTTTGTTTTCTAAAGGCTCTCTGAATCCTTGAGGCAGGCTTGTGGAAGGGCTTTTTCCTCCTTTTTTCGCTTTTATTCCCCAGGAGAAGGTCTGTTCTTATGGTTGCTCTGCCACAGGCATTATGATATCTTGGGTGATCTTAAGCTTAACAGCCTGGCTCAGATCAGCATTTAGATTGAAGGCTTTCAGGAAAATTGAGATGTTGCTGAAAATATGACCCCAGAGTCATTAGGTGGCACTCTTCCCTCACTTGTCTCCCTTGCAAGGAGCTCTCATCTGGGCGGGGGAAGGGGGAAGAAAAGTAGTGCTGTAAGAGTGAACTGAAGATGCCTCCCAGTGAAAGACCAGGGAAAGGCTGTTCTGTGTTACTTGTCTCTGCCATGTTGCATCTTCCACACTTGTGTTGCTAGTGAACTGCTGTCCTTGTCTGCTGCCTAATTTTGCTTCCTTCCTGCTGCAGAAGGGATGTTCATACTGATAGTAGCAGCCGTAGCGCCTAAGAGCCTGCAGGCAGACACCTGCAGAGCCTGGGAGAGAAAAGTGTGTTTAGGCTGGCAGTCCTGCTTGAGAAGAAATGAGTTGGACCAGCAAGCAAATAATTTGTTCATGAAAAGGATTTTAAAAAAATAGTGTCCCATCCTAGAGACTTGAATGGAAGACTGGGAAATGAAAAGGGACTGACTTCTCAAGCAGTATTTTAAAGGCTCTTTTCGTGGATTTTCCAGATTGAAACTTTTCTGGGTTAATATATGAAAGGGTCCCCAAAATTGCAGTCTTCTGTTCCTTTCTGCTGCTTTTCTAGAGGAGAAACCAAGCTGAGTTTTCCCCTGAGCCTGCCTGCTGCCAGAGAGCCACAATCTGATTTCCTGCACCCAAAGCAGAGAAGCTTGTAAAGATTCATTCATTCAGATCATTGCTTGTGACACTGAAGTGTCAAGAGAGAACCTTGACTCTGTCAGGCTGAAAAATCCTTTTTCATGTGTCTTTTTGTTGGCGACTAGAGAGGTAGTGAGGCATCAGGCTGGAGAGGACCTGCAGTTGTAACGTGTTATATCTGGAGTGTAGGATGAGAGTTGGCTTGTTGTGTTTTCAGGCCTCTCTGGGACATTGCTGGAGAAAACAGAAGATATTTTTGGAGTGAGATTGTTAGCAGCCACGATTAAAGGTCAAACCGACTGCGTTCTGCTTCCTTAGAGTCGTCCTTGTATTCCTAGGGCTGGGAATGCTGGAGGTGCCCTCTGCCCATGCCGCGGGTGACATCCTCTTTCTCTTGGCAGGTGTCGGCCGTGCCGCAGAGCTCGGGCAGCCATGGGCCAGCCATCGCAGCCGTCCACAGCGGCCACCACCACCCCTCGCCGGTGCAGCCTCACGGGAGCCAGGTGGTGCAGAGCCACACGCACCCCACCCCTCCAGCCGTGCCCGTGCAGGGCCAGCAGCAGTTCCAGAGGCTCAAGGTAATGCTGAGCATCGCTGCCTGAAGTAAACCAACCTCAGCCTGAACCCTCAAGTGACCATTTTATGTTTGGTGTGAGGGAAGGCCTCACTGAGAAAGCCACCCGGTGATCTCCTAAAAGCTTTCTTGACAAGGCTTCTCCTGCCTGAAAGACAGGAATAGTGTGGCCAGCAGGACCAGGGAGGTCATTCTTCCCCTGTACTCAGCACTGGTTAGGCCACACTTTGAGTGCTGTGTCCCTGGGCCCCTCAATTTAAGAAAGATGTTGAAGTGCTTTAACGTGTCCAGAGAAGGGCACCAAAGCTGGGGAGGGGGCTGGAGCACAGCCCTGTGAGGAGAGGCTGAGGGAGCTGGGGGTGTGCAGCCTGGAGAAGAGGAGGCTCAGAGGAGACCTTATTGCTCTCTACAACTACCTGAAGGGAGGTTGTAGCCACGTGGGCTTGGTCTCTTCTCCCAGGCACCCAGTGACAGAACAAGAAGACACAGCCTCAAGCTGTGCCAGGGCAGGTTCAGGCTGGATGTTAGGAAGAAGTTCTTCACAGCAAGAGCGATTGGCATTGGAATGGGCTGCCTGGGGAGGTGGTGGAGCCCCCATCCCTGGAGGTGTTTAAAAGGAGCCCGGATGAGGCACATGGTGCCATGGTTTAGTTAACTAAAAGGTGTTAGGTTGGACTCATTGACTTTGAAGGTCTTTTCCAACCTTGTTAATTCTATGATTCTGTGAATGCGGGAAGAGACTTCTCTGCCCGATGGATTTCAGATGCCATAGTGAATAATGGATGTGCTATGAAAAGATCAGAGGCAGGAAGAAAAAGGGAAAAATATCAATCAGGGAACTCACACAATTATTGTGGCTGGAAAATATCCAGTCCAACCATCAACCTGAAACCACTATGGCTGTTAAACCATGTCCATGCATTTCTTGACCACCTCTCTGAGTGAAAACTATTCCAGTTCCTTTGGATGGGTTAAATTGCCAAAACATTTGATGCATCTCTGAACACATGGCTACTGTGGGTGGTTGTGTGGGAGTAATTTGGGAGTAAGGCAGGCTCTATTCTTGGATTGTGTGCTGTAAAATCCTAGAAAAAAAGAGAAAACTCCACCAAAAATAACCCATTTCAGTAGCTACATTTGGTTGAGCTCGAGCAAGAAGGCCACGTGTCTGTGAGTTGATGCCTGTTTCTTTGTCTCTTCAAAATACACTGCAGGTCTCTCAGTTTTGATGGAACCAAACTTTGGAAGTGTTCAAAGCCAGGCTGAAGGAGGCCTTGATCAGTCTGGTGTAGCAGGAGTTGTCCTGCCCATGGCAAGGGGGTTGGAAGTAAAGTCTTTAAGGTCCCTTCCAACCCAAACCATTCTGTGATACTATGAACCCACTGCCTTGCTGGGTGAGAGGCCCTTTCTTTTGGCTAGGTGAAGGCTATTTCATTTTCTGAAACCTCTGAAAATGTTTTCATGGATCATGGTTCTTTCTTCTGGGGAACTCAACCACAGGTCCCCTGCCTGTGCAAGATTTGGACAGTGTGTAATAATTTTTCTTCCTTTGCCATCATTTAATTTCAGAGAGAGAGGTCCCGTGTGAGCATGCAGCCTGGTGGCAGGGACCCAGAGCTCTTTGCTTTGTAGATTCATTGATTAACAGAATGGTCTGGGCTAGTAGGGACCTTAAAGCTCACCTAGTTCAAATGCCCCTGGTGTTAGCAGGGACACTTCCCACTAGCCCAGGTTGTGCAAGGCCCCATTCAACCTGACCTTGAACACCTGCAGGGGGGCTATCCATGACTTCCCTGGGCAGCCTGTTCCAGTGTCTCCTCACCCTCGCTCTAAAGAATTTCTTCCTAATCCCCAGTCTCAATCTCCCCTGTCCTTTCAGTATATCTGCAGACTGGATGTTGGTACACCAATGACCATACGTGTTGTTGGAGGTGTAAAACAATTTGCCACCTACAGCTGCCACTTTCAGAGCCTTTGCATGTGGAACTGAAATGCCTGGCTTTTAGAAGAGCAGTGCAAGCATGTACCTGGCAGCCATCTACTACACTGGAGATGTCATTTCCAATTTCTGCTTATTCTTAGACTTCCATAATAATTTCCACATATGAACGCAGAAAAAATACTCAGCGTAGTGCTGTTGATCCTAGCAGTCTCTTCACTGATGGTAAATTCAGAGTATGTTTGATTGTTGGGTTGTTTTTTTTTTCCCTCTGCTGATCTATCTGTCTTGCCCTTTTTTTTTTTTTCCCTTTTTTTTTCTTTTTGGTACAGTTTTCCCTTGTGAGCCAGAAATGGGGAGTATCTCTTATTCAGATGGTGCTGATAGTGCACTGACCAGGCTCATGATGGTTTTGCTCTTTAATTCCCTGACCAGGCTCAAGGCTAACAGCTGTGTTTTCAAGTAATGTGTGTTTTGCAGAAGAATAGAGCTGGAAGAAAATCTCTGTTAATATCACCCCGTCTGTTCTGTCTCCAGGTGGAGGATGCACTGTCTTACCTTGACCAGGTGAAGCTGCAGTTTGGTAGCCAGCCACAGGTCTACAATGACTTCTTGGATATTATGAAGGAATTTAAATCTCAAAGGTAATGAGATGTGTTTTGCTTCTTCCTTCCAGGTGAGGACATGGGAGCTGAATTCTGTCTTTCCATCTGCAGAGTATTGCAGCAATAAGCCAAGGAGCAGCGGCTGCAAACTGGAATACAGAAGGTTTCTTTACAGTAAGGGTGACAGAGCACTGGAACAGGCTGCCCTGAGAGGTTGTGGAGTCTCCTTTTCTGGAGACTTTCAAAACCCCTCTGGATGCTTTCCTGTGCAAATTACTCTGGGTGATCCCGCTTTGGCAAGGGGTTAAACTGGGTGATCTCTGGAGGTTCCTTCCATCCTCTAAGGTTCTGTGTTTCTGTGAGTAACACCTCTAGCAGGAGAGTAAAAGTAGTTCACAGAATTATGAAATGTTAGGGGTTGAATGGGACCTCCAGAGATCATCCAGTCCAACTGCCCTGACAAAAGCAGAATCACCCAGGGCAGGTCACACAGGAACACATCTGGGTGGGTTTGGAAAGTCTCCAGAGATGGAGACTCCACAACCTCTCTGGGCAGCCAGAGCTGCTCCAGCACCCTCACTATGAAGAAGCTTCTCCTTGTGTTGAAGTAGAACCTGCTTGTACCTGTTGTTCCTTGTCCTATTGCTGGGCACCACCAAAAAGAGTCTGGCACCTTCATGCTGACACCCACCCCTCAGATACTGATAGCCATTGATCTGATCCCTTCTCAGCCTTCTCAAGACTAAACAGCCTCAGGTCTCTCAGTCTTTCCTCGTGGGAGAGATGTTCAAGTCCCCCCAATCATCCTTGCAGCTCTAGCCAGGCAGTGGTGTGCCTTCTCTCCCCAGAAGTGAAATGCATCCCTTCATTGCTACTAAACCTCTGCTTAGAGTGACAGTTCACAAGTTCATCTTTGGTAGCTGATTCATCTGGTTGTGTGCCCATTAATAATGGTCAGACTGAGATCTCACAGATACAAAATGCTTCCTGGGCTGATGGAATCATTCTAGTACCATTCCCCGGCAATGTGTGAATCAGTTCCGCTTTGCTCCAGATGCCAGAGGTGATGAGGGGGAAAATTCTGCTGGAAAGTTCTTGTGGGGGAGAACTCACCGTGCCACTGAAAGGGTCTTAGAAGATGGTGACACCTTGCCTCTAGTCTTAGAGGCCTTTTTCAACCAAAACAATTCACTGGTTCCGTGCTCTTTGTTCCTCCTTCAGCATTGACACTCCAGGAGTGATCAGCCGCGTGTCACAGCTCTTCAAGGGCCACCCAGACTTGATCATGGGCTTCAACACCTTCTTGCCACCAGGCTACAAGATTGAAGTGCAGACCAATGATATGGTGAACGTGACGACACCTGGGCAGGTCCACCAGATCCCCACACATGGCTTGCAGCCTCAGCCACAGCCCCAGCCACAGCACCAGTCGCAGCCTTCAGCTCAATCAACCCCAACACCAGCACAGCCAGCACCACAGCCTCCGCCTGCCAAAATCAGTAAGGTGAGAGCTGGGTAACATAGAAGCCTTGATCACAGAATGTTAGGGGTTGGAAGGGACCTCTATAGATCATCAAATCCAAACCCCCTGCCAGAGCAGGACCAGAGAATCTAGTGCAGGTTGCACAGGAACACATCCAGACAGGGCTGAAAAGTCTCCTCTGGAGACTCCACAACCTCTCTGGGTAGCCTGTTCCAGTGCTCTGTGACCCTTCCAGTAAAGAAGTTCTTCCTCATATTGAGGTGGAATTTCCTTATACTCATTACCCCTTGTCCTATCACAGGGCACAGTTGAGCAGTTTGTCCCATCCCTCTTGACTCCCAGTCCTCATATATTTATAATCATTGATTAGTTCCTCTCTAAGTCTTCTCTTCTTCACCAGACCAAAAAGCCCCAGGTCCCTCAGCCTCTCCTCACCAGGCAGTGCTTCAGCCTCTTAATCATCTTCATAGTCCTCCCTTAGACTCTTTTTTCCCAACTGGTGTGGAGCTGGAGAGCAAAAAAAGTAATTTCCACACTGCTTTTTTCATAGTACTCAGGAGCCTGCACGTGTTGTGCTTCCACTGCTGGGCTGGTTTCTCCTTTTCAGAATTAGGCATCCTAATTGGTTTGGCCATGATGGTGTTCAGTCAGTGGTTGGACTTGATGATCATCAGCAAGTTTGAAGATGACACCAAGCTGAGTGATGGTGTCGATACACCAGAGGGATGGGATGGCATCCAGAGGGACGTGGACAAGCTGGAGAGGTGTGCCCAGGTGAACCTCCCAAGGTTCAACAAAAGCAAGTGCAGGGTTCTGCAGCGGGGCCAGAACGATCCTCAGTATCAGTATAGACTGGAGGATGAGGTGATAGAAAGCAGCCCTTGGGGTGCTGATGGATGAGAAGCAGGACATGAGCAGAGATTGTGAGCTTGCAGCCCAGAAGGCCGATGGCAACCTGGATTATATCAAAAGCAGCACTGCCAGCAGACCTGAAGACAGGATTCTGCCACTTTGCTCTGCTCTGGTGAGACTTCACCTGGAGAGATCTCTTCAGGTCTGGAGCCCTCAATACAGGAAGGACATGGACCAGATGGAGCCAGTCCAGAGGAAGGCCACAAAAATGATCAGGGGGTTGGAGCACCTCTGCTATGAGGACAGGCTGAGATAATTGGGGGTGTTAAGCCTGGAGGAGAAAAGGCTCTAGGGAGACCTGATAACAGCCTGCCAGTACCTGAAGGGGGCTACAAGAAGGCTGCAGAGAGACTGTTTGCAAAGGGCTGCAGGGACAGGATGAGGGCAATGGCTTCAGACTAGAGCAGAGCAGATTTAGATTGGATGTGAGGAATCAGGCTCTTTACTGTGAGGATGATGGAACATCAGAACAGGTTGCCCAGAGAGGTGGTTCAGGCCCAATCCCTGAAGATATTCAAGGTGAGTCTGAACAGAGCTCTGGGTGACCTGATCTAGTTGAGGATGCCCCTGCTGACTGCAGAGGGGGTTGGGCTAGATGACCTTTGGAGGTCCTTTCTAGCACAGATTCCATGATCTTAGAGGGTTTTTTCATCCAAGATAAGTCTATGATTTGCCAATATTCCAAAGGGCTTGGAAAACCCTTGTTGCTTCCAGTGGGGAGCTGAAAGAAAGATGCTTAGAGCAGCTGGTAAAGTGACCACGCTGTATTCAGGGAATGATCTGGCAGTCCTAGGAGAAAGCTTTGCAGAAGCTTTGACTTTGCAAGAAAGGCTTCCTAGGAAAACCACTGGGCATGTGTTGAACTGCCTGATTTTTGTGTCTGTTGTTTCTGAATAAATGGAATCCCAGTAAATTCCCCAGAAAACAGAAACTCTGCTAAAGATGTTCTTGGTGTGAAGGTGTGTGTGTGTGTGTGCTTTCAAAGAGCAGTGGCAATCCAGCCTCTAGAAGGTCTCAATTAGGTAGATTCTGCATTGCTTGAAGTCTTCGTTTGGATTGGAGACTCCATGGAAGAGCTTAGCTCAGCTACTAGCTGAATAGGTGCAGGAGTTACTGGCAGAATCTGAAGTGCAGGAATTCAGGCAGGATCACCATGATGTTACTTTTAGGTATTGGGTTTCTGTGCCTGACACTGAGCCCTTTCAATAACAAAGGGAATTTGATTCTTGTTTTAGATGTGATCCAGATGCTACTGTCCAACAGATGTATTTTAGGCGACTGGAAACACAAGAGGATAACAGACATCAGGGGAGCTCACTCTGAAGAAAATAGGATGTATTTTAGCCTCAAAATTGGAATATTTGAGAGGCTTATGGAGGGAAAGAATTTCCAGAGTTTCAAGGGTTAATCTTTTCCACTGTGCAGTTAGCTAATTTGGTCTGGAAAAGGGAGGTGTTAGACCCAGGATTGAAAATGTGGCCAATAGATGCTAGCTAGACAAATATTGGTGGGATTTGCAACCTCCTGTTCAGCAGTGGCAAACAACATGCTAAGAGATTTGCAAAGCCAAAAACTGCAAAGCTAAGACATTCCAGAATTGACTTAACCTGGGCCAGATTTCAAGCAGGGGTTCTGCAGAAGCAGTGCATGCTCTTGAAAGAGGTTTCAGTCTCTTTACCATGGCCTAAGTGGTTTTCACCCCACTGACCTGCAAAAAGTTGAACTGCTTTTGTTGACACTGTAAAGTGAACCTGAAGGACACACTGGGTAATTTCCCTACCAGACAGGTAGAGCTGGATGTAAACAAGGTGGGATCTTCTGGCCACCTCAAGGCAGTTATCTACACTGAAAGCTCTGTGTGATAGAAGCTTTGAAGTCTGGGAGGTGAGAGGAATGGCTGCTTCCACTTCTATTTCAATTTGCCACCTCAAAACTGCTGCTGAATGAATTTTCCCATGGCCCTCAGGTGTCTGTTAAAAGCATTCAGAATAATTCCTCTGACAGCCTTATCTGCCTGCTCTGTCTCAATCTGGAAAGAAAACTACAGTTTTTCCCTTGCTAGTGACCTCATGCATCACAGAATTCTTCAGTAGGGGAAAAATTACTTGCAGAGTTGGAGCAAGCCATAGCTCTGTGTTTTGGGCTGTGTGTTGAGACAGGATGTGTCTCCTGACGTATTGTCCCCTGTGCTCAGCACTCATGAGGCCACACTTTGAGTCCTGGGATCACTTTTGGGCCTCTCACTCCAAGTATGGCATTGAGGAGCTGGAGCAGGTCCAGAGAAGGGCAGCAAAGCTGAGGAAGGGTCTGGAGAACAGGGCTTGTGAGGAATAGCTGAGGGATATGGGGTTGTTTTAGCCTGGACAAAAGAAGTCTGAGAGGAGACCTCATTGCTCTCTACAACTCCCTGAGATGAAGTTGGAGTGGGGTAGGGGTTGGTCTCTTCTCCCAAGTAACAGGATGAGAGGAAATGACCTAAAGTTGTACCAAGGAAGGTTTAGGTTGGATATTAAATGAAAATTCCTCACTAAAAAGGGTTCTCAAAGACTGAAACAGGCTGCCCAGGGAGATGGTCGAATTGCGATCCCTGAAGGTGTTTAAAATACCATGGAGATGTGGTCCTGAGGGCCATGGCTTAACACCAGAGTTAGCAGTCAGAGAATGGTTGGACTGGATGATCCAAAAGGTCTTTTCCAGCCCAAACAATTCTGGATTCAGCCAAAAGCAGTTAGCAGGGAAGATCAGCTGTCAGTAACAGCAGCCTGACTGGCCTGGGTGTTTTGTCTTCCTGATGAAGTGTAGCCTCTGCTGGACCACCAAATATTTCTCTCTTTATATGCTTTGGAGAATGGTTCTCTCCTGCTTGGTCTACCTATATCTGTGCTTCTGTCAGTCTTTCAAACCCAACACTGACTGTCAAGTTCTGCTTCTTAATGCTGACCCTTAACAGCAGATTGTGCCTGGACAGCCCCTGGGAAATGTTCAATTTAAGACCAAAATATTGTAAGACCTGTGAAGGCAGTAACTATTTAGTAGCAGTTTAAAAAGATCGTTCTTCTAAGGAATTATAGAATGGGGTGGGTTGAAAGGGACATCAAAGATTGTCGTGGTTTTATTGCCAACAGAATGAAAAATCTTGAACGAATTGGAGAAAAATAACGGAAATGTATTTTAGATAGAGAGATGTGAAAGTTATAGCAACCCCATGCATTTATTCCCACCCATAACTAAATCTATAAATCTGTGCTCCAAGTCCTCCCCACCGCTGCCTTTGCCATTTCTTAAGCCCCAGAACAGGCCTACCCACTGACATACCCAAACACGGCTGGAGGGGGAGGAAAAGGAGAGCAAACTGCCCTTGAGGTGAGCTTATGAGGAGACAGCAGAATTATGGGATTGAATAACATTCTCCTCATAGTCCCTAGAGGAGTTTTAACCCCGTAATTCCCAACCTGGGACAAAGATCACCTGGTTCCAACCCCCTCTGCCATGGGCAGGGACTCCTTCCACTAGACCAGGTTGCTCAAAGCTTCATCCAGACTGGTCTTAAGCACTTTCCAGGGATGAGGTCCCTGGGCAGCCTGTTACAGTGTTTCCCCACCTTCATGGTGAAGAACTTCTTCCTAACATCCAACCTAATTGCCCTCTGCTGTAGTTTCAGACCACTGTCCCTTGCCTTTTCATTGCCATGCCTTTACAAAGTGTCCCTCTTCAGCTTTTCTGTGGGCTCCCTCAGGTACTGGAGGGCAGCAGAAGTCATGCAGAGCCAGTATGTGGAATGATGATGGTTGATTCTGTGTTGCAGCAGGAAATTTCGTCCACGTGATGTATTCAGCCCAAAGGTGTCCCCGTTGAATCCATGTTACCACAAAATACATCCAGTTGGAAGAGACCTCAAAGCTTATCCGGTCCAACCCTCAGCCCAACACTGAAGGGTCAGCAATAAACCATGTCTCTAAGCGCCAGGTCCACAGGCTGCTTCAACACCTCCAGGGATGGTGACTCCACCACTACCCTGGGCAGACCATTCCAACACTTGATAATCCTCTCTGCGAAGAAATATTTCCTAATATCCATCCTGAACCTTCCCTGGCCCAGCTTGAAGCCGTTTCCTCTGATCCTGTCACTTGTTTTCCATCAGATAAAGTTCAGTGCTGGGTATTTTCCTCTGGAGGTGGTCCAGAAATGGAATAAAAGTGTCTTGAATCCAAACCTGAAAGAACCTGCTTGTTCTAACACGGCTTCTTCCCTTCCTAGCCATCCCAGCTGCAGGCTCATACTCCTGCCAGCCAGCAAACCCCCCCGATTCCACCGTACGCATCGCCGCGCTCGCCACCGGTCCAGCCACACACGCCCGTGACAATCTCCCTGGGAACCACACCATCCCTGCAGAACAATCAGCCTGTTGAGTTTAATCATGCTATCAACTATGTCAACAAGATCAAGAACCGCTTCCAGGGACAGCCAGACATCTACAAAGCCTTCCTGGAGATCCTCCATACGTATCAGGTGAGTGTTCACAGGGCACCTTTGAGTATATGGAGTTGGAGAGGTTGGAAAAGACGTCCAAGCATCAAACCAGCTCTGCCAAGTCCATGACTAAGCTACATCTACATGGCTTTTTTGGACACTTGCAGGAATGGGAACTTCACTACCTCCCTGGGCAGCCCGTTCCAAGGCTTAACCGCTCTTCCAGTGAAGAAATTGTTGCTAAAGTCTAATCTTAAACCTTCTCTGGTGCAGCTTGAGGCAAATTTCTCTCATTCTGTTGTTTGTTAGCAGGGAGATTGAACCCTGCCTCACTCCAGCCTCCTTTTCGGTGAGTTGGAGAGAGAGAGAGAAGGTCTCCTCTTGGCCTTCTTTTCTCCAAGCTGAAAAACCTCAGTTCCCTCAGCTGTTCCTCACAAGACTTGTACACTAGACCCTTCACCAGCTTCACTGGTCTTCTGGAGCAACTCCAGGACCTGCTCCAGAACCTCAATGCCCTTCTTGAAGTGAGGGCCCCAAAACTGAACCCTGTATTCAAGGTAAAGCCACATGTGTGCATTTAGGTCTTCTGCTGGAATAGGTTTGGCCAGCAAGCTAAAGAGAATTCTGCTGTACTTACAGCATCTATAAGTGTAGTATATGTAGCATCGTAAAGGATCAGGACTGGGCTGGCCACTAGAGGAGTGATGAAAGCTCTCTATGAACCCTCCCCCACCATCACCTTCCCAATGGGAAGAAGGGGTGGGGAAAGGGATGGTTTGGGAAAGAAACTAAACCAGCTAGGCTGGAAACAAGAACAATCCAATGAAAGAGATACAAACCAGTAGGGAACCCAACCCCTGATAGCAGTGTCACCATTGGAGTCTACAGTAAATGTGAGCTGGATTTGGGAGCTGGATTCTGGAACTGGATTCAGTAACACACATAGATGAGAGGAAGAAGCAAGAGTCCTCCTTACACACTGGGCAGTGAAGAAGCAGCTTCACCCTGCTGGTCCCTCAGCTTTCTGAGGATGCTGTCCATGGGATGCTACCTCTTGGTCAGTTTTGAGTCACCTGTCCTGTCTGGAGGTCCCAGCTCTGACTTCCTGCTCCCCAGCCCTTGGCAGTAACTCCCCCTGTTGGTGTTATCACTGCCAGGAGCAGCCCATGGCTGTGCAAACCTGCCCTGAACTTCAGAAAGTGCCATGACTGAGCAGAGCCTGAGCACTGAGCAGAATCACTTCTGGTTTAACTCAAACCAGATCCACTGCATAAGATGCTGGGAACTTCTCTGGCTTATTCTTTATATCACTGAGGGCTTTGGGGTTTTTTGGGGGTTTTTTTTGTTCTTTGTCCTTTAAATGGTTTGTGCTCTTCTCCTCATTCTTATGCTAGAAGGAGCAGCGGAATGCCAAGGAGGCAGGAGGGAACTACACGCCAGCCCTGACAGAGCAGGAGGTGTATGCGCAGGTGGCTCGCCTCTTCAAGAACCAGGAGGATCTGCTCTCAGAATTCGGGCAGTTCCTGCCTGATGCCAACAGCTCGGTGGTGAGTCCTCTTGGAGACAGGCTGGGAGTGAAATAACCTCGCAGAAAGCTGCTCTGTGTGTAGCCAGAGTTCAGAAAAATGTGCTTTTGCTGTTGGTTGCTTGGGGTGGTTTTGTGGTTTAGCTTGAGCGACCTTTTCCTGAGCGTGGGAATGGGGTCAGTGTGATAGGCTAGAGTTTTTGGCCAGGACTTGTCTCTTTTAAACACATTCCCCTTTGTCTAAAAAAGGTTGATCTAAGGCTGCAGTAACTGCTGCAAAATACATTTGTAGAATGCCAGGTTGGAAGGGACCCCCAGGGATCATCTGGTCCAGCCTTTCTAGGTTCATTGTTAAATGAGCTGGCCCAGCACTCAGTCAAAGCTGAGTCTTAAAACTGTGCAGTGTGGGAGAATCCATCACTTCCCTCTGGAGATGATTCCAGTCTCAAACTCTTCTCATGGGGAAAAAATTGCCTTTTGGATTCCAGTTGGAATGTAACTCATCCCTGTCACCCCTTGTCTTTTCCATGAGGCTCCTTGTAAAAAGGGAGGTTCCATCCTCCTGGTAGCCACCCTTTACGTACTGGTATGTGGTGATGAGGTCTCCCTTGAGCTTTATCCTCTCAAGGCGTAGCAAAGCTAGAAGGAGCAGGTGGGGTTTATTTGTGTGCCTAGATCTGCGGAAGTCAGCTCTGATGGTCTTGTGGGTTTGTCTCTAAATAAGCTGTTAAGTAAGACAACTGCAGAGAAAGTGGAGTCAGTGAGAAATGATCATGGTGGCACGGTGAAGAAGCCACAGCTCAACAACAAACAGCAGAGACCCAACCAGAATGGTTGTCAGATCCGACGGCACTCAGGAACTGGAGCAACCCCTCCGGTGAAGGTAAGAGCCTCTGCTGCTGGCTCAGCAGCCCTGGTGTCCCCAGGAGGCTGTGACAGAGCAGGATGCTGCTGTTGGGCCGGTGCTAGTTTTGTGGTACAGGTTTGCAGCCTGGGGACACAAATTCATAGAATCACAGAATGGTTTGGGTTAGAAGGGACCTTAATGGTCATATAGTTACAACCCCCCCACCATGGGCAGGAACACCTCCCAATTGGCCACGTTGCTCAAGACCTCATTCAGCCTGGCCTTGAACCCTTTCAGAGAGGAGACATCCACAGTCCCCCTGGGCAACCTGTTCCAGTGTCTCACCACCCTCACTGTGAAGAATCTGGAGAATCTGCCCTTTTTGGGATTCATTCCATTCCCCCTTGTCCTGTAACTACAAGCCATGTTAAAATGTCCCTTCCCAGCTCTCCTGTAGCCTCTTTCAGGTACTGGAAGGCTGCTTTAAGGTATCCCCAGAGCCTTCTCCAGGCTGAACAGCCCCAACTCTCTCAGCCTGTCCCCATACAGGAGGTGCCCCAGCCCTTTGAACATCTTTGTGGCCTCCTCTAGATGCGCTCCATACCCTCCCTGTCTTGGGGGCCCTAGGACTGGAGGCAGTACTGCAGGTGTAGTCTCAGCAGAGCAGAGGGGCAGAATCCCCTTCCTGTGCTGCTGATTTACCTGCTGTGGCTGCAGCCAATACAGCTGCCTGCTGGACTGCCAGCAACCAGTGCTGGCTCCTGGGGAGTTTGGCACCAACTGACACCTCCAAGTCCTTCTCCTCAAGACTGTTTTCAAGCCCCTCCTTGCCCAGCCTGGATTTGTGTTTGGATGCCACATGCAGTGGAGTCTTGTTTGCTCACCTTCCCTGTGATAAACCTTCTAGCACAGTGCTGAAGGATTATTATCCTAGTAGAGTTTGCACATTTTGAGAGAGGAAGAGTTTGTGGTACAGTAAAAACAATCTCATGACCAGGAGCCTCAATGTTCGTGCAGCAGGGGCAAGCTCAGCCTGCTTTATTTGAAGGTGGCCTGTCTTGCTTTGTGATGAGAAGCACTAGCAGACAAAATAGTATCACTTAAATCCAGTGATTTGCTTCCCCTTCTGCTCTTTCTCCTCCTCCCCTTGATATAAAGGGCATCAAAGCACCTTTTAGAGGCATCTTGCAGCCTTTCTGAGGATGTGGAGAGCAGTGCTGATAGGGAGAAAAGCAAGGCTCTTGCCATAGGATGCAAGAGGGATAGAAATGGCCTAATTTTAGGGAGGTGTAAGAATTAACTGGGTGAGTAATGGGGGGGGGTTGGAAAAGGCAGATTTATTTGGGTAGAATTGCCAGCTAGTTGGCAAAATGAGATACGCTACAACCAGTGACAGTTTGAAGCACTCAGCTGCAGGAAAGGATGCAACAGTGTATTAAACATATTGGAGTGCCCTGCTACTGATTAACCTTTGATAGATTCACTTGTGACAACACTTCCCTATACCTCTCCTCCCACCAAAGCCAACTTTTCCCTTCTTGAAAAGCCAAGCGGTGGGGTCAGGAAGCTGAAACCTTTTTTGTGATAGATAATCAAAATCTGCCAACTTGCTCTGCTGAACAGCCCATTTTTTTGTTGTTTTTGTTTGTTTGTTTCTTTTCCTTGCCTTTGTTGCTAACAGAAGAAACCGAAGCTGCTTGGTTTAAAAGACCAGTCCTTGGCAGAAGCCAGCAAACATGGTGTGGGGACAGAATCTCTCTTCTTTGAGAAGGTGAGAAGCGCCGCTTGGGACAGGCCAACTTCAGCCTTAGACTGGTGCTCTTGGTGTGTGTGTGTGTGTGTGAGCATCTAGCTGCTTTTCACAGCAGCATGTGTGGTGTGTAGGCCATCCTGAGAAGGTTCATCAGTTTGACCTCAGATGGATTGGGTGACATTGGAATGTCTTAAACAGGTGATGGTATGTGGCTGTTAGGGATTTTCCCCAGAGGTCGTTTTCCAGCTTTTTGCCTGTTGCTGCTGCAGTTTGTGTGCAGGAAGGGGGATTTTCACAGAATATTTTCACAGGAATTTCCAGAGACTTGTTTTGGTTGGAAATGACCTCTAAGATTGAGTCCAGCTGCCAACCCCACCCCACCATGGCCATTAAACCATGTCCTGAAGTGCCATGTCCACAGGTTTCTTGAACACCTCCAGGGATGGTGACTTCACCATCTCCCTGAGCAGCCTGTTCCAATCCCTGACCATTCTTTCAGTGAAGGAATTTTTCTTAATGTCCAACCAAACCTCCCCTGGTGCAACTTGATGCCATTAATCTCTCATTCTATCTGTTACTAAGCAGAAGAGAACAACCCCCACCTGGCTTCAGCCTCTTTTCAGGGAGTTGTAGAGAGTGATGAGGTCTCCCCTCAGCCTTCTCCAAGCTGAACACCCTTGGTTCCCTCAGCTGCTCCTCACCAGCCCTGTTCTCTAGACCCTTTACTAGCTTTGTTGCCCTTCTCTGGACCTGCTCCATCCCTGCTCCATCAATGTCCTTCTTGGAGTGTGGGCCCCAAAACTGAACTCAGTATTTGAGATGTGTCCTCACCAGTGCTGAGTACAGGGGAATAATCACTTCCCTACTCCTGCTGGCCACATCGTTCCTGATTCAGGCCACCAGGATGCTGTTGGCCTTCTCAGCCACCTGGGCACACTTGCTGGCTCACCTTCAGCCAGCTGTCAACCCACACCCCCACCCAGGTCTTTTTCTGCCAGGCAGCTTTACCAGCCACCCTGCCCCACGCCTGGAGCATTCATGGGGTTGTTGTGACCCAAGTGCAGAACCCAGATTTTCTCCTGTAGCACCCACTCCACATTCTGTCACCTAGGTGAACTCCCTATGATGACATGTAGCATGTCTTGCTGTGCCCATCCCCAGCCAGCTGCCTGCAGTGTGGTTGCTTATTCCTGCTGACACTGATGTTCTTCCTCTCTCCTCGAGAGATGAGTCCAATTAATTGCAGAGTCGTTACCTGTTGCTGGTTTACCACACACAACAAATGGAGGTGTGGGATGTTTCCAAGTGGTGCCTTGGTGTCTTCCCTGAGATGTCCACACATTTCCTTATGGCTCAGAGGGGAGCATACGGTGAACATAAACAAGCCTTTGAAGTAATGTTCGTGTGTGGATGGAAGTGTTGGTTGCTCCCTGGTGACGTGGTGCATTTTTGCAGCGTGCTGTAGACCAGCTGAGTGGTGCCTGGGAGCCAGTCTGTTGCTCAGAGGTTGTGTAGGTGTTGTCATGAGTGAAGCTGGAAATCCCTGCTGTAGGATCATCACTGTAACGATGACTATCTTAATGATGACAGATCTCCCTCTGATGCCTAGATGCTAATAGTTCTTGTGGGAAAAGTAGTGGTGTCGAGGTGAAGAGTTCACTGAGCTGGCTCCTCGGTGATAATCCACGCTGGAAGGCAGGCAGAGGCTGGAACAGTGTTACCCAGGGCACAGGTCTCTTACCCCTGCTTCCTACTCCCAGTATTCTCTGGTGTTTAAAGGCAGCCTGGGTGACTTTGTGACAACTGATGTTATCCATGATTCCAGCATTTTGTTACCCAGCTGTTAAGAGTCTCTTTGAGGGATTTAATTCCTCCCTTGCATGGCCAGCACAGGGATGTCTGTTTGTCTGGCCCCGTCTACAGGGGCAGGTCAGCCTCTCTTCAAAATACATATCCTCATTCCAAGTGTCAGCAGTGGGAAGCAGAGTGTCGAATCCAGGTCTGCAGAGCTTGACCTCACCCTGACAGCCTCTGTTGTCCCCTTTCCTTCTCTCCGGAAGGTGCGCAAAGCCCTGCGGAGCACAGAGGCCTACGAGAACTTCCTCCGCTGCCTGGTGATCTTCAACCAGGAGGTGATCTCCCGGGCCGAGCTTGTGCAGCTCGTGTCTCCCTTCCTGGGGTAAGTGGAGCCCGTTTCCTTACGGAAGGTGAGGAGGTTTTAATCACCTGTGAAGCCAGGAAAGAAAGCCTAACCTTTGTGGTGGGCTCAGGGGAATGCACCTCATGTAGCTGGGTGGCAGAGAGGAGAAGGAACGCTGCTTTGGGAGCTGGGTGGTGGTTTCTTGGGCCACAAAGGTGGAGTCTTCCTGCCCTACCCGCTTGTTCCACTCAGCTTTTATCTGGATAACCAATCACTGCTTCACTGCCCATTAAATGATTTCATGAGTTGCTTCCGTGGCAGCAGTCTCCTCTTCCCTCCAGCTCAGCCTGAGCGTCGCAGATGTACGTGGTAAGGTGCCACATGCTGCTGGGTGGGCAGGAAGACAAGACTGGTAGATTCTGGAAGCCTTCCGGTAGCTCATACTCTGCAGGTGCCCCATGGTTGAGGCTTTCAGGCTTTGCCTTTACTAGAGCAGGACAATAAGGGCTCTGCTTCACTTGAATTTCCAACTTCATGCTCTTCTGCACTGCTCTTCTCCATTCCTTGTCCAAGAGGAGGTAAGAGAGGGCCTCTTAGCTATGCCTTGGCAGGCAGGTAGCATTTAGAAGCAGTGCTGGTCCTGCTTGCTGGGTTTCTCTCTTTGCCAGAAAAGCAAACAGAATAATTTAACAGACCCTTACTGCAGTCCCTTGGTCTGGAATCCTGGAATATTTTGTTTGAGAACAGTCGAGCTGTCAGATGACATAGGAAATGTCCCCTAAAAGAAAAAAGTGCTGATATCATCTCACTAGAATTTCCTAAAAGCAGCTGGATTCTGTCATGAAGCCAAAAATGATGAAGAATAATACAGGAATTATGACTTACATAAGTATAAAGAACAACTCTGTATGAATCAGCTAAAACCAACTCTCATCAATTTCAAGCAGCAAGATTAATGTCCCTGGTTCCAAGGGAGAAGGCAATAGCAGCATAAATTGGGTTCAGGACCCCATTACCCTGGCTTCTGAGCAAAAAAACTGCCCCAAGGAGTATCCATTCTCTCCATAGCTCCACTGGAGTTAGACAGCAGCAGGATCCTACCTTTAACTAGGAAAAGTGAAAAAGACTCTGAATTTCTCCCATCTCCCATCTGTGCTCCTAGCTACAAGGGTGAATATCTCTACTGGGAAAGGTATAATGGAGTTTTCTGACTCTGGAGTTGGATGTTATCTTCTGTCATGTAATGAAAAAGCAATGAATGAGCAGTAATTGAATTAGCCTCTGTAACAGGCTCCATTCTTCATGTTCCTGGAACTTTGCATGAGATAAGAGGAGTTGGACAGATGCAGTATTTTAGACTAATGAATTTTTCAGGAAACTTTTCTCTCTGAGCAAGTGAACTTGGGCATTGCAGGCAAAGGCTTCCTCCTCGTGTAGTCTGGGAAGACAGCACTGAAATGAGTGCTCGGCACTCAAACCCTTTCCTGTGTAGCTGCAGAATCACTTTTCAGTTTCTTCATGCTGCTTTTGGAAAGGAAAAGTCCATTTGAAGGTTAAGAACATTGGCAAGCAATTAAGAATGTGGCCTGAGTTCACAAATGGGCTTGGTTGGGGACCCTGCCACAAGCACAGCCATAGACTCATGGAATTGTTGTTGTTGGAGAAGGACTCTTAAGAGCATCAAGTCCAAACATCAACCCAACACCATTGTGGCCATTAAACCATGTCCCAAAGTGCCATGGCCACACATTGCTTGAACACCTCCAGGGATGGTGACTCCACCACCTCCCCAGGCAGCCTTTTCACAGGATGTTAGGAGTTGGAAGGGACCTCTATGGATCATCAAGTCCAACCCCTCTGCCAGAGCAGGACCAGACAATCTAGCACAGGTTGCACAGGAACACATCCAGACAGGGCTGGAAAGTCTCCTTCTCTGGAGACTCCACAACCTTTCTGGACAGCCCATTCCAGTGCTCTGTGACCCTTCCAGTAAAGAAGTTCTTCCTCATGTTGAGGTGGAATTTCCTCATACCCATTACCCCTTGTCCTATAACAGGGCAGAACTGAGAAGAGTCTGTCCCATCCCTCTTGACTCCCAGTCCTCATATATTTATAAACATTGATTAGATCTCCTCTTCTTTACCAGACCAAAAAGCCCCAGGTCCCTCAGCCTCTCCTCGCAGGGCAGGTGCTCCAAATGCCTGACCACTCTTGCAGCAAAGAAATTTTTCCTAATCTCCAACCTAAACCTCCCTTAACAAAATTTCAGGTCATTTAAATTCTATGACCTGGTATTAAGAAGAGACCAACCCCCACCTCACTCCAGCCTCCTTTCAGAGTTGTATAGAGCAGTGAGGTCTCCCCTAAGCCTCCTTTTCTCTAGGCAGAACCACCCCAGTTGCCTTAACTGCTTCTCTTCAGATCCTTCCCCAGCTTGGTTGCCCTTCTCCAGACACGCTCCAGCTCCTCAATGTGCTTCTTGTAGTGAGGGGTTTCAAGCCAAACACAGTATTTGAGGTGCTTGAGGTGCAGCAAAAGCTTGGGCTGCCCTTCCCTGGTGGGGACTGTATCCAGAGAGATGTATCAGTATGTTGGAGTGTCCCTGGCAGTGTGAGGGGGGTAATCCTAAAGCACCTTAGTTGCACTGAAGAAGCAATCCACCACCTGATCACAAACAGGTACTCACTTCCCATTCCATCAGGCTCTGTGGAAGTGGGATTGAGCAGAGATGGTCCCCCTGCCACCAGCCTGACAGTTTTGAGGATCTTGGGTGCAGTGTGTCTGTGGCAGTCAGTTGTAGCCTTGGCAGTACAGCTCAGTGCTGTTTGCTTTCTGCCTTGGCTGGCTCTTTACTTCCTGAATTTTGTTTTGTAGGAAATTCCCAGAGTTGTTCACTTGGTTTAAAAACTTTCTGGGGTATAAAGAGTCAGTCCACATGGAGACCTATCCAAAGGAACGGGCTACTGAGGGGATAGCCATGGAGATAGACTATGCCTCCTGTAAAAGACTGGGCTCCAGCTACCGAGCCTTGCCCAAGAGCTACCAGCAGCCCAAGTGCACGGGGCGGACTCCGCTGTGTAAAGAGGTAAGGTCATAGAATCACAGAGTGGTCTGGGTCGGAAGGACCTCCAAAGGTCATCTAGTCCAATCCCCCTGCGCTGAGCAGGGATATCCTCCACTGGATCAGGTTGCCCAGAGCCCTGTTGAGCCTCACCTTGGATATCTCCAAGGATGGAGCCTCGAACTACCTGCCTGGGCAACCTGTTCCAGTGCTCCACCACCCTCACAGTGCAGAACTTCTTCCTAACACCTAATCCAAATCTGCTGTTCTCTAATTTCAAACCATTGCCCCTTGTCCTATCAGTCCAGGCCTTTGGAAATAGTCCCTCTGTAGCCTTCTTGTTGGCCCCCTTCATGTACTGGAAGGACACTATTAGGTTTCCTCAGAGCCTTCTCTTCTCCAGGCTGAACAGCCCCAGCCTGACCTCATGGCAGAGGTTACATAGCATAGAACAAGCTCAGTTCCTTCAGCCTATCCTCATATCAGAGGTCTTCCAGTGCCCTGGTCATTTTTGTGGCCCTCTTCTGGACCTGATCCATCAGGTCCATGTCCTTCCTGTGTTGAAGGTGCTAGAGCTGGATGCAGTACTCCCAGTGAGGTCTCACCAGAGCAGAGTAAAATGGCAAAATTCCCTCTCTCCCATCTGCTGGATGATCTCTTGGATGGGAATTGCCTGACACAGGAAGGATCTTCCCAGCCTTCCTGAAGGGATGGAGCAAGGGCAAGCAGAGCAGAAGAGAATGGGCAATTTATTTTGTATCCCTGTGCTATGCTGAGGTCCCTGGGGAAGTTGGGGCACAGCTGGTCCTGTGGAGAGCAGCTGTGCTGCTGTCTGCACCTGAAAACTGATGCTGGGTGTGGAACTGAGGCCCAGCAGCACTGATCCAGCCTGGAGCTGCACTGTTCCTGCAGCCAGGCATGTGTGGGCACACCATCCTGGCTTGGGATCATCACAGTGCATGTGTGAGCCCAAGAAGTTCCTAGTGGTGAGTGAGCACTTGGCACTGCTGCAAACACCTGGAGCGTGTCCAGAAGCTATTGCACAGGGCAAGGCACCAGTCTAGAAATGCGTTGTGCTGCAAGCTGGCTGGGAGATACAATGGCCACGTGGTTTTGATGGTTGGCATCAGCTCTTCTCCAGTGGTGCTTATGGAAGAATTGCATGAAGTGGTGGGGACCAGCTGGAGGAAAAGCCCAGCTAGTTGTGATGCTTAAAGTAAAAGGTAGGCTGACCTGTGGTTTATGTAGAAGAAGGTGAGAAAAGAGCATGAAGGTTGCAAACTTAAGCATTCTGAGTAGGAAATGCAGGAATCATTTTCTGTGTGGCCTTAGAGTGATCCCAGATGTGGCTTACATGACAGTACATAGCTCAAGGTCGTTGCTGCCTTCTTACTGAAATTCCTTCTCAATCTGCTTCCAGAGTTGTCCCTAGTTGTCCCAGCTTGAAAAGAGAAAATCATGTTTTCCTTGGAGAGATTCTCTCACATGTGGCTCCCATGCTTCTCACTTCCTACCTGAAATGCCAAGAAGAGTCTTGAGTAATGGAGCTGTGCTTTAGGCAGTTGGCTCCCTACAGGGAACCAGCCTGAGCCAAGGGTCAAAGCTGGTCTTCCAACGTAGTCTTGCAGGATTAGTCCTCCTCGAGCCCTTTAATGTGTGGTAATGACCTTTTGATCAAAGTGGGAATGGTACTGGCAGATCCTGTTCTTCCCCTGGTGTTACAGGTATTGTTTTGGAGGTGAGTGAGCAGGGCTCTTGCCGAAGGCCTGTTGCTAAACCTGCCTCATTTGAGGAGAAGGGGACAGCCCCTGAAATCCCTTCCCTGGGTGGCTGCAGTGGCATCTACACCAAACAGAGGGGAAGTTGCTGTTTGGGAGCATCACCGTGTTTGTGTCCTTTATCCTCCTTGAGCGGTGAGGAGGATGAGTATAGGTGACCAAGTCTCACAGCTAGCAGAGATACTTGGCTAAAGCAGTGGCAGCATAGTGAAAAGAACCTCAGAGAGAGACAATTGCAAGGTTTTAATCTTAAAGTCCTGACCTGCCTCTCAAAATTTTGTCTCTTGTGTGATACAGTTACAGACTTCTGTTCCTGTGAGAATCTAATTACTCAGTTGTTCAGGCTTTGAGTTTCTGAAAGCTGGGCCTGACCTTTAAGGCCCCCTGCCAAAATCCTTCTTCCCTTGCCTTTGGCCTCTCTGAGGGTGTTTGTTTTGGTTTTTTTAATGTTCTGTTCCTGTGTTGGAGGTGGTGAAAGCTGCAGGTGCTCAGCTGCTTTGTCAGGAAACATGTCACCGGGGTCTGGATTTCTTTGCCCAGTTAGCCTTATTTTGAGGTGGCAGCCATAGACAGTGCCAAGGTTGCTGTCTGCCATGGTGACCACCCAGTGTTGTCTGTGGTGAGCACACACATGATGAAACTGCTGCTTGCAGCCGACTAACCCAAAGTAACGGAAAAGCTCCTCTCACCTTTCTTCGTGTCTTCCCTTGCAAGTTTCCTCTCACAGCTCCAGCTGATGACTTTTTCAGGCTGCCTGGATGCTTCAGCTCTGGCTGATGGGGGTTGTCTGGTGGACGCTGGCTTTGGAAGGGGGACACAGTTTTTTTCAGCTGGAGAATTAGGTCCTCCCATTGCAATATCACCACCCCGAAGACTGACTGTGACTCCTCTGTCTCCCTCCAAGGTTTTGAATGACACCTGGGTCTCCTTTCCATCCTGGTCTGAGGACTCCACGTTTGTGAGCTCCAAGAAGACACAGTATGAAGAGCACATCTACAGGTGTGAAGATGAGCGTTTTGAGGTAAAGTCCTTTTCCTTCATTCATGCTTCTGAAAGCCTGGGGTTGTATGAACACTTAATGTTCTTGATATAATTATCCCTTTAATGCTGCTGCTTAGAATGTGTTTTCATTGTGTGCCTGTCAGCTGGTGTTTGCATCAGAGCTTTGTGTTCTCTTAATGCAAGAAGCAGCGGCTGCAAAACTGTCTTGCTGGAAGCTGCCACTTCTGCCCCCCTCAGTTTCCATTCAGAACTCTCTTGGTTCATGCCACTCCAGATGAAATGGTTCAGTGGCCAGCATGGAATGGAGGCCTCTTTTCTGTTTCCCTGCCCACGCAGTGCAGGAGAAGGTGCATTCCCCTGTGGTAAGCTGAGAAGGGATCCCTTCAGGATGCTAAATGATTGATGCCTTGACTCGCAGTGGAAGTTAGCTTGGCAGTTACCTGAATCCACTCCAATTCAGCACATCCTTTTGTGAAGTTAACTGTCAATTATGTTCCATTCCCAAGTGGAAAATGTAATTCTGAGCAGTTTCCTTCTGGTAGCCTTTAGATTGTTAGGCAATATTACAGGAGGTAGCAGATGAGATGTAATTGGCTTATTTGAGAGCAGCCGACATGGAAACCACGGCTGGAGAATACCTCATTAAACACGCACAGCAGCGTTGCTTAGGTGCTAGGGCCTCTGTCAAGGTCGCCTTTGGTCTGCTCAGCCATGCCTAACGCACCCTTCCCTTCAGCTGGATGTCGTCTTGGAGACCAACCTGGCGACAATCCGTGTCCTCGAGGCCATCCAGAAGAAACTCTCCCGCCTGTCCGCCGAGGAGCAAGCCAAGTTCCGGCTGGACAACACTCTGGGTGGCACTTCAGAGGTGATCCACCGCAAGGCTCTCCAGAGGATATATGCTGACAAAGCAGCTGACATCATTGATGGCCTTCGCAAGAACCCATCCGTGGCTGTTCCCATTGTCCTCAAAAGGTACTGACTGCTCTAGCACCCTGCACCAGACTGGAGCCAGGTTGATGGGGAAGTTGATTCCAGCCCCAAAAGGGGGTGACCTTCACAGGGCTGTAAATGAAGTAGTCTGCTTTGTGTCATTAATTGCTGTGTTTCCTAACAACTGCTTAGAATCACAGAACCTTAGAGATTGGAAGGGACCCCCAGAGATCATCCAGTACTACCTCCCCTGCCAAAGCAGGATCACCCAGGGTAGTTCACACAGGAATGCATCCGCATGGGTTTGGAAAGTGTCCAGAAAAGGAGACTCTACAACCTCTCCGGGAAGACTGCTCCAGGGCTCTGTCACCCTCACTGTAAAGAAGTTTCTCCTCATGTTGAGGTGAAGCTTTCTATGTTCCAGTCTATAGCTGTTGCTTCTTGTCTTATTGCTGCTGACCACTGACAAGCACTTGGCCCCCTCCACTTGACACCCACCTCTCAGATATTGATAGACACTGATCAGATCCCCTCTCAGCCTTCTGTTCTCCATACTGAACAGCCCCAGGGCTCTCAGGCTCTCTCCATAGGGGAGACGCACAAGTTGCCCAGTCATCCTCGTGGATCTCTTCTGGACTCTTTCCAGCAGGTCCCTGCCTCTCCTGAACTGGGAAGCCCAAAATCTGACACAAAAAGGTGAATTACCTTTCAGAAACAAATCTTGAAGCTCAGCAGGAGGGATGTAGGTTTAGTTCTTGCTGTCTCCTCTTAAACCTGGCTTCTTCCCTGGTGTCAGCATCACGCGTAAGAGGATGAAACAAGTGAGGGACCTAATTGCCACCTTCCAGTATCTGAAGGAGGCCTGCATGAAGCCTGCAGAGGGACTGTTTACGAAGGCTTTCAGTGATAGGACAAGGGGCAATGGTTTGAATTTAGAGAAAAGCAGATTTAGATCGGATGTCGGGGCAAGTTCTGCACCATGAGGGTGGTTGAGCGCTGGAACAGGTTGCCCAGAGAAGTTGTAGAGTCTCCTTCTCTGGAGACATTCAAAACCTGCCTGGATGTGTTGCTGAGTGACCTACTCTAGGTGATCCTGCCCTGGCAGGGGAGTTGAACTGGATGATCTTTTGAGGTCCCTTCCAACCCATAATGTTCTGTGATTCTGTAATATTGATTCTGTGATCTGAAAGAAGCCTAAAGGGATTTGTTCAGAGGAGCATGTGCAGTGTGCCTCTCCTGTAAAGCATAGATGGGACAGCTTTCATTAATCCCCATTTGATAAGCAGTTCATCTCTTTTCCACACTAGCCAAGAACCATGGGCCTGAGTTTTACCTTCTGTGCTCAGAGCAAACATTTTAGTTCACCCTTGTTTTCTTGCTTCAAGGTTAAAGATGAAAGAGGAAGAGTGGCGAGAAGCCCAGAGAGGCTTTAATAAGGTCTGGCGAGAGCAGAATGAGAAGTATTACCTGAAATCCTTGGACCATCAGGGCATCAATTTCAAGCAGAATGATACCAAGGTCTTGAGGTCAAAGAGTCTCCTCAACGAGATTGAAAGCATCTATGATGAGGTAAGGTAGCCACCAGAGTTTCCTTCCCTCCAGCTTAGATGCACTTTCAGTTCCTATCCCTAACTGGTCAGTGACAGAGGAAGACTGCCACTGCCAGAGCTTCCTGAAAGGCTCTGGGGTGGAGACAGCCATTTGGGACTGATTCCTGTGCTGTGCTTCTCATTTGCAGAGGCAAGAGCAAGCTTCAGAAGACAACGCTGGAGTCCCCACAGGCCCTCACCTATCGCTGGCCTACGAGGACAAGCAGATCCTGGAGGACGCCGCCTCTCTCATCATCCATCACGTGAAGAGGCAGACTGGGATCCAGAAGGAGGACAAGTACAAGATCAAGCAGATCATGTACCACTTCATCCCAGACCTGCTTTTCGCCCAGCGCGGTGAGCTCTCGGATGTAGAAGAGGAGGAAGAGGAGGAGATGGACGTGGACGAAGCTACTGGAGCTGCAAAAAAGCACAACGGCGTGGGGGGGAGTCCTCCCAAAACCAAGCTGATGTTCAACAACACAACAGCCCAGAAGCTGCGGGGCATGGACGAGGTCTACAACCTCTTCTACGTCAATAGCAACTGGTACATCTTCATGCGGCTGCACCAGATCCTGTGCCTGCGGCTGCTGCGGATCTGCACCCAGGCCGAGCGGCAGATCGAAGAGGAGACACGGGAGCGGGAGTGGGAGAGGGAAGTGCTGGGCATCAAGAGAGACAAGAGTGACAGCCCTGCCATCCAGCTGCGGCTGAAGGAGCCCAGTGAGTGACCTCTGCGGGGGAGGCTGGGGGGCAGAGGTGCTTCTGCTTGGTGTCTTCAGGCACGTCACAGTGGTGACCTGTAAGGTGTGGGGGGGGGATCTCCTGTTGTCACTGGGCACACTGGATTGAGGGCAGAGATGGGAAGGTGTCTTCAGGCATGTCACAGTGGTGACTTGTAAGGTGTGTGGGGAGAATTTGTGACTGAGCAGCACTGGATTGAGGGTGGAGATGGGGAGCTGTGTGGGGTGCTTGGAACTCTGTTAGAAGAATCAGTTATGTCCTAAGAGCTTCCACAGGATGAGGGGCAATGGTTTTGAGCTGGAAGAGGAGAGCTTTAGACTGGAGATTAGGAAAAAAATCTTTACAGTGAGAGTGGTGAGAATAGGTTGCCCAGGGAAGTCCTGGATGTCTCCTGGAGGTGTTCAGGGCCAGGTTGGACAGGGCCTTGAGCAACCTGATCTAGTGGAATGTATCTGGGGGGGGTTGGAACTGGATGACTTTAAGGTCCCTTCCAACCCAAACCATTCTATGATTTCACACTTGTGTATCTAAAGTATCCTGGAGTTCCCTGTCTTAAGAGCTTTTAAAATAGCCTTTCAGAAATAAAAACCTCCTGGAGGAGGTTGTAACCAGAAAGCAACAGGTGATGACAGTACCCATGGCCTTAAAGGACTCAGCAAATTCCTACACAGGCCAAATTTAAGCCTATTCCATCAATTTTCCTCTCGACTGGGTAGTCTGAGGAGCAAAACTCAGGATCACAGGATGTTAGGGGTTGAGATCTTCAAGTTTAGCCTGCCTACCAGAGCAGGATCACCCAGGGCAGGTCACACAGGAGCACATCCCGACAGGCCTTGAAAGTCTTCAGAGAAGGAGACTCCACAACCTCTCTGGGCAGCCTGTTCCAGTGCTTTGTAATCGTTACAGTAAAGAAGTTCTTCCTCATGTTGAGATGGGACTTCCTGTGCTGTAGTTTCCATCCCTTGTCCTATCACAGGGCACAAGTGAGCAGAGGTTGTCCCTGTTCCTTTCTTCCCTCAGATATTGATAGACATTGATCAGATCCCCTCTCAGCCTTCATCTCTCTGGATCTTACCAGCCCCAGAGCTCTCAGCCTTTCCTCATCAGGCAGTGCTCCAGTCCCTTCAGCATCCTTGCAGCCCTCTGTTTGACTCTCACTGCTGTCTTGAACTGGGCAGCCCAGAACTGGATGCAATATTCCAGATGTGGCCTCACTAGGGCAGAGTAGAGGAGGAGGAGAACCTCCCTTGACCTGCTGGCCACACTCTTCTGTAATTCACCCCAGGATCTCTTTGACCTTCGTGGCCAGGAGGGCACCTTGCTGTCCCATGCAGAACTTCTTGTCTCCGGGCACTCCCAGGTCCTTCTCCGCAGGGCTGCTCTCCAGCAGATCACCTCCTAACATGTACTGGTGCAGAGCCGCCCTCGCTGGGGCGCTGTGCTGACCTCTGCCACCCTCTCTGGTTGCAGTGGACATCGACGTTGAGGATTACTACCCAGCCTTCCTGGACATGGTGCGCAACCTGCTGGACGGCAACATGGACTCGTCACAGTACGAGGATTCCCTGCGCGAGATGTTCACCATCCACGCCTACATCGCCTTCACCATGGACAAGCTGATCCAGAGCATCGTGCGGCAGGTGACAGCCAGCGTGGGCTGCAGGGGGCAGGCCACGGAAGGGAGCTGGGCTGTTTGCCCCAGTGAGAGCCAGAACCCATGCTGGAGGACTGGGGTGGTATGGCAGGACTCTTGTGGTGGATTAGGAACTGTCCCTCCGCACTACTTGAAATGTCCCAGGCGAGCTCAGACGGTTTGGAAGGGAGGTGAAGCTATATTTGCAGCATGGCAAAATAGACAAGCATATATATACAATAGAGACATTTACAATTGTATACAAGTTAGAAATAATAATGAAATCCAAATTCCCTCCTGGACAAAGAAAAACTGCCCAGAAGGGCTCGCAGCTAGCCCACTTCTGTCTCAGGTGAACAAGCACAAACAAAACAAAGCTTATGTGTTGATTGACAAGTTCAGAGGCGAGATATCAAAGCAGATCAGGGTTAACAGAAAGTAATTAGATCTGATGACACAGACCAAACACAGAAAGGAAGAGGGCAACATCCTAGGACAAAGTGAGAGAATGTTGTTTATGTTTTGACTTCTTATCCCTCTCAGCAAACCAATGAAAGATATAAGACATCATCATTATTTTCTTTTCACACCCAATGATCTCATTTCTCTCATTAAAATATTCCAATTAGCGTCAAACCAGCATAACTCTTTACAAGGGCTTGTAGTGATAGAAGGGGCAATGGCTTTGAGCTGGAAAGACTGGGACTAGGGGTTAAGGTGAAATTCTTTTAGTGGAATGCTGGAACTGGTTGCTCAGAGAGATGATTGATGCCCCACCCCTGGAGATAATCAAGGTGAGGCTTAACAGGGCTGTGGGCAGCCTGATCTAGTTGAGGATGCCCTTGCTGACTGCAGAGGGAGTTGGACTGGATGACCTTTGGAGGTCACTGAATCACAGAATTATTGAGGCTGGAAAAGACCTCTGAGATCATCAAGTCTCAGCCTGTGACCTAACACCACTGCATCCACTAGACCATATCATTATCAGCTCCCTTCCAACCCAGACCATTCTATGATTCTTTACAGTGAGGGTGGTGAGGCAATGGAACAGGTTGCCCAGTGAGGTTGTGGATGCCCCCTCCTTGGAGGTGTTCAAGGCCTTGAGCAACCTGGTCTAATGGGAGCTGTCTCTGCCCCTGGCCAGGAGGGGTTGGAACTAGATGATTTTTAAGGTCGCTTTCCAACCTAAACCATTCTTTGAATCTGATTTCTAAATAGGGAGCTCGAGGGCTAAGCAGACAAATTCTGCCTGTTTTTTAACCCAGCTCTAAGACTGGTGTAAAGAGACTTATCTTGATAAAAGGTAATTTGTGATGTATTTTATTCTCGAGAGCATCCTCTCTGAGTAGAGTTCTCCCTTTGTGTCCCATAAGTTGTAGAATATTCAAAGCATCTCCAGAGCTAATCTTGTCTTGACTTTGAAAAAGAAAGCAATGGCATTTCAGTTCTTCTTTTCTTTTCAGCAGTGCTGCAGCAGCACTGTGTGCCTTTTCTAAACAGCTTTGTCTCTTTTCTCTGACTGTTTGAGTAGCTCATTTTGGCTGTTAAACTCTTGCCCTTTCACTGGGCTGGCAGGAAGAATGTGTGACCAAGGAAAAAATTCTCCATGTGCCTTTCTGCAGTGCGAAGAACAAAACCCAGACACAAGGGGCTGGGAGTGGAATGGCTTGAAAAGCCTTTCCTCTTTCAGAAGGATAGAGCTGCTTTTCAGAAGGCCTTTGCTTCAGTTCAGAGATTAACTGATTTCAAAAAGCAATTGGGTGACTCTTGATTTTGGAACTTGGACAAAATAAGGATTTGATCCTAAATCTCCCACCCATCTCCTCAGACACAGCAGCGGTCCCTTGCTGAGGAGGGGTTAGACTACGTCATGGTGTTCAAGCCCTTGTTTCTCTGCAGGTCAGGCTGTTCCCTACCTGTATTTTTCTTCTGAGCAGCTGTATGTGGTCACCTGCTAATCTGTGTAAAGATACTGTGTTTTTTTGACAGAGCAGCAGAGGTCATCTTTGTCCTGGTTGAGTCCTAACCCATGACAATCTGCACCTGGGAAGTTGCTAAAAATACATCCTGGCTTTTTTCACAGATTCATAGAATGATAGGGATTGGTAGGGACCTCTGGAGATTGATTTCAGCCTCCCTGCCAGAGCAGGTTCACCTAGAGCAGGCTGCAGAGGATGGTGTCCAGGCAAATTTGGAATGACTCCAGAGATGGAGACTCCATCACCACTCTGGGAAGCCTGTTCCAGTGCTCTACCATTCTCCAAGTAAAGAAGTTCCTCCTCATGTTTAGGTGGATCTTCCTATGCCTTTTTGGGGGCTTAAACCCATGGTTTGTTTCTTTGTGGGCACATAGCCAAGTCCCTGAGGAACACCTTCCATGTGTTCTTCCTTTTTGCAGCTCCAGCACATAGTGAGCGATGAGATCTGTGTGCAGGTAACAGACCTCTACCTGTCTGAGAACAACAATGGAGCAACAGGAGGGCTCCTGGCTTCCCAATCTTCTCGTACTCTCTTGGAGGCCGCCTACCAGCGCAAGGCTGAGCAGCTGATGTCAGAGGAGAACTGTTTCAAGGTAAAGCTGGGCTGTAAATCACCGTGGAGAGGCAGCAAAGAGCCAGGGGGATGCCTTTAGAGCAGGGGGAGACACCAGTCCTTGAAAAAAGGCATCCAAGAGCCCTAAGGAATGCTGGCAGCTCTGGAAATTGGAAGTTTTGATGGCATGGCCCCAGCTGTTGGCATCTAGGTTAATGCGTCTGTAAGAGCCCCTCAGAAATAAGGTTTCAAGGAGAATTAAATTCCCTAGGACAGCAGTGAATGCCCCTTGTGCTTCACAGCATCACAGCAATTTCTTTGCTGTCACCAATTTTAATTTACTAGCTCAGAGCCTCCCATTTCTCTTCTGTCTCTGTCCTTGTGGGGAGATCTGTTACTGGCTAGGCATTAAATCACTGCTGACGAAACCTGCTGCATGATGCTAATCAAACCTACCCATCCTTCTCAATATGCAGGAAGTGGGCAGGCCCTTTCTAGTTACTTTGAATAAAAGCCCCTGTGTAGAATCTCTCTTCTCTTGCTCTCAGACTTATCTGGGAAGCTCAAGAAGGATCCACAGCACTCAAGAAAGAACCATAACAAGATTTCCCCCCTCCCCCCCAAAAAAAAACCTAAAAGCATTGCAGTTTTCCTGTTCCTCAAAGGCTGAGAAGTTTGGTGTTTTCCCTCTGTGTCAGGCAAAAGGCTTGTTGGTTTTTTTTCCACTTAAAACCTTGCCAACTTGCTTTACTCTCCCTTTGCCCCAGTGGGAAGTGGAGGTTGTTTTTTACCTCTTTGAAACCTCTTAGCAAAGTCCCTTCTGCCTTTTCTTTACAGCTAATGTTCATCCAGAGCAGAGGTCAAGTTCAACTAACTATTGAACTGCTGGACACAGAAGAGGAGAACTCTGATGACCCTGTAGAAGCAGAGGTAAGAGCAGCTTGTCCAAGAGAGGTGACTGATGGCCGAGCGTGCATTGGGCAAGGGTGTCCAGTTGGCTGTTGTTGTGGTCCATTAGCACAGCATCAAGGACACACTGTAAAGTTTTCAGTGATGCGAGTGAGCAAATCCTCAATGGCCTTCTTGGAGTGAGGGACCCAAAACTGAATCCAGAATGGGATTATTGATCTATATATTAGGTACATAAATATGCTGGATCTCCACATATGATATATCATGGGATACCAGGGAATCACAGGCTTTACTGAGCTTCTCCAGTGGCCTCGTTGGGTCCCTGCCAAAGGAAGGTCATGCCCAGGCTGCAGGTTCAGAACTGCCTTTTGACGTGACCCAAGGCCAGCCTGTTGATTCACAGATTATAGATTGACAGATTGCATCAGGTTGGAAAGGATCCTCAAAGGTCATCTTACCCAACTCACCTGCAGTCAGGAGGGACACCTCCAACTGGATCAGGCTGCTTAGGGCTATAGCAACTTTGACCTTGAATGTCTCCAGAGATGGGGTCTCAACAACCATATCCTCAACAGATGCTTTATTCTGTATCAGAAAACCCTCAGAACAGTGGAGAGAGAGGTTGAGGAAGCTTGGAGGCTGAGATGCAAAGAGGGGCAGCTTGCATCTCAGCCTCCCTAGGCATGCCAGGGTATGTGGTGGGCAGGCAGAGGCTGACCTGTGCTCTGTGCTCCCTCTCAGCGCTGGTCAGACTACGTGGAGCGCTACGTCAACTCCGACTCCACTTCCCCGGAGCTCCGTGAGCACCTGGCCCAGAAGCCTGTCTTCCTGCCAAGGTGAGTGGCCAGGCTGTGCCACCAGCACTGCCCCATGGGCTGTACCTCGCTGTTAGATACAGTCTCAGCTGTGTTGTAATGCCACAGTAGCCCTGGCACTAAACCCTGACAGCTACCATGCTGCTCTTCGTCCTAAAAGCCTGTGGGTCCACCTTGGGCTCCTGCTTCCAGTGCCTTGAGGGATCATGTGGTAGTGGAGAAGGTGAGGGCTGGTGACTCAGCCAAGATTGGCTTTTTGGTGGTCCTGCCTTGGCTGACAAGTAACAAACGTTAAAACAGTGGGCACCATACCAGGGCTTTTTGTGAGCAAAGAGTTAATTTCATGATAGCTGTAATTAGGATAAACCCAGTGGGGTGACTTGTCGTAGGGATCTGAGCCTGAATGATTGTAAACAGGCCGTTGAGCTCCAAACCGTTTGCTTGAAGCCAGCAGAGATCCACCCAGCAAGAGGGTGATCACTGATTCCAGGAGGGGTTCTCTGATTTGCAGGAATCTGAGGCGGATCCGTAAGTGTCAGCGCGGTCGGGAGCAGCAGGAGAAGGAAGGGAAGGAGGGCAACAGCAAGAAGTCCATGGAGAACGTGGAGAGCTTGGACAAGCTGGAGTGTAAATTCAAACTGAACTCCTACAAGATGGTGTACGTGATCAAATCGGAGGATTACATGTACAGGAGGACTGCTCTGCTGCGAGCCCAGCAGGTAGGAGTGAGTGGAAGGCCTGGGGCGGGCAGCTGGGGTTTGCTGGGACCCCTGTCCCCAGAGGTCAGGTGGGGAAAGTCAGGTGAAACCCTGCTGGGGATCCCTATCGGTAACATTTAGTGGCATTGGTGTTGCTAGGAGAGAACAGTGCACGGGTTTGTCCTCCCAAGGCACTGAAGGTCTTCTGAATGTTCCTAAGGTGCCATCTTTTCTTCTTCCACCTCTAAATCTCATCCTCGCATCTCTCCTCCCTCCTCTCCAGAGAGCTCTTTTCTGGTAGGACAGTAAGCCTTCACATTTCTTCCAGTACATACTTCCCGTGAGTGATGTTGCCCTTGATTTAGGAAAGATTTATCTTCTGCATGTTCCCATAGTGACATGTGGGAGTGCCTCTTCTTCCAAGGCTTTCTCAAATAGGAAGGAGAGCATCAAATGCCTTCTGTCCCTGTGGATCCTTCTGGGTACCATCCCCTCATTGTCTCCCCTCCCCAGAGTCATGGAGAGGAGGAGTCATCAGGTTGCTTCTGCACAGCAGAACATGGCCAACACGTGGCAGCAGCTCTAGGAACACTGCTTTTGTGGCAAGGGTGGGAGCAGCGAGGTCACCCAAAAAGAAAAATCCCTATCGGTGCTTTTCCAGGGCTTGGACGTCCTGGATCCAAGGGCCTGTGGCATCTCACATCTAGCATTGAGTGCTTGTGTTTGCTGATTTGAATTGGAATTCAGCTTTTTGAAGTTACTCAAGTTTGCTTTTGTCTCTCTGTGCTGAAAGTAACTGTGTTGGGGCAAGGATAGGAATGTGTGTGGGATAAGTGGAGATGCAGATCAGTTGGGTGAAGGTTGGGGCGTTGCCTTTGTTCAAGCTGAACAGAGTTTGTGACTCCACATTGGTTGAATTCAGGAGAATTCGGATGGAGAAAGCTCATCTGGTCTTCTGAACGTTTTTGGCAGTTAATTTTCTCATCCCAGTGAAACCAGACAGATTCAGGCCAAAGTTAAGCTGCTAAGCAGCTAGCAGCAGAAGTACCTGAGAGTCTCTGCCAGCAGCAGCTGCAGAGACCATTCACAGTTTGGTTTTCTGAGCAAACTCCTGAGCAGGGAGAAAACTGAACAGGAGGTAAAGGAGTGGGTGAGGTTCTCACTGCTTCCTGCCTGGTAAGTCATCCCTCACAACTCCCAGTTGGAACGTGTAGTTAAACTTACAAACAAGCTACTTCAGCAGTTACAAACCATCTGCTTCTTCCTGATGAAACACAAACAGTAGTTTTATTTCATCATGTGAATACAGATTAGAATAAAAAATATCAATAGTGACTCTCTTAAAAAGGCCCATCCTGAGGAATGGGATTGAATTCCATCTACCCCATTCAGCTGGCACAAACATAAGCAGGATAGTGTGTGCCAGCATGTACTGAGGGCCTAAACACAAGATGCAGCATGTGGCAGAGCCACTCAGTTACTGAAGTACACCAAAGGAGCTGCAGAAGCCACGCTGAACTACACATATGTTGGGTTTAGTACTTAACACCAAGAAGCCTTTTTGGAGGAGAACAAAACAAAATAGTGAAATGCCTAAGTTTTAATCTGGGGGGCTTAGTTATATTTGCTGGTTTCAGTCACGGCTGCAGTCACGGCTTTAAACCATCTGCCCTGGATTTGACATTCCTTGAGCAGATGCTCTTACTCCCAGATGCCTGCAGTTTTCCCTCTCCTGATGCTTCTGCTAAGCCAGCAGTTCTTACACCTTTTAGACCTGACCCAGTTCTTCTTTTCTATATCATTTGGGTCCCTTGATATTTGTAATGCCTGTTGAACTTGGGCTCTGCTGGGACTACGACTGTCCATGGCATGGAGGCTGAGGGCTGAAGAAGAGTAGGGCTTGTCCGGTTCAGGGTCTGCCTTAGCTCCTGGCTGCTTGAGGAGGCAGCAGCACCCTTTGGGCAGTGCAGGAGTGACACAGTGCTGGGTGTGCAGTTCTTGAGTTCCCACAGGGTGTCCCCAGCCTGGGAGCTGCTGTATTTGACAACGAGAATAAATCTCATGGTCTTCCTGAGCTCCTCTTGGCTACTGTGACCTCCTTGGAGAGGAGAACTGGGATCCTATGTTGGAGCTTTTCCTCTGTCGTTGGGGTTGTCAGCCTCACAAATTCCCTCTGGCTGCTGATCCCCTTGGCCGTGTCAGCCAGCAGCCGGGCTTTGTACGGCGCTGCAGCCTGGGGGCCAGAGCTGCCTTTTCCTCTAACGCCTCCTCCCTCTTTCCGTAGTCCCACGAACGGGTGAGCAAGCGACTGCACCAGCGCTTCCAGGCCTGGGTGGACAAATGGACCAAGGAGCACGTGCCCCGCGAAATGGCAGCCGAGACGAGCAAGTGGCTAATGGGCGAAGGGTTGGAGGGCTTGGTGCCCTGCACCACCACCTGTGACACAGAGACACTGCACTTTGTCAGCATTAACAAGTACCGCGTCAAATACGGCACCATGTTCAAGGCACCCTAAGGCTCCCGCGGGGCGAGCCCAGCGCCCGGGAGAGGTCTGTGTGTGTGTGTGTGTGCGCGCATCAAGGACGGGAGGAAGAAGCCTTTCTCCTCCCTTCACTGTGTATCTCCGTAACATGGCCACTTGACTAGTGCGTGGCTGGGTACAACCTGTCACCAGCGGGACTCCCCCCGCCCCGGAGAGTCAGGGCTGTCCGCCGGCAGCCCCCGGCCTTGGGGCCCCGAGGGCGGGAAGGACCCTTCTCTGAACTGAGCCATCCCAGAGAAACACACCGAGCTCGTACACACCAGCAGTGGCGAGGCTTTGACTCCCCGCAGGCCCCGAGCGGCGAGGGAAGAGAACCGGAGGCTCTCCACCAGCCGGACCGCTTGGATGTGTCCCCAGATCCCCCAGGTGCCTGCGGCAGACGGATTCGCCTCCCTCCCTTCGCGCCGCCGCCAGCCGCCGGGGCACACGGAGCAGGCCCTGGGCTCCTCTCGCCTCCCTCTCCTCCCTCCCCAGGCTGGACTCACCCCGTGCAGATCGGTCTGTCCTTTCTAGTGCCAGTGGAACTGTTTTGGGTTTGGGTTTTTTTTTTGGTTTGTTTGTTTTGTTTTTTTTTTTTTTCCCTGGGTTTGGTTGTTTTGGGGTTTCTATTTTGTTTTTTGTTTCTTTTTTGGTACCTGCTTGTTTACTAGTCTCTCCTAGTGCCATGCACCAGCTTTTCACACACGTGGACGTACTACACCCACACGACGAA